>CM042185.1:39522894-39600409 GCA_023539305.1 Ilex asprella
AGACGTTCTCGACTCAGCAGATATATAAGAATATATATAAATATATATATATATATATATATAGGCATAATATTATCTTTATATTTGAAAAAAGTAATAATCTAAACATTTTTTCAAGCAATGCTTTAAATTTTTTATTATGTTCTGTCCAATTTTACCTCCCTTTTTTTCAAACTTAATTGCGTGTGTGTGTGTGTATATATATATAGATAGATAGATAGATAGATAGATAAATACATTATTGATATATTAAGAAGCATATAGATCGATCTTATTAAATAGTAAATAAACATATTTTTTTTGAGAAATTTATTTTTATTAAAAAAACTTATCAAGCCAAAGGCTAGCTTCCTTTATACAAAGGAATGGATCATAAAATTGTAATGAATCATGATTTTAGTTACAATATAGTAGGAGAATATAATATGTTGTAAGAAATGTAGCACACACATATTATTCAATGGGTAGTTACTTGCTTTTCTTAACCTAGATGGTAAATCAACTGAAAGCATTGCTAAGTAGTGACTACTTGTGGAGGAAAAATATACAGATTGGTTTGGCGTAACGAAAAAGAGTAATGCTATTGAGATTTTAAAAAAATGATTTAATTTATTAACTTAATTATGTGACATGAACTAATCGTATTATTCTGACCGTAACTGTTAGATTTTTTCATTGAAACTCACTCACTTAACACAAAGTTTATTAATTATACAATATTTTTGTATTGTGCCTTAGTATCGATTTATACTAAGTAAATCCTCATACTTCAAAACCCAAAATTATGAAAAAAATAAAAAGAGAAGCCAAAAAAATTTAGTAGAAACAAAATATATATCAAATTGATCTTTGATGGCCCGCCTTTGATTATATCCGAGAAGAGATTAGTCGAGGTGTGCGTAAGTTGATTCGAACAACTCTAACTATTGAACAAAAAAAAAAGGGAATTTTAATGATCACAGTGTTTCCAAACAAATTATCACCTTGACACAAATTTCAATCTATGCTTATTTTATAATGCTAATGTCCTCATTTTGAAGATATTCTCTATTATTGAATGTTTATAACATTCGCAACATTTATTTGGACCCGTCTCTATCTCTATGTTGTCATGAGTGATTTAGACACGACATCTATGTATGTAATTATAAAAAAATAAAATGAGAAATAAGTGATATAGATATAAGAATGTGAAAAAAATAATAAAAATATGAGCTTATAGATAATCACAGATGATTAAGAGATAATACAAACATTCCACACCAAACTTTTCTTTTCTCTTAATTAATAGTATAGGTTATTCAGATAATTCCACTAATTTCCTATATTAGAAAATTACGAACACTTTCGAAATTCCAAGTTTACCCCTATGGTCTTACGTGGAGACACGTGTAACTTCTGAATTTATTTTCCATTTCTGTCAACTTCTTCTTCTCATCATCATCTCTCTCTCTGTGAAAAACCCCAATTTCTCCGCTGAGTTGTTAGGGTTTGCTAATCTCTCTTCTGAAAATGGCCGGAATTAGATTGCCACCGGCGCCGGAGGAGTCTGAAATCTCGCAGACGCGAGCTCCGGTCAACGCCGATCTGATCTCTGACGACGACCGGTCTGTGGCAGCTGACTCTTGGTCCATAAAGAGCGACTACGGAAGTACTCTCGACGACGAGCAGCGACATGCTGATGCTTCCGAAGCTCTCTCCGCTGCCCATTACCGTGCGGCGTCTGATTACAGGTTAATCGCGCAGTATAATCAATGTCTGTTAACTAGTTTCTGATAATGCGCTGTATAGCTGAAGGGAAAACGTTGGAAAGAAGCTGCTTAAATTTTTGGAATTTTCGATTCGTAAAAAATTAGGGACCTCGTAATCAACGGAGATCCAATGTTACTACTTGATTTTCTTTAGTTGAATTCTGATCCTCTTGTAGACCCAAAAAAAATGGTAAAATATTTAGTAAAGAGCATTGTTGGCAATCACTTTGGAGACTCATTGTTGACAAAGTTGTAAGAAAAATTGATGGGCTTGAATGGGAGACAGTAAACTGCAATGGTGTATTTGTGGAACTGTTTTGTATGACTGTAGTTGAATTCCGATCCTGTTCTAACAAATTCTTTTAGCATAGGATATGCATAACTAGTGAGTAATTTTAATAAGCTTCTTACATTGATGACTGCCATATTGTGTTTGGAAGGAGGAATTTTATGCCCTGAAACTGGAATTGGAAGAAAATCAATTAGAATTTGGACTAATGTGGTCTTCAATTAAATTTCAAGCCATAATTTCATACTCCCCAAATACAGTATTATTGTGCTGCTAATTCTTCTTTAGAATTTCTTGTTTGATATGGACTCTATACATGTGTAGTGTGTGTGGTACTAGGGAGAGATTTGATGTGAATAATATATGACTAGAAATACTACTCGGATGCCATGGGTTGGCATTGTTGAGATTTTAGAGGAGTTTTAAAGATTTAAGTTGGGAAGAAACTGTGTTAGTAGGAGTTAACTTTTTGTTTTGAACAAACTACTTTTGTGTATGAGCAGCTCTGACAAGGAGGAGCCTGATGCTGAAACCGTTACATCAATGCTGGGTTTCCAGAGTTATTGGGATGCCACTTATGCAGATGAATTGGCAAACTTCCGTGAACATGGCCATGCTGGTGAAGTTTGGTAAGTGGGACTTCATCTACTTATTCCTACATGACATTTGAGCACATTTTGTTGTCTAGTACAAGGTAAAAAAGAAGTTGTGATTGTGGCTGTTTTGTTATGTGCACAATAGAAATCTAGACAACAAATAGGAAAATCTTCTGAAAGTAGGACAAGGACTTGGCAAGGTCAAAAATATATATGTCTGATAGACAGAGGTTACATTATGTTACTATAATTACATTAGTATATGTGCATTTGTTATACAAGAAAAATCCTATTTGTTATTTATTCTAGAAAAGAAGAAAGCATAAAGATACTTGGGCCAATATGTGTCTGACGTGTTGATGGATCTAATGAGCCATACATCACCTATCCTCCTTTTTGTCATTGGATATTCAATTTGATCTCACCTTTGGAATGGTTACTTTTTGTCGTCATAAGATTTATTTTTCTCATTGGGATGAGATTTCTAGGATATGGAGGTCCATAAGGTTCAATTATATGATTGAGCGTTTTTGTATTTTTTTGCTGTCTTGGGGTTGGGAAACGTGGGAAAATGTTTGAGCATTTGCAACATCGATAAAGCTTTTTATGGGGTTTCCAATTTATTGGAAAACTGTTTGTATTTTTCTGTAACACTAGAAAAGAATTAATTGCTGGTTTTGGAGCCATCACTCTTGTTTTGTGCTTTGTTACATTATATCTTAATACTTTTCCATTTCAAACGTCCACATTATTATATGGGCATGCCGTCATTAACTGTCCGGTAATATTTGGGACCTTAATCATCAAGCATAGAAGTGCCTTCCACCAACCTTGAAGCACATATTTGGCCTTTACATTGAAAATGGGCGTTTTATTGTAAAACCAAATTTAGAAAAGAAAATCATGATATCATTTTTTTATGCATATGGATTTTGGTTGTGGTTTGACCTAAATCACACAATTCGTGCACATTGATCAACGAATTAGCGCTTAGATCGTGAAATCGCGAATTTAGAGCAGATTTGGCCTAAATTCGTGAATTCAAAACATTGAATCCGCATATTCATTTTTATAATCCGCGAATTGAACAATTTCGGGATTCATTCACCAATTACAAAAAAATTTATACTAAATATTTCACTGGACCTTGGCCCAAGGGAAAATATAAATAATTCACTATGTTGGGCCCCAACAAAAGGCCCATTTATTTGCCAATGAAATGAGAAGGCTGGGCTATTTATAAACCCAGGATGGAATAGTATTTATAGGTGTTTTTTCATTGCTCTTATTGCTGCACTATGGATGTGGGATCAATGCTAACTTCCAACTTCCTGCTATCTTCTCTCTTGCCCGCTTTGTGCTTCTTGATAACCTTATCTCTTATTTCACTGTTCACCTTTTTTTTTTTTTGAACTAATTTTTTTTTACTCATTTACAATAGATTTGTATATAACATTTTATTTTTTTAAAAAATATGGCGCTCTCAAAGGCGCTCCTGCACTCAAATATTGTTGAATATTGCCGCTTTTGCACTCCCACTCATGTTTATTGTCTATGTGATCTAGGGTTTAACCAGATGGATTCCAATGAACGATGACACTATATGTTCAATTTGATTAATTCCATAAATATAACAAAGGTTTATGTTATATTTAAGTTGTGTTGGTAGACGTTTGGTGCTTGGAGCCTTTTACCTTGTGGTGGTGAAAGAGAGGTCATAAGGCGTGACCTTGTCTCCAGACGTCTTGAAATAGTTCACCAATATAATGACATATTTTTATATTCATCTTGGTTACATATTCTTAATATCTATACAATTTTGATTTGTATAATGGTTTTAATACAAGAAAAATGCTAAAGCGTTGTTGTAGCTAAATGGTAAAGGTGAGTATCTCGTGGGAGTAATTCTCTTCTAGCATGATCATAGGTGGTGCTTTGTCATGAATCTCTAGAGTATATCAACCCCCCCCCCCAAAAAAAAAAAAATAAATAAATAAATAAAAAGTGCCCAAAAAGTGAAAAAGAAAGAGTGAAGCCTCGAAGAGGAGGATGGTCACTGTCTCTCTAAGGTTTCTTTTATGTAGCGAACTTCATTGGATACACTTTTTTTTTCTCTTTGGCTCTGTAGGTTTGGAGCCGATGTTATGGAAATTGTTGCTTCCTGGACCAAAAGCTTATGCATTGACATTTCTCAAGGTCACTTGCCGAACCATGTTGATGATGCCAATTCTAAGCCTGCTGGGTATTGCGAAAAAGATCTGTCTAGTTGGAGTGTGCTTGATGTTGGCACGGGCAATGGTTTACTTCTTCAAGAGCTTGCCAACCAAGGGTAATATTTGAAATTTGCTAGCAAGTCTTGTATTTTGTACCATTTCAAATAAAACATAGCTTGATCATAGTCAATATTTTTGCACTAGGCTTTGTTACGCGATCTAGTTTTGTATAGATTGGAAGAGATTAAGTGGGGGTAGTGTCTAAACTTACTAAACAGTTTAACTTTAGATCCTAGCATTATGATGCCCAGGACTTTGATTCTTTTATTGAAGGATAATTTGACTTTGGGAAATCTTTTCCAAAGCCCCATTGTCTCCTTAACAGAAAACTCCTGGAGATTCCTTATTGTACGTATGGAAAGAGAAGAGGGAAGGGTGAAAAAATATCTAGAAGCAACTAAAACCATGTAATTTTCTGCGGCGTTAGACAAAAAACAAGAATCGTTATCTCAAGAGACTATTACAAAGGACAGCCACAGACGACGGATACGGACACGACACATTGTGGACATGTTGATGCGGTAAATTTTTGAAAAAAACAGGGTATGAACACACTTAGGGCACACTACAACATTGGTGTTTTATATATCAGATTATAGTACATATTATTTAACTACCAAAACAAGAAAATCATTACTCTATGTTGACGAAATCTTAAATTTAGTACTTAAACAAGAATATTTAGAGTAATACATCATTGTAGTCAATAATGAACCAATTTCATAGACAAAGTGTAGTGAACATACAAAATTATAACAATTCTTCTCCCTTTTCCAAATCCTCTTCTTTAATAAGACCTTTTTTTGTTGTTTCTTTTGCTTGTTTCACTAGATTTCAAGTAAAACTTTTATGTAATTACTTTTAACAAGTATGAATATTTCTGTAGTACAAGATTATGATGTCGAATTTCCAAGTTTAGGTGGGCACATATTGTTGACTACATGTTTATGTTATAATCACTGACACTGCCTAAGAAGAGTCAGACCCAAAAAAGTGTACAAATGTTCAAAACTAAGGGTTTTGATATGGACATAACCAAAAGAATATCGTATATTTGTCTGAGTGTCCGAGAAGAATCGATATTCAACGAGTGTCCAACATAGAAATGCCTTCTTTGAGTGTTCATGCGTCTTAGGCTGCATTTTGAATTGTGGTTTGTTAAACAAGTTTTGATTGAAGCAAATAGGATCACAGATGCAATAGGTCCAGTTATTTTTATCTAATGAACGAGAATAAGAATTATGTTGTAATATCAAGCCCTTGATTGTTATTATTTTTTTCTTTCTGGATGAACCCAAATTCCATTTTGTGGGTCACCATCATTTATTAAGTTCTAAACTTATAATTAACCAACAAAAGTTCTGAACTTACACTAGTGTGATTTTATCCCTGCAATTGAAAGGTTTTGTTTAGAAGTTCATTGAAAAAAGGAAGGAGTATACTTATGTGATGGGGCAAAGAAGTCTTTTCTCTTAAGGAGTGAATATGTAGAGATGAACATTGGGAAAGTAGATCTCTAACACCTTCAAATTACAATTCTCTTCACTTTTATTTTTTAATATTGCACTTATGTACACCTTAATAATAAACCCCATTGGATGATTTGGAAGTCCAAAGTGCCCGATAAGGGGCACGTTTTTGCCTGGATTGTGGCTCAATGTAAGATCGATACATGTGATTTGTTGCAAAGGATTGAATACTTTTCCTCCTCATCCTCAATGGTGTGTTATGTTAATGAGCAGTTGTAAGTGTGGATGATCTTTCTATCCACTGTCATGTGGCTTTAAAATTGTGGCATAAAGCTTATGGAGAGTTTAACTTGAGTCAGTTAACTCTTTAAGGGATTGTTTCTTTATTTGAGATCAATTGTGCTATTTTGGGGAACTGATCTAGGGCTTCCATGCTGGGGGAATGTGTGCTTATAACAATTATTTGGATGATATGGATGGAAATGAATAGATGAATTTTCAATGGGAAGCAATAATATGCCGAGTTTTTATGGGACAAAGTTCTTGGTCCCCTCTGGGGGGTGGTCTCTAAAGAATCTAAGGATGTGCCGTTCTTTACCCTTAGTGTAGATTGGATCATGGCAATTAGTTAGAGGGTTCTCGTTAATGGTTTTAGTTTGTGTTTCCTTTTTGTTTTTTTATTGGTGGATATCTGGTTCACCTTTTGTAATGTTCAACTTAATGGTACTTTTTTGTTCATTCTATCTAATAATTTCCCTTCTGGGCCCAAAAAGGTCCGCCAATAAAGGAACTTGGGTTGATTCATTCAATATGGCAAGATAATACCCTTCCAAAAAGGCTTTAGTGAGGCTTGTAAGCCCATAATAATTCTGGCTTTGCCCCTAGACCTTTTGAAGGCTCTTCTGAGGCAAACTCTCACAATAGAGTTTGTATACAACTCAAAACGATACCAATTGGCAGAAATTCAATATTTATGTCTGAGGAAATAAAGTAGTGGCTTTAGTCAATTTATTTGCTCTAACACGAGTCTGTAGACATTAGACATGCTGGTCATTCTTTCACAAGCTAATTGTGATAGATTGGTTCTAACATTTGCCATTTCTTTCAAGTTCAATCTCAATATTTGATATTTTCATATGACCACAGTTCAGAAGATACCAACTTGACATGTTTTTGTATTCAGGTTCTCTGATCTCACTGGAACTGATTATAGTGAAGGAGCAATTGATCTTGCTAGAAGCCTTGCCGATCGTCAGGGGTTTACCAATATTAAATTATTGGTATGACAAAAACTTTGAAATTAATATGAATCATGATCTCAGTAACCTGTTCTCATATATTACACACACCTCATTTGGAATGAAACCTTTTAGGTTCAGCAGATGAAGTTTTGAATGATGGCTTTTCAAGTCCTCAGTAAAATTGATCATATTTGCTTCGCTACTTTAGATTTCTTCTTTTGAGTTGGATGTTAAGGATTCTTTGATTGTGGTGGTATGGACTTTCCATGGCATTGAGATGTTTTGGAATATTCTCGTATTTGGAAAACTATGATCTTTTGTTAATTGCAAGTATCAGAACCTGCAAACTGATTGGCTTCACATATCCAAAAACTCTATGTCTTGTGTTACACTCATTTTTACTGACACAACTACGATTAAGAAGATGTTCAATCCTAGAACCTTATATCAATATCTTTTTTTGTATAAATTCTTTTTATACCTTGCCAATTATTATGTCTTGTTTGATTTATTGACTTTTTAATTTAATTGGTTTTCAGGCTGACGATATACTTGAAACAAAGTTGGATAGGAAGTTTGAGCTTGTTATAGATAAGGGGACTTTAGATGCCATTGGATTGCATCCTGATGGCCCTATTAAAAGGTGAAATAGTGTGTTGCAAGGAGGCTTAAATCTTATTTAACTTGTGGTTTCATGTTTGGGCATGTGTGATGTGATCGTACTTCTTGTACTTGCTGGGTCATACTTGTGTATGTAAGAGCGAACAGTTTTCTTTAGTCCCATAATCCTCTCTCTTTGTCTCTCTCTCACTGGATCAACCAATTAATATTTTCATGTGTCATTGGCACAAAACATTAAAGAGTCCAATTGGATGTAGAAGTTACAGTCATTTGTTCCTTTATTTCAGGATCATGTATTGGGACTCAATTTTGAGGCTTGTGGCTCCTGGTGGACTATTGGTGAGCATCTCTTTTGCTTATATTTTTTCTGTTGAAAATTTTTCTCTTCTCGTTGCTGTAGTTGTCATCTAAAGGGACTCGTTCCCATGATAATGCTTTGTAAAGTGACAATCTGACGTAGTGTATAAGATTTTCTTCTATTTTACAAACCAAGGCTATCTTGAATCATTCCTACTGAAGGATGGTTTCTCCCATTCAAAAACATGTGCAAAGATGATATCCCCAATACCAAGTTATTACATGAGATTTATTTTTATGTGGTTAGTCTTTTCACTCCACCAGATTTTGCTAGATTCTTACTGTTTATTACCATAGGTGATTACATCCTGCAATAGTACGAAAGATGAATTGGTGCAAGAAGTGGACAACTTCAACCAAAGAAGAGTTGGTGCATCCCAGGAACTTGAGACCCCGGGTGACCAAGCAGCATGCAGAGATCCCCCTCCATTCCGCTACCTTGATCACGTTCGTTCATATCCGACGTTCATGTTTGGAGGATCAGTTGGATCACGGGTAGCCACAGTAGCATTTCTGCGGAACTAAATCAGTAGCCTTCCATGATCTGAGTCAAACTGGTTTTAGTGCATTGAGGGGTTTTCTGTGTGGGCATGTGTTTCGACGTGGGAGTTGGTCATAGAAAGTTACTGATTATGTGGAGAACGTCCTAGTAACTGATCTGTTGACGATGAAGATTTCTTGGGCTCGGTTTTATTGGGGAACTACCGTAGCTTGTGGAAAACAAAAGAATACTGCCTCTGGGCTGATTCTAATCTGTGTAAATCAAATTTCTTGCTTCAAAAGAGATTGTTTTGGATCTATTGCTGGTATTGTTCTGCAGGTTGCCTCCTCTTCGTGAGGGTCTTCATCACCTCTCTTTATCTCTCTCTCTCCAACTTAACGAATTCTTTCCAGGAATGCCATGACAAGCAATCCCCTTTTGTGATGAAAGGTAGCATTGGGGTCGGATATGACTGGTTGTACTACTCGAAGAGTGACCCTTTGATCTCCATTAGAAATGAGCTTTGGAAGAAAGGCAGAGGAACAAAACACAAAATCGAGAATAGGTGTAGAACCGTGGTTCCACATTAAACGGACTTACAGATCTATCTTACAAGAAAAAGAAAAAAGATAACTCTGAGATCTGCCAAAGATGAAGAGCTTAATCCTTATCAGCTTGATCAAAACTGAAACAAGTAGAATACAAAGGATACGTACTTCAACCACAAGAGCTAATTGAGCAAATTCTAAAAAATTGAATGCAGGAATAAACAAAAATGTGCCAATAGTACTTTAGGCAAATCGCTCAACTAAACCAAACTTCTCTAAGAATTTCCTTTGATTACAATCCAGCATTTCACTCAGGCTACAATGTATATTCCTCTGTTTCAAACGGTTTTGCCTCCATTCCAGTCTTTTCTTTAAACCATGCCGGAAGAAGTCAGGATAGCTAGCAACTTCTTCAATTTGTCTCCCCATCACGTCTAACAAAAACCTGATCCTCGGTTCTAAAGAATGATTGATACTTTTGATCAGAATTGGGGGATAACCAGTTACCAGAGCTGTTATCTGTCCAGATTCAAACCCACATGTCTTCAGGTAAGTAAAATTAGGTCTCAGGATCTTGTTCACATCTCTACACAAAATTTCAGGGAAGTTAATTGCCACTCTTTGAATATCCAATTCCGTCAGACCTATTGATTTTAGGAACTCTGAAGTTGGTCGTAACCTTTTATCAACACTATAACCCATAATGAATGGGTATTTCACCAAAACTTTACCAATCATCCCTTCTTTGGTCAGACCAAGATTAGCGAGAAAATCTACGATTTGTGAAAGCTTTGTTTCAATGTTGTAGCTGATGATTCTTGGATTTAGTAGTAGCATTTTCCCAAGTTGCTTTTCAGGGACCCCCAGAGCTTCGAAGAAAGCTAGGAGTGGACAAAGCTTCTCCTCAACACTGTGGGAGAGTATGTGAGGAAATTTGGTTATGGCAGAAACAATGTCGCCAGGTTTGGTTCCCAAAGTTGCCAGGCACTGAACCATGGGGACAAGCTTCTCATTCAATCCAAGAGTAAGAATTTTAGGACATTTTGCAACAACCGATGGAAGCTTCCTTTCTTGGATGCCAATGCTTTTCAAATAAGCCCAGTTTTCAGAGGCCTTTTCCCTTTGCACACCATCGAGGCGCTTGCACTTCCTGAGCATGTCATGAATACTTCTATCATCAAAACCTTTGTCCTTGAAGAACCACATAACGCTACCACTGTGGCTGCTGTTGATGTCCATACTTCCTGAAAAGGTTAGAAGAAATTTTAGCAGCATGAAAAATGGTACTTTGAAGTTTGAATTAAAGGTGACATGAACCCAAAGCTTAGAGCCGTATAAGATACAAAACTAGATTAGATGACTTTTACTATACTAGAAGGTAAAATAGACATACAGAATTAACGAAAAACACTAAAAATGAAAGTTACACACTAGCCCAATAAATTCGAATGCATATCTGTAATCTAGGACAATTGGTGAAATTGCATATTATCTGTAACTAGGACAGTTGGCAGCATTTAAATCTGAATTTTCTAAATATGAAATTCCTAAAATCTTCCTAGAATTGCAGAAACAATAAAACTTGCCCGAAAAGCAGCTTAGGTCATGACGTAGCAGTGAGTTTTGGTCCTTGTACAGAATATGGACTACAAATACTGACTTCATTTAATAGTAGTATCCTGGCCAAGCCAAGAAGCCACATATGGAAAAATCATCTCTTAGATATTTACTTGAAAGTGACAAGAAGCCATCTCAATACGTATATAAGCCATGACAGTGTCTCTTCTGGTGTCTTAAAATTCTTTTACCACCCTAGTTATTCCTAATCGGAAGGTTAAGCATTCAAAACAATTACACAAATACCCAGTCACTCTAAGAAACAGATGATATCAGCCAAATAGCGATTACAGAGACTGCTCTCGGTATCTCATTAATGAGCTAAAAATAATGGAGGTATATTTATGCCATATGCAACACAGTATTGAGTATTGACATTACATGAGCCAATCTTGTGTCAGTGCCCACTAACGCATCATAAATTAGGGAAAATGAGATGTAATCACCTGTATGAGAACACCCACAAACACCCAATCCAACAGATCAAATTGTATATTGGTTGTGCTGTTGGGTCCCAAACTGACCCTCAACCCCTATTAAAATGCAATTCGGTGGACCATGCACATGTGGCTGAAATAGATTTCACATAACAATCCTACAGTGTATGGTTTTGTTAGTGTAGTTCTTGATTATGGGCCAATCTCTAGTATAGTCCTTAGCATATGACCAGAAAAATGTGGCGAGGCAGTTGGGCACAGAGACTACAGTTTATGCTTAAAAGCATACCTAGGCTTCACTTAAAATTTTCCTTTTTAGTATTACAACAGATACAAATCCATGATAGGAAAAGAGATAGAAGATTCACCTTGTCTTGATGGCTGATGACAGATTCTTCTCTGCCAACCAGTTATGTCCACATCATCAAAACCACCATATCTGCATTGAAATCTTTTATCATTTTAACAGTAGTGCACAGAGAAATCTTCTTAATTTTAAGAATAGTACAAAGAATGATTGATTGAGTGGCCGTCACCCATTTACTCCTCACTCCCCAGAAAGCCAGGGAGTCGACAACAGAGGTCAGCTAGCCTTATCTATCTCTATTCTTAACCTATTCAAAGATAAATTTTGAGGTGTGTTTTGCAGTCTACCATTGCTGCCCTTATATTTGATTTGAATGCCTAATGTCCACGCCCAGAGAAATCTTCTTAATTTTAAGAATAGTACAAAGAATGATTGATTGAGTGGCCGTCAGCAAAACAATAAACAGCAGAAAACCCATTTACTCCTCACTCCCCAGAAAGCCAGGGAGTCGACAACAGAGGTCAGCTAGCCTCAGCAGCCTTATCTATCTCTATTCTTAACCCATTCAAAGATAAATTTTGAGGTGTGTTTTGCAGTCTACCATTGCTGCCCTTATATTTGATTTGAATGCCTAATGTCCACGCCCAACTCAACAATTTTGAGCTTTGCTGCCCTTTTTCTGTAGGTGCACTGCTCTCATGGTATTAAACCATGCGATGTGTTACTTCCTATCCTGACAAACCATATAATAAATTCATATCAAAGGGTCCCTTATAAATTGTGTAGGATAATTTTTCCTTGCTTAATATCTTGGTGCATCAACATTGGATATTTTCACACAAATATGTTCATCAATTGCACCAACATGATCCGAAATGTATAAAATTTGGTAAGGATGTAAGACTTTCTTTAACTTAAAAAGTATGGATAAAATCCATAATCAGTATTGGTAGAGGGACAACTAACCATGTAGGTTGCTTTGATATGATAGCTCAAAAAACAGCATGGAAATGGTGAATTACAGTCTCCACTGATTGCCAAAAATGTACTGACATTTGTCATTACAAGTGGATTGTGTCATGGATTCTTGCCTTACACTCTTTTCTTCCATATCAACATATTTTGAATGGCATGTCATTCCACTTATGAAGAGTGTCTGAACCACATTGCAAACAACTAGAGCCGCAAACATGTGTTGCCTTCATTCCCAGATATTAGAAGTTGCAAAACATTACTCTCCCAATTAACATCCCATTATCTTCCCAAGTTATGTCTCTGTTTTCTTCCCAACTCTCCTCAGTCCTCTCTATCCATCTACTAGAAATATAGGGGTGTGAAAATATAAAGTAGTAAATAGAAACAGTCAAATACATAATGTCTTACAACAAGATTATACTCCTAATAAATTCCAGCATAAAACTTGAGATAATAATAATATTCTTTTCAATTCCTAAAAAATTATGCACTTGGGTTACTGAAAAAGTCATGGTTGAAGTAAAGCTATTTGAACTCTCATTGATGGCAATGAGAGCACTTTGTAGCAATTATTTTTTGGCTGGGAAAGTTTTCTAGAGCGTTTATTGGAACTGTATAGTCAACCTACTGTAAATAACAAGGTTCATAAGAAAACCTTCCAAAGCTTCTAATGTGAAAAAGTGCAAAACGGTGTGCGGAATTACCACAACTTGAATCTATGATACCCAGGTTATAGGAGCAACCTTAATGTGGCCCACCCTCCCAAAAAAAATTTATAGTAAGTTTTAACAAATTGATGGTTTAACGTCGTGCATACGGATTAAATCTATTAAAAAGACACGAAAAGTACAAATATCAACTACAAGCCAAATTTTCATCATGGAAAATAAAAGGAAAAAGGGCTATAATGGGCGCAAACAGACAATTTTTCCATGTTGTGCATAAGGAATTAATCTACACTACATTGTCAAATTATTGAAAAATTAAAGTAGATGGAAAGCTGGCAACAGGGGTGAGAAATTCAGTATAACTCCCTTTACAGGGTCTGAACCCAAACCGATGATTTAGCAAACTTATTTACTTTTAACTCAAAGTATGAGTAAATGAGAAAATAGATACTAAACTATGACCATTCAAACACATAAAGATACAGAATGTAATAAGAACACCAAATGAGCACATCCCCCAAATCACACACATCTGAATATGTATGTAAATGAGAAAAAAATAAATCTATACTACTTCTAAATGTTACTATAAGCGAAAAACTTTTGATTACCATTTTTACCCTCAAACAATTCTAAAATGTCATCTTTGTTAAAACCTTTATGCTACAACAAAATTAACAATCACAAGTACAATTGATACATAATCTTAGTCTTTACAAATTTCAACAATTAATTTTTAAGTTTCAGTTTTTATTCAACCTTCATCTTATAAAGGCAATCTTAATTAATAGATACTATTATTTTCTGGTGAATTAATAGATAATGTAATTCCATTAGACAACACTTGCTTTGGATGGTACAACTTCATCTTCCATGTTTTGTGACTCTTTTTCTAGAATGGCAATGAAGGGGCAGTAGGAAGAAGTCTTTCAGACTACTTTCGTTATTGCTCCCAAAATTTCTATTCGAAGTGACCAGCATCCTTGAGATTTTAAAGCAATTTTAATGAATTCTTCCTTCTAAATCCCATATTCTTGAACAAGCTCCAACAAAAAGATCATTGTTGTTTCTTCATCTTCTTTAGTGGTTAGGTCCTTCTCATCCTCGTCATCATCCTCAAAGGATATCGTGAGGATGAGTTTTGGTTTTCTTTCTACTTGAATTGTAATTATGTTCTTTATGTAGTTTTTTTGTGGTTTTGCGTTTTATTTCTATGTTAGATTGATTTCAGTTTTAATTATATTTTTCTTCGGTTTTGTTACTAAATCTACATAAAATATTCGTTTGTAAAACTCATTGTTCTAGAACTCTAAATCATTTCTTGTGACAAATGAATAATGATTGGCCACACCCATATACTGTTTGTTAGAGAACACATATGCAGTCCTTTAATTTTTTAAATTGTATTTATCTCCATGTATTCCTGTTATAATGGATAGAGGATGTATAGAAATTTTGGTTATTGTGGACTTGTTCCTAAAGGCAACTCATATTACAACCAAGAGACAGAACATTGAAACTTCCACAAAATCATAATTTTGTTTGTTAGAGAATGCGTATGCTTCCCACTTGTTATGCCAAGATGTGGGATTTGAACATGAACAAGGAAAATAGTTTGTCACATATCTATGACGTATTGGTATCATGATTTTCCTTCTAAGACTTCTCAATACTTGACTTGGTAATAGAACAATCCAATTTCCTTGTGCACTCCCTATTTCAACATTTATTTCTTGTAAATAATAGACTCTTATCTATAGAGATTAGCTAAGCATTAGATCAAATAGAAGATTGTTTCCCTGTATTTTTCATTCATGGAAAAATAACTTCAATAGACATGATTGTGGATGTTTCATCCAATTAAATTTTATTGGATTTTTTTGGTTATCACGTAATTTTGAGTTACAAATAAACCTAAAATTATAACTCGAAATGATCCACGTGCAATGTACGTGTGCATCAACTAGTAAATAAGAAAAGAAGACAAAAGAGATCCAGGATAAATGATGTTTTGCTACACTAAGATGAGGCCAACATAAATAAACTTCATTTAAGCGAAACTTTTCAACTTCATATTTGTACCTATCCCATCTCTGACATAAATAAACTTCATTCGGCGGCCCAACACCAGATGCTACACCAACCTTGAGTGCACGCTCATTACCGATTTTCATGACAATAATTTCACAAAAACAATTTGAAAATTATCATATTCATTGAATGATTCATATTAATCATCTAATCCGCTCTTACTGAAATAGAAACGCGATTCACAATGTGAGTGCGTATATGCGATTAATGAAGCTAAATGGAACGAAAGGTAGATAATCACACACAAAAATTGAGGGGACGAGACTACTGAAGTTTCCGCTGAATGGTAAGTGTTTCAGGAGATAAGAAGCACTCACCTGTTCTGAAGCTTCACGACGAGTCTCTCTCTCTCTGTCCTACCAACTGCACAATCAAAACCACCATTTGAGGATTGAAATCTGTTCAATTTTAACAATAAATAATGCAAATGATTGTTGATTGCTTGGCTAGCGACTAAACCATAAACAGGAACAATTCCATTCCCCACTCACTTGTCACTCCTCCGGAGAAACCCAACAAGTCGATAACAGTGGTCAGCTAGCGCTCACCAGCCTTATCTATCTCTATTCTCTAATCTTAAGTATTTTGTATTACAGTCTTTACCATTGCTGCCCTCAATTTTATTCGGGGTGAATTTCATTTTGTATCCTGAAAATTTTAAAATATTTTATTTTATATTTTTAATAATTATTATATTATATTATAATATATTAAAGATTTGTATATAATAAAATAACTCATACTTTAAATTTTATCTCAGTCGTATTTTCCTCTTCAAAATCATCGCCAATCACTTACATCACTCATCATCTCTCTGTCAGACTCAAACGTCAAATCACATCACTCATTTTTATCACATATTTAATCATTTATATATATTTCTTTCCTAATTCATTTCTATCATATGTTTAATTATTTAGTATTTGATTAATTTGTAATTAATATATTTTAAAAAAATTTAATATAGTGAATTCAATTTTTTGAGCATTCAAATTTTATATTTTATCGTGCCTTCAGGCATGAGTTATGACTAATATGATAATAAGATAAAACCTAATTTGAATTTTTTTCAACTTTAAAATTTAATTTAATTTAAATTCATTTGGGAAAGCACAAAGACTCAGACTCATTCTAAATTTAATTCAATGGTCTAAATTTTATCTAATACTTTCAATTGGATCTAATGACCCATATTTCATCTCACATATAAAAAAAATCTTGCTCAAATGAAACCCAACCCCACACGTTACCCATGTACTCTACCCAAACCCTTAGAGCATTTCCAACAAGGCTATCTAAAATAGCTACTCAAAATATATTTAAATATTATATTATCTATTTTAGCTAACCATTTTTTCAAAATCACTCCAACAGCACTATCTATTTTAGGTAACAACTTCAACTAACTTTCAATAATAAAATCTAAAATACTATGTAGTATGTCATGTCATCACGATATTGATGACATCACATGCTGATGTGTTACGCCACGTCATCAAAATTAAAATATTTAAAATATTTTTATTAATAACGGTCATATTTACAACGGTCACGAAATTGAAAATTTTAAAATTTGAGTTTTGCAACGGTCATATTTGCAACGGTCATATTTGCAACAGTCATATTTACTACGGTCATATTTACAACGGTCATATTTTTGGATATGTATAAATAGGATCTTCCATCTCTCATTGTCATATACCTCAAATATATTTATTGACATAGCACTCTTCTTTGTGTTGTTGTTATGACTCGCTATCATGCAATGAACATGTTTCTTAACGATTTTGACTCCGACGATGAATTGGAGATGATAACAATTTGTGCTATTGAAATGAACAAACTCAATGGCGAGGAAAGCTCTGTTGTACGTTGTGGTTCCATTCCAGGACATTTAGTTATTTATCGCAATCGAGTTCAAGGCCACGAGAGACTATATCATGATTATTTTGCTGAACCGCCTATCTATCCCCCAAATTTATTTCGAAAAAGGTTTCGAATGAATCGAGCACTTTTCCTTCGTATTCTATCCATAGTGGAAGATTATGATCCATATTTTGTCCAAAAAAAAATGTTGCTGGAACTATTGGCTTGTCTTCCCTTCAAAAGATGACAGTCGCTATAAAGATGCTTGCTTATGGAGTTGCAACAGATGTTGTTGATGATTATGTGAGAATTGGTGAAAGCACCGCAATAGAAAGTTTGAAAAAAATTGTGAGGACGGTAGCAGCAATTTTTTTCGATGAATACCTCAGGTCACCAAACAACGATGATGGGTAGCATTGATTGTATGCATTGGAAATGGAAGAATTGTCCAACAACATGGAAATGTATGTATTCTGGTCACGTCCATGAACCAACAGTTATTTTGGAGGCAGTGACTTCATATGATCTCTGGATTTGACATGCTTTTTTTGGGTTACCTGGATCTCATAATGATATCAATGTATTAGAACGCTCTTCTGTTTTTTCTCTCCTTTCAGAAGGGCGGGCTCCTCCAGTCAATTTCTCAGTCAACGGTAACAATTATACAATGAGGTATTACCTTGCTGATGGTATATATCCAAAATGGGCAACATTTGTCAAAACAATTTCATCTCCAAGAGGCAATAAGCAAATACATTTTGCAAAATCTCAAGAGTCGGCAAGAAAAGATGTTGAGCGAGCATTTGGAATGCTCCAAGCATGATTTGCTATAGTGCGTGGACTAGCACGTTTTTTGGACAGCTGAAGTACTTAAGGATATTATGAAGGCATGCATAATATTACATAACATGATTGTCGAGGATGAGAGGAATGCTAATGAGTTGGACTGTACTTATGACACAATGGATGAGAGTCCCACAACCACAGTCATACCTGAGCGGAGTTTAGAATTACTCCAATTTATTAATACTCAGCATTGCATTAGAGACAAAGAAACTCATTCCAAACTCCAAACTGATCTAGTCGAGCATCAGTGGAATATGCATGAAAACTAGTAGGCATTACTTAATCAAATATTATTACAGTACTTGTAACATGATTACTACTACTTAAAGTTGTTTGTCTATTAATAATAAAGAACTACATTTTCTTTCCCAGTATTTTCATTTGGCGGCGCTGGAAATATTCAGCTTGTAAAGGAGGCATGCAACTCGTATCCATCGACATTATTCGCTCTTCCTCTCTTACTTGCTCCATTTGCATTCTTTTTTCCTCTTGCAGTATACGTTCCCATTCTTGCAGTAGACGTTGTTGTTCTTGAAGATACTGTTTTTCAAACATTTCAAATTTCTTCTCATTTATTGTCTTTTTCTCTTCCTTCATCTCTGCTAATAAATTAACGAGTTCATCATTTCTTGCATCCCCTTCACCTTCCTTACTCTTTGATTTTCGTAGTCGTGCTTTCTCAGCTTTCCTTCCAGGTGGTCTGTCTAAGGATCCATAGGACCCACCATCATCTCCTAAATTTACGGAGATCGCAGTAGAAGGCACGGAGCTGCCAGGAGTTGCATTTTGTTTTGTTTTTTGCTTCATTGCTTGAGAATCCTCTATCCATTTTGGTTGATACCTTAACTCATTCCAACAATGTTCAAACGGAAAAGAAGATTTATAGAGCTCCTTGTACAAGTTCTTGGCATCATGAATCTGAAAAATTATACAACAAAACTCATTATCATATCATTAAAAATACACTATTTTGTATGAAAATATTCATTCATACCTTATCTTTCTCTGTCAAACCACTTTGATTCAGTCTTTCTATCTGTGCAAAACATCCACAAAATTTGTTGGTGGCTAGCTGAATTGCCAACCAACGATTCATCAAAGAATTTTGACTATGACTAGGACATGCCTTAGGTTTGTATTCATGGAAGAACTCGCAAACCCTTTGCCAATATGTCTTTGATTTTCGCTCATTTCCTTGCACGGCATTCAAACTAATATTAAGCCACGCCGAGATTATCATAATGTCTTCATCTGCTGTAAAATTACCACCTCGTTGTTTTTTTTTGTGGTGGATTCTACTTGAGGAGATATTGGTGAAGATTGACCCATAACCTCATCACCTAAATTTGTTCCATCATGCATGAAATTGGTGAAGTACGTACCATGTTGGAATGTATCCATGTGTAATGCCTATAAGATGAGACAAGCAGTGTTCAACTCCTATAGATAAACCATCAACCATCATTGACTCTATAGGTCCAGCAAACCCAATGCAATTCAATAAAACCCAATTACTAGCAGCAAAATTTGGTCTTTGTTCTAGATTATAAACAACCAGATCTCAATCATAAACAATCAGGAAATCAATCCACAAGGAACAAATTTGCTTTGATGCAAGAATTCAGATCTCATGCTTTCCAAGAGGCTGGTCCCAACTCGTAGTAGACCATTCCTTTTAAAAATAAAAATCCATATAAAATATGTTTAGTCCATGCATCAAAATATGTTTAGTCCATGCATCCAAATGAAACAACTGGAATTTTATAAATTTTCCACTAGCCTTTGTAGGCCCAACTATCAGATGAGGAATTCTTGCCTTTCAACTGTCTAGCAGATGAGGAATTCTTGCCTTTCAATTATCTCTCCTATGCATACGAGCTCCAGGTATGTCTATGGAATTGGAATACAAGAAATATTTGATCTTATTCTGTGTTTAGGGGAAAATTGAATGCAATAGTACTTTAAATCCTTGAAAACAGAAAAGCGCAGAAGACTTAAAAGGTGAAGTATCAGACAAAGGCATAAAAGTTTCTCCCTTATTCATGTCTATTGAGGAGCTAAAAAAGGCAGCCTTAAAAATAGACAATGAAATAAAGGTACTGCCTGAATCTCTATAAATCACAATTTTCATACAGCCTTACTTTGTGATCTATGGTTATGATAGAAAAATGATCTTCAGGTAGAAAATAAAGGGTGGGCATTAGTGTGGAAAAATGACCCATGGAAAGTGAGAGAATTGAATGACAGACTAATGATGGCAGAACGAGCATTCACAGACCGAGATGGACTTTTTGGAAGGTCATGGTATAAGCATTTGGTAAGTTTTCATCTTAAACCAGCAATTGATATCCTCATTGATGCTGATAAAGTTATTCTTTGTTTCCTTCTGTTTATACCACCCTAACAAAGGCGAAATTGACTAAATGCCATTACAAGAAATTCTTTGTTCCCAATAAACAACGCACAGCAGATTCAACCTTATATACTAGTGTACCCGTGAAAATGTTGTACGAAGGCCCCATCTAACTATCATTTTGCCTTAACTCAGATTTATGCACCATCAAAGCACGACGATTACGGGTCTAAATCCTTCACTGGGATAGATGATTCCATTGAGAAAGCCAAGAGCATAAACACAAAAAATTGCATAAACGCAAACAATAAGATAAACATTTTCATAAATCTTAAACAATAAGCTATGAAATTGCATAAGCATAAACAATTAGTTGGCGTTTGAATAAAATACAAAATTAGAGACCACAAATCGCAAATCATCGGCTGGGTGCTAGAGGGGTGCCATCGGCTGGGTAGGGAAAATCGCAAATCATCGGCTGTGTATTGGGTAGGGTGATTCGAGAAAAGTGTAGAAGTTTTACAAGAAAATGGTAGGAAACCCAAAAAATACCAAACCCATGTAGCAAATCTGAAGCTTTGAAGCATATGTACATGAAGCAGCAAATCAATGTAGCAAATCTGATGAAGCAACAAATCAATGCAGCAAATCTGAAGCTTTGAAGCAAATCGAGAGAGGCAGGGAGAGGCGAGAGGGAGATGGCGCGAGGGAGATTGGTTCTGTGCTGTGCTGTGGAGATCGGTTCTGTGCTGTGCTGTGGAGATCGATTTTGTGCTGTGGAGATCAGTTCTGTGCTGTGCTGTGGAGATCGATTCTGTGCTGTGGAGATGGCGCGAGACAGAGAGAGAGAGAGAGGGCCAGCGAGGGGAGAATGACTAGCTACCTGGAACGAGCGAAAATGATGTTATCAAATTTAGATGGTGTTTTAGCTAGCCTGTTGGAGCCCAAATTTCCGGAGTGGCTATCTAAAATAGCTAACAAGGCTGTTTTAGATAGCCTGTTGGAGATGCTCTTACACGGCTAATCTCGGCTCACCAGTTACCTCTTACTCCTCCGCCATGACTCATGACTCAACACAAAGGCGACAAACCCCTTACACGGCTACCCAAATCCCTTACAGTGCTTGCATAAGAAGAAATCTGAAGTTCAAATCGGAAAAGAAAACAGTGGCATCTCTGCAGTGCCCCCCACTTCTCTTCCCCACTCCTTCAATTCACCAGATTATCACCCAATTTTCCAACCCCTTCTTTCTTCGTTGTTTGCTTCATTATCATCTGGATGACCCCAGTTGCCCAACTCCTCAAATTCTCTATCTAAATCACCCACTTTGTCCAATTCTCTTCACCAGTACCCATTTCCCTCAATAAAACCGTTGAAATCTTTTGGCCCACCCTCGAAAACTCCATTCAAAACCCACTGTTCTTCTTGGTTTCTAAGCATCACATTGGCCAAAGCGGCAACCCATCACCTCCACCGTCGCGTCTGCCACCTTCGTCTCATTGTCCTTTGATTGTCCATCACACAGATCGTTGTCCTACGACTAAGTTCTCTTCCCCTTTCACTCGCTTTGCCTTCTCGCATACACATGGCAGAAGACAGCTCAACCCAGGTACCTCCCTCTTCCCCTTTCACTGATTGTCCATCACACACTTTCACCAATGATGTGGGTTTGTGGTATATCGTTGGTGCCTTCATATTTTTAGTTTATTTTTAACCGAACAGTATGGGATACTCCATTGTGTTAATTTTCTGGTGAATTTCAGTAGTTTTGAGGACCCTTTGATTATGAGGTTGTAGAAAATTGTTCCTATTTTCTTCTTCCTTTCAGGTAAATTTGAGTGCTATGCATGTGCTTATATGTAGATATGAATTTGATTATGTTGTTATGGCTTATGAGTTATGGGATGGTTTGTTGGAACTGTAATTTGGTAAAACAGGAACAATTCGAGATGACTGGGCGAATTATTAATCTTTTTAGTAAGACGTTAACACAGGTCAATTCGTTAAATTTTTTTCTGAATGTGTTTAATTTACATGTTGGTTCATAATTCCAATGAATGTAAAATATCAGAAACCTTATTACATGCAATTGGGTATGAGTTGGGATACTCCATGTAGCAGTTATACAATATTTTGAGTTTTGTCCTTCTAACCATGACCGTGCTTATATGGATTTGTAATTTGGTAAAACATGAACAATTCGGGATGATTGGGCAAATTATTAATCATTTTAGATGAATTTGTTAACACAGGAGAATTTGTTAATTTTTTTGTTACCTGGTGGTTCATTACATGCAATTGGGTATGAGTGGATTTTGGGTTTTATTGCCCATCAAGTTGGGATACTCCATGTGGTAGCCATACAGTTGTGGGTTATATCAAATAAAGTGTTTGATTTGGCTCTTTGTTTAGTAAATTGTAAATGGTAATATTAAGGTTGTATAGTTTGACAGAGTATCTATTATGGCGAGTTTAGGCTTTCATAGGGTTTTGATAATATCGATAGAAATTAGGTGCCTAAAGTTTTGGGTTTTGTTAGATGCTCCATGCAGTGGCACTGGGGTATGTGATAGAGCTTGGTATTTTTTCTTCTGAGGTTTATTGTGTGTTGTTAGTGCAAGAAGACTTGCCTCCCTTCTCCCCCAAAATGCTTCCTGAAAATGTCTGATTCGGTCATGGTTACAACCATTTGATCTCTTCACATAGTAACCATGACCTTCTTTGTGGATGGGCTCAATAGATCTCGGTTTGGTTTCATTGTTTAAAAGGGTGTAGTTTAATTGTTTAAAATAAGAAGCCTGATTTTCAAATGGGTGTAGCTCATTAGATCTCGATTTTGTGCTTTATATAACACAACCATTGTTTGATGAACATTTGAGCAAGAAAACTCTAATTTTCAAATGGTGCTAGATGGACTCTTATGTAAGGCCACTTGGTGAGACTTGGATAAGCACTAGAGCTGTCATTTCTATCATTGGACTTTTTTTATTTCATTAGACTTCGTCATTTCTGACTTTTTTGAGCTATTTTCACTTGCTCTATCTAAAACTATGGAAGTTTTCTTTGATTAGTTGTAAATGAAAAGATGTACTTGAAAAATCCATGCGACAACCTGTACAAGATTGAGGATTTAAGATGAATCAATTTATTTTTGTTTTGGGTGCGGGGAAATATTGTTTTGGGTTTACATGCTTTGAATTTTGTTTAATTTTTGTTCGATTTTATGAATTTGGTGTTGTCTCAGTGAATTTGTTGTTTGAGTTTTGTACTGATTGTTGTGAATTTGTTGTTTTTTTTTTTTGGATTTTTGGTGAATTTAGTGCTATCGATATAATTTGTGAGTTGTTTTGATGATTTTTACATTCAGCATGGTTTTTATAAGACAACTTAAGTTAGATTAATTTGAGTTTCATGGGTTTAACTCGGTTATAAGCTTTTATAGATTTATCTTCAACACTGTCATGTGGCAGTTGACGTTAAACTTATGTTAATAGACCTTTATGCCACGTATAGAGAATACAAGCAATGAGATGTTAATAGACGTTGAACTTCTTTGAGATTTTAGAATACAAGCAATACATTTTAAAGAAAAAACAATAATATAAATCTATGAGATACTATAAAGGTTTAATAGTGCGGTTTGTTATCAAAGGTCCATCCTTTGGTTTGTGTTTGGTTCTGGAGTCTTGCAGTGTTGAAGATA
The DNA here is from genome assembly GCA_023539305.1 of Ilex asprella. Classification (NCBI taxonomy): domain Eukaryota; kingdom Viridiplantae; phylum Streptophyta; class Magnoliopsida; order Aquifoliales; family Aquifoliaceae; genus Ilex; species Ilex asprella. The sequence continues at coordinate 39,547,384 of CM042185.1, forward strand.
AAGTGCATTCGTATTGAATAAAGTCCATCCTATAAATTTTATATTGTGTTAATTTAATTATTTATGTGAATAATTTAGGTGGTTGTGCATTTCCCCCATTGAACAAAGTGCATTCGTATTGATACAAGGACATTAAGGATAGTGATAAAGAGAGAGTTGAAAGGGATGAAGAGGACATTTAGGAGAGTTATTGAAAGATGACATTATCTTTGAGAAAACTCAAACAATCTGCAATCCAATACCGACCTGTCCACTTTTGACGATGACTAACCCACCACCACTGATCAAATACTTGTCCAGGTGTGAAAACCTCTCTTACTGAGGATCTCTATATTTTGCTACTTCTCATGCAGACACACAACACACACACACAATACATGCATAAACACACACACACACACAATACATGCATAAACACACACACACACACACACATAACTGTAATCAATCAAACACTCACAAATTTAAACTCACACACCATTATACTACCACCAATAAAGATTTATGATTGAAATTATTAGGCAAATGAACTGTTTGTTGAAATGCTACTGAGAAAGACTTATTTGATTGTAAGTCTTTCTCTACACTCCTCCATATATTTTCCTAAATAAATTGGTAATTTGTTATAATCTCTTTAAATTTTTATCTATATTAATCTAAATCATTCCCCCACTACATACAAATGTGTGTGCTCATTTGTTTTTTAGATAATTTAGGGTAATGGAATTGATGACAATAATTATGTTGAATCCAACTAACGAAAAAAAGTAAAGGGTTTTATGTTTCAGATTTACAATTATTTTATTTTGCCTCACATATGTTGATAATTTTTATATTTTAAATATTTTTAAGTATACATTGAAGGATACTTGGTGTAAGCTATAAAGAAGATGAAGTTGTTTCTTTATTTGTGTATGTGTGTATTTTTTGTGTTCCGTCTTTTATAAAGTTAACTAATTATACATGGTTATGATGATTTTGGGTATGGAATGATGGTTATTTTAGTGGTTGGGTATGTATTGATAATTATGGTGATATAGTATATTATGATGATCGTGATTGATGATTGTAAGTTTTGTAGACATGTTTTGATTTTTTTGGGCTTCTATTTTTAAAGGAAACTATACCGAAATTTCTTAAAATTAGTAGGGATTAACTTGATGTTTTGGTGGTTGGATATGTGTTGATGATTGGGTATGTATTAATTATTGTGGTGGCATAGTGAATTATGATGATTGTTATGACTGATTGTAAGTTCTATAGACATGTTTTAGGTTGCAAAGAGTTTTTAAGTAATATATTTTTTGAGTTTTAATCTAATTTTTCGTTACGTCGTGCCTTCAGACACGGACAATTACTAGTATTATAATATGATCCGTTTGTCTACTTTCATTACTCAATTTGTTTATGTTAATTGGTTGATTTTTGGCAAAATAAGCAACTAAAGTTAATAGAATGAACATATTACAATATTTTTAATATATTGAATGTATAATATGATAAATTTAATCTTTAAGGGTATGAAATAAAAATTCTTAAATTTTTTATGGTACAATGTGAAAATCTCCCAATTTATTGGGTTAAATTACTAAAAAAACCTCATAAACTAAAGGCTAATTGCACATCATCCCCTCAACTTTTGGGACTTCCACTTAACCCCTCATGTTCATTCATAAACAACAAGAGCCCTTCTATCCAAGGTCCACACCTTTACAAGCTATTTGGTAAGTGGGATTGAGGGGGCTTTGGAAGATGGGTTGGGAAAAAATAATTCAAATGACACACAAAACCCATATTTGGCCAAAATTTTGAAGTCTAGGTTACCAAGCCTAGCCCGCAATTGCCCCGACTCTTTAACCCCAGATCATGGGTTTCATCAAACCCGAAGGGTGGGGTGGGTTTCAGAAGAGGGTTAACAAGTTTAGGATACAAAAAAAAAACAATTATTCCCTATAATCCTACCGACACAATCTCTGGGAGTCTTCTCTGGGAAATCGTCTGATCAACACAATCTCTGCGAAAGACCGATGTCTGGGAAAAGGGAGGAAGTTTGTCCTCTTCGCTGGCAACGATGGAAGAAATCAACTGTTGGAAGCTTTGTTGCAAAGAGATTCGCGTAAGATGAAGATTTCAAGGGAAGAAGCTTGTCCTTTTCTCTGCCACTGATGGAAGAATAACAATGGTTAGGGATGAAGTTGTAGAGAGATTCTTCGCCCTTTCAACTCAATTACTGTTCGGAGATGCTTCGGTTGGGCTATATAAATCCCTCATATTCTTCGACAGAAGCACATCTAGCCAAGGTAATTCCCCATTTCTTTTTTCTTCGTTTGTCTTTTATTTTCTTGTTTTCTTCGCACAAGCCGAGAGGGCTGGGTTGGGGGGGTTGTCTGGAATGGTCTGAACTTTGTTTTATGTTTTTTTGAGTAATATCTTCAACTTTTTTTGTTCTCTATTTTTTCATTTCGCCTGAAAATGTGTTTTGCAGTTTGACATTTAAATTCAGCATTTACTTGATAAGTTTTATAAGGAAGAGGTTTGAACTGGTCAAGCCATCGGAGATCTGGAGGTTCGTGGAAAACATTTGTGAAATATGGTTTTTCTTCATAGCTTCATATTGACATCTCTTTATGATCAACAATAACCTACATGAAAATGAAAAAACCCCAGCTTTCAAATTCTGCATTTCTTATCTACTGGTCTTACTCCTTTATTTCGCCCATTAAAACCCAATCTACTAAACTCCAGACCACATTGCATTCATATTTTGAATATTGTTTTGAACTATTTTACCAAAAATGGTTGTATAGAATGCAATAAATCCTTGAACCAATTTAACATTCAAAATTAACACTCAAATTAAAACCAAAGTCATCAAACTCAAATTCAAAATACCTTGTGAGCACTGAATATTTTCTAACCAACTCCCTTGAATGTAATTGTGTATGAAATTACATATATATACATATATACTACTTCTAACAAGTACCTTACATGTATTGAAGGAAAAGAAGAAGAATAAGTGAAAGTTTGGGAATGAAGAATAAGAACCCAAGAAATCCACATTGGTTCCATAGAAAGCACCCACCTATAGAATACGAATATTATGCGTTAGGGACAAAGTTTTTTTCATTGACTATTCCATTAAAAAAATAGTTCTATCTATTAGTAAATAGGTGACTATAAAATAGAGAGTAAGAGAACTTTGTGGCCTAACACGAGTACAATGAAAAAGACATGGTAATTCATGTTTCTACTTGAACTTTTATTTTAGAACTACGTTGTCTGTTTTATGTTGCTTAAATGTTAGAATGCAACTTATATAAATTTTGTTATAAGAGTTGAAAGTTGTGTTGAGTAGCTTCCTATCTATATTTGCATCATAGTATAGCTTTCAAACACATAGGGAACTCACCTACACACACACACATAGATATACATATACAAACACACATACAGACACGCACAAACATACAGACGCACATAGAAAAACATATTAGTTAATTTTTTTTTGCAAAATTATTTTGTAACTATTAATATTGATATGTTGGAGGTTTTGTCTTATTATTTCAGGTAGTATGACTCATAAACATGACAATGTAGCAACTTTGCTTGTTGGTGTTAATAATTTAGTCAAAGAGTTCGTTATTGTTTGCACTTGTATTTTGATGGTTATGATTGCATTATGGGCCAATGAAAAACGAAAGACACGGGTATTAACTAGTTCAGTCAATAGGTTTTGTGCACAAAGTGAGCATCTTCATAAGCTTATTGGAGAAGTGATAGAACATGTGTAGAACAACTTCGGATGGATAGACATACATTTCACGTGTTGTGTTGTGTTGCTTAGTTAGGGATGTAGGTGGGCTTACCAACACAAAGAATGTGTGTGTTGAAAAGATTGTTGCGATGTTCTTGAGTGTCATAGGACACGATAACAAAAATTCTCCAGTTAAGTTCAACTTCATTAGGTTTGGGGAGACAATGAGAAGACACTTTAATGCTGTTCTACAAGCTATTCTAAAATTGAAACGATTACTCTTGAAGAGGTCTGAACCAGTTACATATGGGTGCAGTGATCCCAATTAGCGGTGGTTCAATGCATTCGATTGTGTATAACATGGTTGTCATTATTTCCTAATAAAATAAAAACTACACCTTTGTATTCAATTATTTTCATTGTAATTGGTGCTTATAGGGATGTGTAAGGACACTAGATGACACACATGTTAGGGCCAAAGCGCCTCTCCTACACCAAGGTAGATACAGATATAAGAACAGGAAGGGGTTGACAACAACTAATGTGTTGGGAGTTCGTGAGCAAGATATGAAATTTATCTACGTGTTGCCTGAGTGGGAAGGGTCTACCGTTGATTTTAGAGTATTGCGAGATGCCATCATAAGAAGGAATGGGTTGAAGGTGGAACGTGGTAAGATCACAAAGACTATTTTTTAGAGAATTGGTTATTTGCTAAGTTTCTTGAAGATTTTAGATTTATTCAATTATGTGAACTTGTAGTTACATATTACCTTGTGAATGCAAGGTAAATTAAGATGCTTTTTTGGCTCTATTTTGTGGCTAGTGATACCACTTGCAAGAATTTGTCGATGGTGCCGCAACATCCAGAAACATGCATGAGTATTTCAATTTGAGGCACGCAACAACGAGAAATGTTATAAAAAGGTGTTTTGGTCTACTTGAAATGCGAAGAGCTATCCTTAGGACGGCGTGTTTTTATCCTATACCAACACACAGCAAAATCATTGTTGCTTGTTGTTTACTGGATAATCTTATTAGGAATGAGATGTAATATGATCCAGTGGAGGAAGGGTTGGATGATCATCTGTTAGAAGATGAGAATGTGAACGATAATGACATAATCAATCGCATTGAATTTTCTTATGGTTGGACTACGTGGCGTGATCAACTAACAGCTGACATATACAATGATTGGAGGGCTAATAGGGTAACTTGAAGTTGTTGCATGTTCATGAGATTCGTTTTGCCTAATTTTTTTGGTTAAGTTCTATTCCATGCAATTTATAATATTAGTGGATGTTTTTGCGAGTATGTAAAAGTCTTTAACGATTATTTAAAACATATTTTTTTATAAATTTAACTTAATTATAATACAACATGGATTCAATGCTATTTGTAGTGGTGTCTTCGCAAGTGTTGACAATTCTCACTTTAGGGGAAGTTCCTAGTTTGATAAGGGACCTAGACAAATGTGGATAGCATCCGAAGAATATTTGTTTTTAAATGTCCTTAAAGACATTTGCAATCAGTGTTGGAATCCCAAAATAGCGCGTTCAGATCAAGATATTTACACCACTTGGAGAAAGTTTTATTTGATGCACTTGGAGGAACTAACCTTCGTGCCTCTCCACACATTGAGTTAAAGATGAAAAATTAGAAGAAAACTTACAGCACACTTCACCATGCTTAGCACGTCAGGGTTCTAGTGGAATGAGTCAGATTAAAGGATAGATGTTGAAGGGGATGATTGCTTCAACTTTAATATTATAACCCAAGCGCAGGTTAAGCAGAGTAATATATTTTCGGAAGTCTGAGGTCGATCCCACGAGGAATTGTAACAAGAAAACAATCACACGAAAACTAAAAATAATTTAAAGGAAAAGAGTTTGTTTGATGAGTTGTTGGATAGAAAAGATTGGTTTTGGTAAATAAAACAATAATAAAAATACTAGAGCATTAGGTACTCCCTCTCAACTTCATATAGTAATAATTAAAGACTCAAAGCTTAATTCGATACAGGAATTAGATGTCGATTAACTCCAGTACAAATCAAGTACTAAACCCAACGGTTATAATCAAAAGACTACCAGGAAACTGACTAATCATTCGATCATATTATTTTATGAATTCATGTTAATATTTCAAGCGTGGAATAACCAGTGATTTACTCGCAAGAAAACTCAAGCAATCGATGTACATGGTACAACAACTCAAGAGTTTTTACAGAATAAACACTTTACTAAAAGATCGAAAATTAAATTAACACAATATCATAAATCATGAAGTACAAAGTCAATAAAAATACCGTATCCGTTGAGAGGTTTTTCCTAGCCCTAGCTTAGCCTTCTAGCCAGACATGATAAAATAATAAAATACTCCTCTAGAATTCGTCAGCAAAAAGTCCCCCACATCAAGGTCTCCCAGTCCGATTTATAACAGAGATTGATTTACGTCAAAATTCTGAGCCTGACTTATGACACGCGTCCGGACGCATGTTCCTCAACCGTCTGGACGCGAAGTCCAATGTGTTCATTTGTTTCTTCTTCATCTTTCTGTCGATTGTGTCCGGACGCGTACTCCTCTTCCGTCTGGACGCGTGTTCCAGTGTGATTCTTCTTAAGCTGTGCTTCCATCTTTCACACTTTCATATCCAAATTCATGCTTTTCACCTGCAAAATAAACATAATTCATATTTTATTAGCATGGTATCAAATCTTGCATAATTTCCTATAATTATCACACTTTCATAACTAAATGATCAATCTTTCTTCTGATAACTGTAAATATTAGACCTCAATCAATGATGTTTGTGCTGAGTATGTGAAGGTACTTACTTCCCAACCCCACTACTATCCGCCTTAATCATTCTCTAACGACTTGTTGTTTTTCAGAAAGACTGAAATACAAAAGGGATGTGTGAGAAAAGTTGGCCTTACTATACTGATTGGAGCATAATTTTTGACAAAGACCGTGCAACGGGTGAGTATGCTAAAGATTTGGAAGAAATGGTTGCTCGGAGGGTTGGTTACGAGCAAGATGTTGCTGAGGCTAGGCGTTAACTGAACACATAATTGGCAAAAATCTGTGGCCTAATGATGGATCACTGACATAGGATGACTTACAAGATTGCTAGTGACCCAATTAAGGTGGGCCTCTTCATGAGCTTGCCATAAAGTGAAAGACCAGCATGATTTTTTAGCATGCTATGGGATAATGCATTTGTGATAAACAATTAGTACTTATCCTTACTTGCATGTTATGGAATCTTTTCAGCAATGTTAATCTTTTTCTCATTGGTATTGTTCCTATATTGTGTGTGAAAGTGGTATTTAGACAATATAGAAGTATCCATAGCCGTTTTATGTCATCATAATGTACTACTTTATGATTATTGTGTTTTGGGTATTTAATGTTTGTGTTTTAAAACTATACGTGATCGTTCTTTTGTTATTCACATTTCACAATAGTTATGACTGCAATAACATAAATGAAAATGGGTTTGAAGAAAAAAATGATATGTTGTGTTCAATGACTGATGGATGGGAATTGTTTATACTTGGCAAGAAAGCCACGTGCTTGTCACTGGATACCCTAGCGCATTGTACAAATCATTTTCGTCATACGAAGTTGCAGAGGAGACCTTAGCAGAACACGTTTCTACTGTAGTGATGGACCAAAATAACAATCTAGTGCAAAGACACGAAGACAACAAAATGAACCATGGCCCACTGAAGCACGTGAACGCATTCTTATGCCACACAAAATGTTTGGAAGAAAACCCTCTCCAAAATTGGAATAGTCCCACAAAATAGAATTATGCTCGTTGTAGTAGTGTTCATATTGAGTTTCATAATTTGTAATATTTTGATCACATTTTGTGGGAAAATTTATTTGACCGAACGATCATGTACAATGATGAAGTTTCCTCAAATTGTCCTCATCAAATTATGCTATGTTTGTAATTTATGTATTGACTTTATGGATAGGTGTCACTAAACTAATGTACAAATTTGTGTTACGTTATTCACTTATTTCATGCACATTGATTTTGTATGGGTATTATTGTCGGAACATGGTTAAAAGACATGCGGCGATTGAGGCTAACACAAGATGAGGAAGATGCTCTATTGGATCGCTGTATGGACCTTAAGTTGGAGAGACTCATTGCCAACACTGGTGAATTTCTCGAAGGAGGCTGAAGTCGTTCATGGGAGATGACAAGTGAACGTCGGCAAGCTCCGCGATTAACTTTGGGCCTTGTGATGCAAATAGTTATTTTTTGGAAGAGACGTTATTTCAATATGAAAGATATGGAGGCTTAGGGATTGTTCCGTTGGAACAATGAACAACAAGTTCTTTTCCCAATCAATCCGGCCGGAGTGTCTTTCTTAGAGTTTTATTTTTGTTAGGTTTTTACATATGTATATTAGTATATGAATCATTAAATACATGTGTGCATAAATCCAATATGTTATTTTTTTTATAGGATGACACCTTCGTATCTCGAGCGTGCGTGCGGACTTGTCCCAATTACGAGATCTTCATGGAAATATTCGAGCCACATGGGGAAGGCAAACACATATCAACAATTTTCAGTTTTGGTTCCACTTTAGTCACGTCTCCATATAGGCCTACTGTGGACTTGATTATTGTTGATGATTAATGTCATCAATAGATGTGAGATGTTTGTAACCAATATAATGACGTTTAATATGATGCAATGTGAATATGTTCGTCCGATTTGTTTTATTTGGGAATGTACAAGTTTTGTGTGTATCCCCGTATATCAAATATTAGAATGTTACATTGTCTCGTATGGTTAATGTTTTATTACATTTTATTATGGTTATGAATAATAGTTATATTTTGTCAACATTCATTTTTCGGTCTTAAGTTAGGAAGAAAAAATAATCAACTATGAAAACCATAAGGACACAATAAGATGTATGTGTACAAATATGGGTTTGTATTAGATTGATGAAGGAGCAAAATAGTCATTTTTAGACAAATTTATTATCATAATAGTGATATATCCGTGGACATACCAAACATGAGTATGAACTGGATTTAATGTTAAATCTCTTCTTTGTAAAGAAGAGTTTGAGTTTGGAAAAGTTTGAACAAGCCAATCCAAACCTTTTTTAAAAAATCCATTCAAACAAGTCTTAATGTCAAGAGAGTATCATTCTTTATATCTGATCATCAAATCGTTAGGTATCGGCTCTAATACCACCTTGTTGGGAAATTAGGGAGTCATGTGTTATAAGGTTCAATATACATCTCTGAAATTCGTACTCATTTAAAAGCTTAAGTTTATAGGTAATGAATTTATTCATAATATATTATGATACTTTTCATATTTTCTTTTTATTTGATGTGGGATTATGCACACGCGTAATACTCAATAATTGGAAAGGAAGAGAGATAAAGAAACCAAGAGAAGAAAACCTTTAATGTTGGTATGTTATTTTCTTTACTGTGCAATGACACGATTCAAGCTCTGATTTTACTACCAATTTCAAATTTAATTATGTTGTTAAAGCATATGGTAGCCTCTCAGCAATCTCAAAAAAAAATTAATTCTTCAAACCCACAAAGTTGGGAAAATAATGATGTGCAATTCTATTTTATATTTATAATATAAAACATGGTAGGTTTTAATAAGTCCATTCGACAGTATCAAATAGACTCATCCAACGACTATCAACATTTCTCTTAAAACCATTCACATTTCATTGTAACTTCAGACACGAGTTATCCCTAGTTAGAGACTAAATTAAAACTAAACAAATTCTCAACGATCTTTAGTGTAATTGTAGACGAGAGATTTTATTGCTATTAGGAGATTTTATGGATGTGCTGCAAAAAAGTGCCAAAGGGAAAGCCAACTACTCCTAAGGATAGCGCATTAGATCCGGTTGCTAAAGATGGAACATAATAACTTGGTGAACAATTCCCATCTTAGGACCCATTAAACCCACATTTTTCACTCTTCCTAAGCTGTCAAGCTCAAACCCACCTTTCATCAGATGTGTTCATGGAAAAGCTGAGCACTAATCTGTCTCTAAAATTTCAATGTGTTCATAGAAAGCTAACGGTAAAAGCAGGGGATTCGAATCCAGAATTTCTAGCTAACTGTAACTACATGAAGGTCCTCGACTACAAGCTCCGATCATCACAATCACAATTGGACACTTCTGATCTTTTGGAATCTTACTGGGCCATTGACAGACAAGAATGAAAGAATCGAAATTCGCCCAGCAACATGGCTTTTCAAGTCTATTAAGCACTTAAAGAAATAGTTCAAAAGAAAAACCCACAAAGACCTATTACACTCCAAGAAGCTACGGTGATTACTCTTGTGGTATATGTAGCACCACCACTAGAAGCTCCTCCTTCTGCGGTGGCTCATGGTGGATTTTTTTTTTCTTTTTTAGTTTTGGGGTTGAATTTAAGAATAGGGGGAAAACTATTTCATGCCAGTTGACAAAAGGCATGTCCCTTAACTTTCAATTACTATTTTCTAATCTAAATTATGTAATATTATAACTCGCATGACCCCATATTGATTGAGTTATTCGTGCTCTGCTCACTGCCAAATTAGGCATGGAGTAATGTTGTTTATATTAAATTTATTGAACTAATTTATTATGACTTTTAAATTGACTGTAGACCCCATTAAATAATGTAATTTAGTACTGATCTAATAGTTCTAATAAAACCGCATAATTAAGTCAGTAAATTAGATAAAATTTTTATGTCGCAATAATATTACTCTTAGGGTACATTTGGATCGTAAGTTAAAGAGGATAACTCTGATAGGATATGATAAAAAAATATGTAGGGTCATATGTCTCACGTTTGATAAGTAAAAAATGAATTGAAAATCTCATTCTAATTTTATCTCAACCCGGTTTTAAAAAGTCAATTTTAACCCATGTATATGGGTTAAATAAAACCCAACGGGATTGAGGTTTTTTTTTTGTCAGATAGGATAACTAATACAAATGACCGAATTGGGTTGTCCCCTTCTCCTTCTCTCTCTTTCTTTCGTCTACTCCGTCTCCTCTTCTTGTTTTTTTCACATATTTGTTTTTTTTTTCAATAAATTTATTTTTTCAAAGTAAGGCTCAGGCAACATATCTCAAGAAGACCAAGAAGTCTTCTCCAATAAGACAACTAAATTAAATAATAAATTAACTCAAATAAAGCAATATTTTATTTGGACTAAGATTAATTAATATCTATTAGTAAAATAACTAATTAATGTGAGTTTGAGTTAATTCTCAATAGTGCTCGAAACATATTATAATCAAGATTTTCCTACTTAATTGAAAGTACAAGTATGTTCCAATAAAAAAAAAACACTCGTCTAGAGGATATGAAATTACAACATTTTTAAAAATTACATGTAAGAAAAATTTGTTTGGAAATAATCAAAGGCTAATTTATAAACCAAATATGATGTTAGATGTATAGGTTAGGGACAAACTATTCAATGATACCGTATTCTATCACCCTTTTTCATGGGTCCCACAAGTACTTATGCATTAGCCAAAGATTAGAAATAATTGGATATAGTCATTAAATCCTAATCAATCCAATAATATATGGGTTTAGATTGGATAAGAAATAATATTTTTTTAGATCTTCAATTTAGTACAATTTTGTCATCCAAACACACATGATGGTAAACTAATGGTTAAAATAAGTCTACAAGTGCATATATCGTATGGGTTTGTATGTGTGGCCCATGCCCATACCATTCATATATGTTAATTTCTAAACATTGGACTGGTTAGAAATAACATATTTCTAGTCTGCTGGCACAACAATCCAATGCTAACCTACCTGGCAAACCAAACAACCTTTGGTAAGCATTGGATGGTTTTGAGAAATTCTTAGGTAGAAATCAAAATGGGTGTCCTCTTGATGACCTAAATATACAAAAAATGCATGTTTTGAATGATTTTGTTTTGAGGCTTAGTTCTTTTGTCTTCCTATTGGTTTTCAAGAAAAATTATGGGAATTTCGTAAAACTTTGTCCCTTTTTTCTTTTCCTATAGGAGTAGTAGTTTCTATAATGGAAGAAGTCGATAGTAAAATGCTTCTGAAAATCAGTGTGCACCAAGGTCACAGCAAATTCACCTCCAATACACAATGAAACCCAGAATCAATCTATTGTCTAACTGCGTCAGACACACAAGAAGTCAAACCCGAAATACCTTTGAATTTTGCTAATATGTTACGATACTAGATTTATATTTCTGCAGAAAGTAAATTATAGGAAATAAAAACAAAAATAAAAAAAATTGTTTCAAGCCTTTTTTGAGAGAAATTGATGGATAATTGAAATACCTTGAAATAATTGATTCATAGTTTATTAATAGACCAATCAATGACGGTTTGGGAAGCCATTGAAGATGGTACCTGTTCAAGGGAACCATACATATATGTTAATTAGCAAACATTTAAACTTTTGAAATTAGGGAAAATTATGAACTATCTCCTCATGGTTTACTCCATTTACATATAGCTCCTTATGATTTTTAAACCGATACATAACTCATTACGGTATTTTTGTTTTAAGGAGAAAGAAGAATGAGATTAGAATCTTATTTTCCATCCTCTCAAACGCCGTAGGATGGAAAACATAATTTAATGCCTTTTTTAATCTTATACTATATTTAACTTGTTACTTTTGCAATGTATGTGGGTCTCACCTAATGATTGTATTTAATAATTAATTTAAATAATCTCCGTTTATTTTAGGCTATTAGGCACTTGAAAACCAATATTGTAATTTATTTTTCTTGTGGCCCCCACAACAAAAACAAAGATTTTATTTTATATAAATTGACTTTAATGTCCTTGTCTTGAATTTGAACATTAGACATTAAAAATGTCAATACCATAATTTACTAATCTAATACCATTGTTAGTTTTCTATCTCATTTTAATACCACCTTCTAGGAGGTATTATGTATGCCCATGTAGATGGGTTTAGCGTCCTTGTTCATACCGAGTTAGTATTAAGATTCAAAAATTAGTATTTTATTAAAAATGATTAACAAGCAAGCCTAATACCGAGTTGATATTAGGATTCGTGTACTAATAAACATTATCACACCTCCCCCTTATCTCCCAAACAAACACATCCTTAATATAATACATGACACTTGCATAGTCGGTAAAATTGAAGATTCTCGATTGATGGTAACACTCATATTTGGATAAATTATACTTCAACTCCTTGAATTATTACCTTTGTTTTATTTTACATCTTCAACTACAAAATTTCTTACATTGCATCATAACATATCAATTTTATTTCATATTACTCTAATAGATAATGATTGTCAATTTTTTGACGATAAATATGCATATGAGTAGTATATATTGCCAATAAGCAACTGTCTTTTGCACATGTGAAGGTCAAAAATTAAAAAAAATATCCATCCATGATTTTACTCTTCCTAAGCTCCAATTTTTTTTTTCTGACTGACAATCTTTTTCTTTCTAACAACCATTTGGTTACAAAAAAAAGTAAAATAAAATGGTACAGGACACTTGGCGGAAAACCCTTTAGGGTTGCCCCTTCCTCATATGACAAATTTTCAAGTTTTTCGTTATTTATTGGAGTGATATTAAAAAAAATTGATACTTTAGGGTATAATATGAGAGATTTTATAATTAAGGGTATAAAATAAAATAAATGTAATAGTTTTAGGGGTAAAATGTAATTTACTCCTAATTGCAGGTGCGGTATTGATATATATAGCATAGCATACAGAATCTTCCGGGTATTTCTCGATTGATTCCAACCCTATATAAACAATAGCTTGGCCGCCTCTCGTCACTCGTCTCATCCGTCCACAACTGCAAAACCCTAAAACGCCTCTCTCTCTCTCCATCGAACCTTCACGAAGGCCAGGGATTGGTCGATAGGTAAGACCTCACGGTCATATTCCGATAATAATTTCAATATTGCGCATGTGTAATTGTGTTTACCCATATGTATAATGTTATCGTTTCTCTACGTATATGTTCTGATTGTGAGTTCATTGATTTTACATATAGATCTCAGATATATCGTTTGACATTCAAAAATTAATGAATAAAATTAGATAATTATGTTGTTGGAATTTATGTTCTTGGTCTGAGGAGGCTGATTATTGAATATAGTATGCGCGCTTGTGAATTAATATATTAGAAGTTGGGGATAACTTTGAAATTATTGTAGCGTGAGCTTTGTGTTTGGAGTGTTTGTGTGCTTGCTGAAAATGGGTATGTCCATGACAACAGTTGATTATTGGACTAGACATAATTGATTTCAGCTCTGGTCGACTCTAAATAAGGGGTAATCCTGATTTCGTTGCTTTCTAACTTATTTGATTCGTATATTCACTGCTTTATTCACATTGTTTTGCATGTGTGCACGCCTCTGGAGACAGATACTGGACATGTCTATATGTTCTGTTTTGCTGGATTCGATGATGCAATAGAATAGTCGATGCTGCATGTGTATGCATTCATCTATTGTGCTTGATTTTGGGGCTTTGTATTTATACCATTTTTTGAAGAGTAATGCTACACTTACTAAAAAATGAGATCTGGGACCAAATGACTTGCATTGCAATAATGATGATTTTTGTCCCACTTCTATTCCTTTAAAATTTACTTACCATGTCAGCCTATGAGTGGCATGGATCAAATATTTTAGCTAGAAAGTTGAATTCTCAATGTATAAAAACATAATAAAAAAGTTAAGATTGATTGAATTTTTATATACTTTGATCCAATAGTACAAAATTCATTCCAATTTTTTTTTCTGCTCAAACATCTTCTTTGTATGACCTCTAATGTTAGACAACTCAATAAACCCCACTAATCTATGCTTACTTCTCTCTTCTTTGTCTCTTATTTTCTCTCTGTATTTTTTAGTTTTAAATAACATAAGTAAAGAAAAGAAAAGAAAAAAATAAATAGTAATTTAAAATTTAAATGTTGCACAACTAATATTCAATTTTTGGTATTAAAAAGTGTCTCCAAGCACGAGATTATTGCTAGTGTTAGTATGTCACGTTGCACCTTGTTCTTGTTAATTCTATTTCCAATTGATACTTTAGTGAAGCAATTATTTCCTTGACCTATATTTTGGAATAAACTGAGTGTGTCCTGGTGTTGGTTTTATGTTCACTACTTTTATGCATTAAAAGATCCTTATCAGGAAGAAGTTGAAGAAGTGTGGTTTTTTTCTATAGAAAGGCTTCCTTAAAATGGCCCTTATGTAGTTGGCTGTACAACTAGGTTTGGGAATTGTCATATTGCAAGTTTTTCTTTTTTGTAAGGTGTTACATTTATAACAAGTATGACATGCTAATTACCCAAAAAAAAAAAAAACAAGTATGACAAACATGAGCAGTCCTTGACCCTTTATATACATTTTGCCTGACTATTATCCTTGTTGATAAATGCAGCTTGCAGATTCGTCTGCTCTCTGCAGCCTTTTTAGTTGAAGTGTGTCAGCTTCGAAGCTTCTTTTATGTCCGAACAGGTCATTCCCTTTTTGGGAGCGATTGGGTTGCTTGGGGAGTATTGTCCTACGTCCAGAAGAAAGGCCCCACCCGTATCAGGAAGTATTGACTTTATGCATCTTGGGTCAATTGAGGAATACCCTCAGTTTCGTGGTTGCAGCTGGGTGCAACCTTCCCTCCATAACTCTTTTTGTGCTCAAGATTCCCTCAAGGAAGACTACATATTGAAATCCATCATTTCTTGCCTGTGACATTAAACATTTTCATTTGAGATTTCAAAATATAGCTAAGATGGCTTTACAGAACATTGGTGCCAGCAATAGCGATGATGCCTTCTACAGGTATAAGATGCCCAAGATGATTACCAAAATAGAGGGTCGTGGAAATGGAATCAAGACAAATGTTGTAAACATGGTTGATATTGCGAAGGCTTTGGCAAGGCCAGCTTCATATACCACCAAATATTTTGGCTGTGAGCTTGGAGCCCAATCCAAATTTGACGAGAAAACTGGAACTTCTCTGGTCAATGGGGCTCATGATACACTGAAACTTGCTGGTCTTCTTGAGAACTTCATTAAGAAGTATGTCCAGTGTTATGGCTGTCACAACCCTGAAACTGAGATCTTGATTACAAAAAATCAGATGGTCCAACTGAAATGTGCTGCTTGTGGCTTTGTCTCGGATGTGGATATGAGGGACAAGCTCACAAGTTTCATTACCAAGAACCCACCTGAAACCAAGAAGGGATCAAAAGACAAGAAGGCAATGAGGAGGGCTGAGAAGGAACGACTGAAGGAAGGAGAAGCTGCTGATGAAGAGCTGAAGAAGGTGAAGAAAGAGACAAAGAAGAAGGGTTCTTCTGCTTCCAAGGATGGGCATACTAAAGCCAGCTCTACCAAAAAGAAAGCTAATGGCTCGGATGAGGACCGCACTTCACCGACTAGAAGCTTGGCCGATGAGAAGGAAGATGAGGATGAGGATGAAGGTGATGACATTCAGTGGCAAACTGACACGTCAATGGAAGCAGCTCGCCAACGCATCCAAGAGCAATTAAATACTGTGACAGCTGACATGGTCATTCTCTCCACAACTGAGTCAGATCAAAAGTCAAAGGTAGCTGAAAAGGCTCATGGGAGCCCAAAAAGTGTTTCTCCACTGCCAGAGGAGAATTCCAAGGCTGAGAATGGGAGTGCGACGCATGGGAGACTTGTTAAGGAGATGAAAGCAAATCTGAGAAAGGGAGTTACTGCTAACCAGATTCAGTCTGTATTGGGATCTCTTTCTGGATCTGATCAGGAAGTGATGACTGCTTTTTATGAGGCCCTCTTTGCGGGCATTGAGAAAGGCTTTGCAAAGGAGGTTGCCAAGAAGAAAAGCTATCTTGCTGCTGCTGTTGCTCAGGATGAGGGCTCACAGTTGCTTTTGCTTCGAGCCATCGAGGAATTCTGTTCAAAGTCGAAGTCTTATGCACTGAAGGAGGTGGGTCTTGTGTTGAAAGCACTTTATGATGCTGATGTGTTAGAGGAAGAGTCCATAGTGCAGTGGTATAAAGAGGGACTGGCAGGTGGCAACAAGGGCTCTCCAATCTGGAAGAATGTTAAACCTTTCATTGATTGGCTTCAGAGTGCCGAGTCAGAATCTGATGAGGAATGATACATTTGGTCTTGCTTGAGTTGCTGTCTTTGCTTGCAGGTGTCTTGGCGTGTCGTCTGTTTGCGTACTACTACAATACTACTATTCGGTTTGATTTTGCTTTTCAATATTAATTTGCCTAAACTATTAGCTGTGTCTGGAGAGGCTGCCTTGCCTCACAGAACGCTTACTCTTGTTGTGTCCTTTATGTGTTACTCCTCAGTTGTTTGGTCTGGTTGAGTTAGCCCTCTGTTATGGACATGAGGAACTATGTTCAGTTCGTTGTTGCTAGTTCATATGTTGAATGTGCCTTTGGATATTAACCTGCTACCTCATCACTTTACGTCAGAGGCTTTTAGACGTAATTCTGAAATATTTTCTGTTCGTATTATAGTACCTTCTTTCTTTTTTATCAGGGAAACCCTTTAATGAAAGCCGAACCTGAAGAGTCGTATTGTTCTATTATGCACTGGTCATTGATGATAGGTTAAATCCTATTAGTGAAACTCCCACTAATGTTAAATTTTGCAGCCCAAGAACTAAAGGCATTTTCAAATTTTGTCAAATCTTGTGCCAGATAACCCATTTCATTCATATGAGCCAGAAGTTCTCCTGTAATTCATTTTTTTTTTAAACTACTTACCTAGGCAAAATTAGTCATATAACCTCTCAATTACATAGAATTGCATAGCCCGACACTCAAATCAAACATGATGGTTATTTTTGAATCGATAGACATTTTTCAGGTAAAACGATAGTCATTATCCTTTGGCTAACCTGCCCTCCTTCGTCCCTTGGGACCAACAAGGGATAGTTTAGGCGAATAAGGCATAGTATAGAAATATTCCTTCGTCCCTTGGGACCAACAAAGGATACTATAGAAATATTCACGTGTTTGGCAATTATGCCTTTCGACCTGATCTTTAAGCCCCGACTCCCCTTCGTAGACGGACGAACCTTGTGCATTTATAATTCAGTAGCAAGGATTTAGGATCTAGAAATGGTACTGGTAAACCATGACGACTAATTAAACTGTGTACACAGCAGACAGACTAATGATATGCGGCTAAGCCTCTAAACTCTCCCTGCAGTGGTGGGTTACCTAACAATTCTTTTCTTGAATTTGCTTGGTAAAGACTGAATCAAATCAAGTGCATTGATGTTTTTTTACTGGTAACTGAATAGATTTTGTAACCCAAACACCCACATATTAGAAGAGATGGGGAGAAGTGAACAGGAAGAGGGATTGCACTGCTGCTAGTCCTTGTTAGTTTTTTCCGTACAACCACTCACACATGTTGTCTTTGCTACTTGTGGCTATTCTCTTCCTTTCTCGTATTGAGCCGTCTCTCCATTTTCCCTACGCCTCTTGTATTCTGATTTTCTGAAGGCAGTAACATTATATACAATAAGCTACTCCTCTAACTAATAAAGACGCGTTGCACTGGAGCAAGAATTCCAAGGATGATGCAGCAACATGAAGTAGAAAGTTGCACTTTAGCTTATAGAGCAAATGAGCTCCTCTGAAGTTGCACATTATAATTTGCAGCCGATGATTTGCTGCCTTCTCCTCTGGCATGCTCAGAACTCAGAAGTCATACTATAATTTCGTTTGACTGAGTAACAGTTGCCACAGCAGTTAATGAACACGGATGAGATGTGGCTGAGGCTGCCATTGTGGCTGCTCATTTTCTTCGTCTGATGTGGAAAGGGAGAAGTTACGAGGTTCCTAGCACATAGAAAAATGAAATGCAATAAAGTACAATATTAAAAGAAATTCGACAAAATTAGCTGATCTTTTCATGGCATCTAGAAATATAAAATCACTTATAAATGGCCAGTGAAGTTTTAAAAAGGCTGTTTAGTTGAATATTGGCTTTGAAATTGGAGTAGGAATTGAAAATACTGCATGCTTTTATGCAAGAGAAGCAGTTTCCACAACTAATACCAGAAAGTTACAATCTTCCCTGGCCAATGTTCCTTAATATTGCTTCCTGAGAGGAAAAGCTGTATTTGCCTCCCCAAATATTCACTAGTGATGAAATAATGCAATTTACACTATTTCCTATTACTAAAAATTTACTAGCTGTTGAACATCCACCTTCCTCAAGTTTCTGATTAGATGCACCCAACTAGCTAGTTTAATCACTGAATAGAATAACTAATTTCAACTGCTGAGAATATAGCAATGCCCCCCTCGCTCTTCTTTATATATCGAAAATACAAGCAAGAAGTATTTTTTTTTTCTAAGTAATCCAGCAAATAATAATATTTCATTTGTAATTTTGGGCCTCAAATGCTCTAATTTCTGTCAGAGACCAATATAATTTCAAAGCAACCTCTTTCTTAACTGTTAAAAAGATCTTCTATTTAATATCATCAAAAAGAATTGAAGGCTTTGCTATAGAAACCATTGATATTAGGAATGCAAGCTTGGCTTTTATATCTACTCTGTGTGTGTGTGTGTGCGCATGGGTGTCCCCGCCGGGGGGGGGGGGGGAGGAATCAACCATCATTTCTATTCGATGCAGGTTTTAGTTGATGGAATTTTGAGTAAATCCACTATCAACCACTTTGTGGTCCATCAGCAACTAATCAAGAAAAAGTCAATAAGGTCAGCGTTCCTATAGTGTGACTTTTTTGGGAAAAGAAATGTGAAATTTTGTTTCTCAAAGAAATAACAAATTTGGGAGTACAACTAGACATTTTAAAACTTATTAGAGGCAGGGACATAGTACGTCATGCAAGTGGTGGAAGTGAGTGCCACAAACAAAAGAAAATTAACCTCATTTGCTACAAGAGAAATTAAGAAAGGCTGATACTTAACTGACCTGTTGGTGTCGGCGACGTTGGATAGCAGTAAATGCTCTAACCATGATATAGATAGGCAAAAGAATACCAATAGTTCGCAACATCAGTAACTGCAAAAGCAAATATATTTGTGCTTTTTAAAGATCATCATGTTGGAAGAGCATGATCATTCGTTCGAGAAATTAAGTGTGCTTCAATAGAGACTATGACCATGGATATAGCATAATAGAGAAACAAGATTCATGCCGCGATCCATAACGACTTTATTGAGTTAAATTGAGAAGTGTGCCACAAATCCTCACCGTTAACAATGTAACCGAGTATTCTCCAGCTTCACTAATAATGATTGGTAGAGTATGGCGTAACACAAGAAGAACCAAAAACTGCAAACACACAAAATAAATAAATAATCTGGTTGCAAGAATGAGATGATTTTTTTTCGCTGCCAAGAGTAAAAGGATCTAGGTAATTATTCTGAAAAGTCCATTAACAAAGAGTTGATGGAATTGTTTTTGTTTCAAACTAGGGTGGAGGAATTACAGGCAGGCCATTAACAAATAATAATATTATGCAGTCTTGGGGAGCTAGTTAGGATTTTGCTTACTGGTCTCAGGTCAGACAGATCTGTTTTCTTTGTTTTATGTATCCTTATTTATCACTATTAATTATGCTTCCTGCTATCCCTCAGCCAAATATTTAAAACTGAGCCACAGGATTAAGAGTAACCCTCTCTTAGGGCAATCAGCAGAAAAAACAAACTCTCCCTCTTGGGGCTTTCAAAATTTGAACATGTGGTTTTCCCCGTCTTAGAGAGCATCCTACCATCATCTATGCAGTTGACAATGGGAATGCCAATAAGAAGTTCTTTCATGTGCAGTTGACAGGTGTGCTTGTTTGAAACAGTCTTAATGCTACAATAGCCTTGATGCTTCCTGCCACTTGAAGCACCTGAATGGACATTGCACGTCCAAAAGAGGCTCAAACCTATACGACTAGAACACTGCAATGACCCTCTGCTAATGGCAGACAAGGTTTCCTGCATTGAAACTTAATCAGAACGATAAAATCTTCACGTAGCAGTAGAGGAGAAGGGCTCAATAAGGTCTATTATCTAGCCATGTCATTCGCAGCCTATAATTTATTACCATCTTGCAACCAGCACTACACAAATTCCTTAAACAAATGCAAATGGATAAGCAAGCATAGAGAGAGAGAGAGAGAGAGAGAGAGAGAGAGAGAGAGAGTACTATTATGGAAACAACACGGCAACATATCAAGCTTCTTGAAGTTGGAGCTGAATACTCATCAAAGTCGGGATCCAAAAAATTGTGATCAGTAGATACCATTGTTATAAATTGAGGATTATGCAGGTCCCTTCTTGAAATATCCCAATTCCCCCTGAGATAACCCCCATATCAGCATATCACTGATATTTACCAGTGTGTATTGGGAAGAACTTTGAGAACCAATTTAATAACAATTAAAGAAACATCAGTAAGACTATTCATATAGAGAGATAAAAAATGACACCTGAAGTTCATTGGGATGTCACCATAATGACACAGAGGAGGTGGTGCAGTATAATTTGGCTTGAATTGCTGCAAACTCACATTGAAACAAAGAAACAAAACTAAGAACCGTCTTTCGGTATTGATAAGATAGGACCAAATAAACTTTGGGATACAAAGACAATTTAGAATCCCGTCAAATGGACAGAAGAACTCGGGAAAGAGTGTTGATTACAAAATAAGCAACACATTGACAAAAAGAAAAGAGCTTGAGAAATCTAAATCAGACCTGGTGGCAAATCTCACAGATAGTGTTGCCCTTCTCATTACACCACCTTTGGACACATCTGCGGTGTGCGTGCTGCAAAAACATAGAGAATAGTAAGACACTAGTGATCACACTGGGCCATCTGAAATCTCTTGCAGGCATTGGAAATCTAGAAAAATAGGAAACTAAGGGAAGGAAAATAAATATATGAATGAATCACCCTAAGGCCTTTATGAGCATAAAATGATGAATGTAGTGGTGCAATTAAATTAACCAAACATAAACATCTGGTGACTACTCCCACCATACTGCAAATTTTTCTTCAAGCAAATATACTCCAAGGAAGGTACCCTGAACTATGACCAAATGTGCCTGACCTCACTCGTCCTTCACACTAGCCATGTTATAGTGAACATATCACCCAGTTTGTTTGCTAGAGGGTAGTTCGATTGATGTTTGCTTGAATATAAACAATAATTGTGTTCAAGTTCACTAGGAGTAGTCATCTCCAGCTAGCGCAACTTTTTTCCAAGAAAATATCTTCCTAGGAAGAGTATCTGAGCTATGACCGACCTGACTCATACATCCCATTAGCCATGTCATATTGAACATAACACCCAGTTTGTTTGCTGTGGAGGGTAGTTGGCTTGATGAGTGCTTGAATATAAATAAGAATTGTGTTTAGATCCACTAGGAATAGGCGAATAGCCATCTCCATCCTCTCCATGTGGGATCAAATACAAGAACAGCTCTTTCCAACCACAAGTAGCCATCCCCTAGAGAGTAGGAAAATCGATTACGATTGCGCCTACCTATTAAATATCATCTGCAGTCCTACATTCAATAGTTGGCGTAAAGAGCAACTATAAAGAAGAACCAATGATTCATGTCATTTGGAGCAATACTATCCATATCCACCCTAAACTTTTTTGGTAGTTGGGAGGGGATAAGTGGATATGAAATATAATTTCAGTTACAACTCATCATTCAATCAGAGAGATAAAGGATCGGCCAAACACGCTCATCACTAACAATGGAAACCAAGTTAGATTCTTCCTCTTAAAGATTGCTTTCCGATGCACCTATCCAAAATACATACACGTAAGTCATGCAAGCAACCAATATAAATGGTATCCAGTTTTGACAGACTGAGTGTAATTTTATTTCCATTTTTCTGGATGTAAATATTGAGGTGTATCTAAGCCATGAACTAATTTATTACGTCAGTAAACAAGGAATGAAAACATAACAGTACCGTCTCAGACAAAATTGGTGCTTAAACTCAAACTCAACTCTGGTTATGCCCTAAATATATTATCCAAACATACTATGGTCCATGGCTCGGCACAATCTTGACACTCTTAATGAGGTTTTTATAGATACAAAATTGACACAGGACTGCATGGTCAACATCCTTACAAGATTGACACAGGACTGCATAGATTTTAATGAAGCTTTTCATGGTCAGAAAATGTGACCAACATGGGTCCAGCTTTCAAATACCAAGATACTCAGTCTTCTAATAGGAAAGAGATGCAAATGCAAGTATCTCACTAAAGGCTTACCACCCTAACAATTAACCCATCCTAACAACAACAGTATGCAGCTTAGATTACCTGAATATAAAGAAAAACCCACCCGGATATCCAGTCATAACATCATTAATATTGTGAATATATTTCTGTCCATATATAAGTAATAACAAATGTGCATTTTAAAAGCACAGAAAACAGAATTTTTGAATTTAAATTAAATTCTAGAACCAATATCACACGAATATGATTGTGGAAGTTTGAGACAAAAGAAGATAAAATTAATGCCATATCTTGAATGATTCCATCCTTTCACAAATATTAGAAAATTCTGCATTAGTTACTGACTGACATGCTATTTTCATCCGTTCACTTGAAGCCTTAAATTACATGATAAAAGACTAGCACAAATTGCAAATTCAACCAATAATTTGGCACTAATGAGTTAAGGTTGAACAACTGACCTTCAGGCTGCCACAGCATGAACAGGGTGTCTCCATGTTTGACTCTTCATCCTCGTCGTGGCAAATCCTACACTCTACCAAATTTGGCAACAATCCAACCTCACCATCCATCCTACGGGAAGACAAATTAATCATATCTTCACTACTTGAGGGTGTAGTGTGCTGCAACTGGTTTTTGCCCTCGATAGCAGCTTGAAGGGTGGATTCAGTGAGCAACCGATCCACTAGCAACACAAAATGATCCCCCATCTTTCAACTTACACAATAAATTCTTTTCAGAAAAAAAATGAAAAAGAAGGACCTACAATCCAAGCCAAGCCAAGACAAGACAAGCCCTGCTGCAATTTGGAAAATCAAATCCAAATCAAGTCACCCTTTATTGCTACGCAAAACACAACTTACATAATAAAACAGCAAACTACACTAAAGAGGCAACAAGAAAGCAGAGGGGCAACCTCTTTCAACGTGAAAAACAGTGATAAATCTGCAACAGAAATGAAAATTTGAGCATGAAATGACCAAAAAAAGGACTAGAAAGGAAAACGTCTAAATAGAGAAAATGAATACCCAAAAAGAATAAGCTGTCATTTACTAGTGAAAGAGCAAGAATAGATTGCATCGTTGAAAACTTACTAATTCAGGCAGAACACTGACAATCATTTATTAGAAAAGCATAATTATTGGAAAAAAAAATAGACGGTGCATTCATAAAGGACTTATGGATTGCTGTCAAAAAACAATAGTTAAGCTGCATCAAAATCAACGATAAACAAGAAAAGAACAGAAATGAAAAGAAAAGAAAAGAAATGCTGCATTAAAAATTTAAACAAACGTGACCCAAAACATTGACGCATGCACAAAAAAGTAAAGTAACTTTTTCTCAAATAGAAAAGGATAGCAGAAATGCCTTCAAACTAGAAAGCTTGGAAACCTAAAGGAGAGAAAATGAAGCAACCCCAGATAAAATAATACAATTTTAAGAGCATAAACGAGAGAGAGAGAGAGAAGAATGTAGAAGAAACCTAGGCACTTGAGATGAAAATGGAAATTGAGAAGATTAGGAAGAAAAAAGGAATTAAAAAAGAAACCCCGATCAAGAAGGCGGAGGTAATCTTGAGGTCAGATCAAATGAAGTAATTAAATGCATAACATGAGAAGAAAAATGAATGAATGAATGAGACATTGGCTAGATAAAGGAATAGAAAACTTACCAGAATGGCATAGGATTTCTGTAGCAAAAGCAAGCTATTTTTCATCCTTCTCTCTCTCTAATTCTATGGGGTTTCCTTCACAGTTCGTGTGTTTGGGAAGAAGCAAAAGATTGTCGTCATTGTGGGTAGTACTCCATTACAAGCCAATCACCAATGACATACCCTCTCTCCTCCCTACACATTCTCTCTCTCCTGTCAACTTTCTCTTCCACTTTCCCACCCACAAAATGGAGTGGAGAGAGAGAGAGAGATTCTAATGGCACGACCGGCCCGATTCCTCTTCACTCACTTTTTCCACCGGTTTTGTTGTCTCAAATTCTCGTCCTCCTTTACGAGAAATTGAAATGGATTCTACCAATCCATATGATTTTGGAATTTGTTTTTCTTTGTTTAGAAAATTTTGGATTATTCACCATCTCCTATTAATTGTGTTTATTCTGGACTATTGAGTAGGCTGATAATTGAGACGTGTTATTTGGGTTCGATTTAGATTTAATTTGGATAAGATTCGATTCGAATACGATTCATACTCTAAGTTTTTTTAGGCTCAATTTATATGTAAAATAGTTGAGTTATTTGGGCTCGACTCGAGTTCGGGTTCAGGCTAGACTCAGGCAAGATTTAAATAATTTTTTAAATTCATTTAAAAAAAAATGAACTGAACAGGTTCGAGTTCAAACTCATAAAACTTAATTAAATTAATACCCCAAATAGTGAGGCTCATAAAACAAACAAGATAAGAAGAGAGATTGAGGGATTGAGTAATGCGATATTTGATATTATAAAGATATTTACTCATTTGTTTAACCCAAAGTCTTAGAAAAATAAATGAAATCTATGAAGTGGGATTGTCATGTGGACAATATCGTGACTATAAAGATTTGAGTTTAAAATTTTTATTTAATTTACTGGTATAAAGATGTGATTTCATAAGAATTATCGAATTAACACTAAATTATAATATTTGATGGAGCCTATAATCAATCTAAATATTACAGTAAATTATGTCAAAATAGACGACGCTAAGTTGTGTCATTTGGAGTAGTGATGGGTACCGAATTTTGCTAATTAAACGTCGACAGCTGATTTAAGTAAATTTTATTGAAAAAAATAATGAAGTCTATTAATTCAATAATCTATATTGATTTGATAAACAAAATTTGATAAAGAATTTAGTGAGAATAGTAATTAATATTGTACCATTTGTGCCAAGTTTTTCTTGTGAGCCAAATGGCACACCATTGAAGATGCTCAACTAGTCAAAGCATTCTTTTGGCATTTTGATCCGATGACATTCCATAATTGTAAAAGCATTACACGTCACATATTATCATTTTAAATCGACCCAATTATCACAAAATCCAGTTCAAAAAAAAAAATAAATTGCCACTCAATGGAATTAGCAAGTTTTTTTTTTTTTATAATTACCAGTGGCCTTTTTTTTATGTCATCACCACTAATTTCTTCTCTTTTTAAAGATGTTTTTGTTAATACTTAATAAATTAGCTTCACCTATTTTGGCCAAAGACATTAAGATTGGGTTGCTATGATCTTTTTTTGGGCTCATCTAAATCAATTTCGAGCATAGATGTATCCAGTGATTTTGGTGCATGAGCCATCTTAAGGGATAGCGGTGTTCATGGGCCGGGTCGAATTAGGTCCAATGAGAATCTATGACTTGGGTGGCGGTTGGAATACGATACCTATGTGATGCATTCATGACGTATTTACAACATATATGGTTAAATGTGTTAATCAATACTTTTACCACTATATTGATTACATTTAGTATCGTTAAGGATAATATTACAGCCGTTGTAGTAAGATTTACGATAACAGATGTAATTTATCACAATTGAGGGTATATTTTACCATTTTTGAGTGTGGGTTCACCACAATTGTGGATAAATTTACATATTTAGAGGAGAATTTACGTCTGTTTTGATTAATATCACAACAATTTTAGGTAACATTACGAGAATTAAAGTTAGATTTACAACAAAAAGAGGTTAAATTAAAACAATGTTGGATGAATTTATAATAACTATGGTAACATTACAGCATCAAAAGAAAAATTTACTATAGTGGAAGGTTTAGTTACAATGATTGTGGATAAGGTTATTAGTATATATATCAATTTTACTTTCATTTTAGTTAATACTACGAGAACTGTTCATAATAATACAAACTTAAAGGTAAATTTATGATATCAATGGAATGTACTAGTGTCGAATTTACGACAAACGTAATTAAATGTGTCAATTGTACTTTAACTAACATATTAATTAAAGTTTGGGCAAGACACATGTGGCATGCCAACCGCCACCCAAGTCATAGATTCTCATCGGAGCCAATCAGAACCTAGGTTCTACTATCTGCACTAACATTCAACATTGGAGGAATGCCTTGTTGATGCCTGAAGACATTGTACGGATCGATTAAAGTCTTTGATCTTACCATTCTATCGTAGTTCTGCAAGAAATATTTCTCTCCCCACACCCTAGCCATCTCCACTGCATCAACTGATGGAGCACTGGTGTTAATCACTCCAAGGTCAAGGTCCATGTAATTTACATAGGCTTCCCTTGGACCCTTTGAAACATAGGGTGTCATAAAATCATACAATCTTCTTATCCAGTTAATATAAACCTCGCTTTTGTCATTGTCTTCTTCTCTCCACTCCACAACATACTGAATCATAAAAAGGTCACCTTTTCTATGAGGAAAAGCAATTGAATCACTGCTTATTCTCCACATAACTCCTCCACCAGGGTCCATAATGATGTACCCATTGGGTTCTTTCTCAAATATGTCCATAGCAGACCTTAATCCACTCCTTGATACTGGCATCTTCACATAGTCTGATTTGGCTTTGTAATATACTTTGTGTTGCAAGTAACGATTCTTCAAATCTGAGACAGTGCTTCCATATTTCAGGCCTGAGAAGTAAACAACAGACTTGATCCAACTCATTTCTGTGCAATCTTTTTCCAGAATCCCCAACTCCGGAAAGACCCTTGTTAAAATGGCCAGGGCATCGCTTCTGGAACCGAGATAGAACCCTACAAATGTTGCTGATATTTTCCTTTCAGGCAGACCCCCCACAGAAACCGATAAATAGAAATCATCATCTAACTCAGGTGCAACATATTGCCATTTGTGGATTAGCTCCGCCACTCGACGTTTCAGGCCAGTTCTATTTATTCTGAAAACAGTTGCAGTTTTTGGTACCGCCAATAATTTGATCTTCCATGCACAAACAATTCCCCAAACACCCCCACCGCCTCCTCGGATGGCCCAAAACACATGATCTCCCATGGCTTCCCTGTCTAATAATCGTCCTTTGGCATCAATAAGAAGCGCATCCACAACATTATCAGCTGCAAGCCCATATTTTCTCGACAAAAACCCAAATCCCCCACCAGAAATGTGCCCACCAATACCAACAGTTGGACAAGACCCTGCCGAGAAACCATGAACATCACTTGCCTCGGCTATGGCATAGTAAGTCTCGCCAAGTGTTGCACCTCCTTCCACCCATGCCGTTTCTGATTTCAAATCCACCGAAACTCGGTTTAGATTCACCATGTCAATTATTGCAAATGGAGCTCCATCCGTGGCAACTGATGAAGCACCCTCATAGCTGTGTCCGCCACACCTCACTCTGACTTCAACTGCTGCTTTCCTACAGCATAAAAAACTCTTCAGCAGCTGCTCTTTATTCTCTGGCAAAATGATGGCCTTTGGTTTGGGAACTGATGATTCTGAAAACCGAAGATTTTGGATGGAGTAATTAAGAAGCTTGAAGTAAACTGTAGAGTCACCGACTTTATTTGGGTATACAGTGAAGTTATTGACACTACGATGAGTTAAACAAGAAATAAAGAGGCCTGTGGGTGTGGGTTTACAACATACAGAAGGAACAAGAAAGAGAATGTAGACGATAAATAGAGGGAATGGATTCACTAGGAACTTCACCATGGCTTTCTCTTTATTTATTTATTTTTTGGTTTCCAAATTCAATAGACGTAGAAGAGGTGTGAGTGTAACTTTAAATGTGAAAAATTGGAGAGTAATGAACTAGGTATAAATGCCGCCGGCCCGCCGTTCTCTATACTGAAGGTTCATTGAAATGAATTCATAGGTCCATATACAGCGCACCATATAAAATGATGGTCATAATTTGGGGACATTGTAAGAATATAATTTAATATAACCACTAAATTAAAAGTGATTTTGCATTTTTTATAATAATCTATCTATATCTATATCTATATTTATACTATTAATAAAAGTACCTTAATATGAAAATTTTTTGATTGACTATTGTGTCATTATAAAATAGTAAAAAGACCTTTGTATCCATTTATAGTTAACTATTAGTTAACCATTTAAATTACTTTCATATTTTTGTATAGTTAATCATCCAAATTACTCTTAAACATATTTTATTATGTGTAAGAAGACAGTACTAGATGAAGCACCATATCAAAAACTACAAATTTGTGGGTTAAATTATATTTTTTTGAATTCAAATTCTAACAAAAAAATATTTTATAATCGAGCTTAAAAAAATAAAACTTCAGATGTCAAGTTATATATATTTCTTCAAATATTTAGTAAGTATTGATCCGAAGTGTTAAGTTCAATCCTAAAATTTAGAATCGATTTTAAACACCTCAAATAATTATAACTTAACTTTTCAATATTATATTTTGTTGTATGGTCCTAAAAAAACAAATATCAAATCTTATAATTTATCTCTATATACCATACTCTATATAAATGCCAACTATCTTGAAAAAAAAATTATTCTTCTTTTTTACCCTATTTTAATATTTTAAAGTCAATTTTTTCTTCACCAAAAAACAACCGTAATTTTGGAATTAGGCTTTTAAAATTATGAAATAATGGTTTCAAATGGTGATGAAGTGACTCTATGTAGATTCTACATATAAATATTTATATGCACTGAACATATTTATACTTATTAGACATAAATTGAAATTTATTTTGATTGAACTGAAATCCATACTTGAGTAATTGTGAAAGTCTGTAACTCTTCCACTTACTCATAACGGCTTTAAAGTCACAAAGCTAC
This sequence comes from Ilex asprella, assembly GCA_023539305.1. NCBI lineage: Eukaryota > Viridiplantae > Streptophyta > Magnoliopsida > Aquifoliales > Aquifoliaceae > Ilex > Ilex asprella. The sequence continues at coordinate 39,577,205 of CM042185.1, forward strand.
TCTTATAATGTTGTTTTGTTGATCATGTTTAATTCATAATATTGCTTGAGAGATATTGAAGAGAGAGATGAAATGCTTTGATTGTTTCAATACATGCGGCAAGCAACATAAGAGAGAAGAAGAATGTTTAGCTTCTCAAGAAGCTCATTCTAAAGTTGCAGATGTTCTCTCTATTTCTCTCTCTCTCTCTCTCTCTCTCTCTCACACACACACACACACATGGGTATCGAGTACTGATCTTTAATTTGTAATATGTATTATCCATTGTCAATCATTTTTTTTGATGTGATGATGTTCTGTTGTCTGTTTAATAGTCAATATAAATTTTTCTAATTGTTGATTGTTTGTAATCACTCTATTTGATCTTTATAGTATTTTAAGTTTTTTTTTTGTATTTTTTTAGGAACTTGATTTACATGTTTTACTCATGTAAAATCACAAAGAAAGACTTGAATGAACGAACAATAAAGGCCCATGACTTGATAATGTCTATATAAAATTGAAAAGTTAAGGGTAAATCTAATACTTCAAGATAATAACTATAGGAAATGTTAGTTTATTATGTTAAAAGACTAATATTAACTATCTTAAGTACATCTTATAATGAGTTTGGCTATGAAATATGAACTTTATGTTCTGAATTAAATAAAGTTGATCACAACATATGCAATGGTCATCTTATTCCTCTGGTTTAGTACAAAACACATATTAAAAAGTTTTTCCTAATATCATATTTGATTATTTCTAGAAAAATGATATATATTATTTACTATTCAAAATAATCAATATGCAACGCTCGTGTACACTAACAATTATGGAAAAAAAAATCCGTTGTTGTTTTCTAAAGTATTATAAAAATTAACATGTGATCCATTGTGAAAATATTCTTGGATATTTGGATTGTGATGTATGGGCTGATCCAATAACCCAATAGCCTACTGCGAAGCCGGATTGGGATTTAGATTCCCTTTATTATCATTTCTCTTCAATTCCCTCAAATACAATATTCGATAAATGACACGTATAAAATTTCAATTTCAAAGCAAGATATTGCTTTAATCATTTTGTTGTTGGTGGTGCCTTAATCCTGGTTAAGGAGTTTTATGATAAGAAAAAAATCTAACAAGAACCACTAGTTGTCACAGTTCTATTTTGTGGATTTGTGGTCCCTTTTCTCATCTCTAAAAAATTAGTCAAAATCAACCTACTCTCAAAATAAAAATAACATGTATATTTCTCACCTCCCCAAAGCTCAGGTGCACAAACTGTTTGTTCAGTATGGAGGAAAATACATGGATAAAAGAAAAATTGGTATCATACTTCTAAAAATTATTACTTTTAAAGGGTGTTTTTTATAATTTTTATGGGTCAGTTTACAATTAAAAAATTAATCATTTTCTTGTGTAGTTTTACGATTGTTGTGATATTTTTACCACTTTTTTCGTTACCAAAAAATTATCCTTTTTGTGGGTCTTGTTATCACTATTTTGATAAATATTTTTAAATTTTTATCACTTTTTTAATACTACAATAGTGACAAAAATATTCACAGTTATAATAAATTTTAATATTGTTCTAAAATTTTATTTCTAGGCATGATATACTTTGAAAAACAAAGGTGGGGCTATCCATCATTCTTTACCTCTACTAATGAAAACGTACAATTAGATATCTTGTCAAGACTAAACTCATCCACACGATATTCATGTAATAGAAAGTCGGTCACAAAGTCTTCGTCGTTGCCCAATGGGCCCAGTGTATTGATTTTTATTAACGACTTTTTGTCCTTCTCCATTTGAAAGCAAATTAAATTGACAACTTTGAAGAAGATATAATACAATTAAAATTAGGGCATCCTAAACTGTTGAAAATTAATACTACTAACTTCTTAATGGGTTGATACAAACCTATTTAAACATAATTCAAACATGACTCTAAACAATAATATAGGAGTCTGATATCGATTATCAACCCAAATTAATAAAGGACACAGTACAATACTGTCCAACTTACAAACACAACATTATTAATATAAACTATTGAAAATTATACGTACAACTCATTGGCACTAGCATGGACCAATGGGTAGAACACAGTTGCAGCCCTTTTATTGGTCCACCATGTGGAAGCAGGTCAACCTAGGCTAGACTATCTTCAACATTACCAGTCATATCTCACAGAGGAAAAGTTGTCAGCACCGAGTGAACCCATTTTCTCAACTAGGTTCACTTGCATACCAATTTTCTAAAAGATACAGACAAAAGACAAGATTAAGACACGTAATTAGAATTTTTGTTTATAACTATGTTAGTCTCCGATTTAGTCCAAATCAGCGGGTGCATAATAACTTTACCGATTTAGTCCAAGATTAAGGCATGATTATTTCTTAAGGAATTTTTTTTTGTCTCTCTTGCGGGCATTTCTTTACCCCTATACAAGTTTGTTACTACACTATAAATTTATTGTAAGACAATTGTAATTGTTGATTGCTTATTGTAATAGTGATCTATTGATGTATGCAAAAATAAAAAATAAAAAAGACAGTAATGAATGAAGTGAGACAATTAAGAAATAATGTTTAGTTCTCAAAGATACAAAAAAGTGTAGAAGAATATGGGAAAAAAATTGTTGCTATTTTTTGAAGAATTATAGAAATTAACATGTGATCCAGTGTGAAAATAATCCTAGATATTTGGACTGTGAAGTATGGGCTAATCTAATAACCCAATAGCCCATTGGGAAGCCGGATTACGATTTAGATCCCCTCAATTATCTCTTCCCTTTTATTCCCTCAAATAAAGTGTTTGACATGTACAAACATTTTAATTTTAAAACAATATGTTTTATTAGTCATTTGTTGTTGGTGATGCGTTAATCATAGTTAAGGAGTTTCGGATAAGAAAAAAAAATCTGACAAGAACCACAACTCTATTTTTGTGGATTTGTGATCCCTTTTCTGATCTCTAGAAAAATTGCTCATCATGTAATGAAAAGTCGGTGGCAAAGTCTTCGTCGTCGCCCAAGTGGCACGGTGCATTGATTTTTATTAGCGACATTTTGTCTTTCTTGTTTGAAAACAAATCAAATTGAAAAATCTTTGAAGAAAATATAACTCAATTAAAATTAGAGCATCCCAAACCATTGAATATTCAACTTTTCACATATATTTAAATTGTCTTAATATTCAAAATGATCAAGCAGCATTGGTTAGAAAAAGAATATTTTTCTCTTATGTGTAACCCAATTGAATATTTTCCTCTTTGGCTACCTAGCTTCTTAATGCGATTCGTGAACGAAACAAAAAATAAATATAAATAAATGTAAATCACAAATAAATAAACTCGCTACATATATTTATTAAATGGGTCAATATAAATTTATTTACATATAGTATACAAACACTTACTATAAATAACTATATATGAGTATTATATCAATTATTGACCCAAATTAACAAACGATAAATACAATACTGTCCAACTTACAAACACGGGTAACACACAACAACTCTTCTCTTGGTCCAACATGTGCAAGCTGGTCAACCAAGGCTAGCTATCTTCATGATTACTACCAACCAAATCTAGTGGAGGAGAAGTTGCCAGCACTGAGTGACCCATTCCCTCAACTATGTCTACTTGTTTTTTATGGCCTCAAATTTCATTTTATTCAAAGTTCACCAAATCAAATTATAAATTATACTTTTAACTATACTAGATTCCAAAGTTACATTCACTACATTCCAAACCATTGTCACTTCTTTTTTTTAATTTGATACTCAGTGTATCTGGACCATCTTTCATGTAAAAAAAAATTATTGTGACCTTTGTTTAAAACGATCAAGTGATGTTTGTTATAGAAAAAAGAATGTTTTCCTTTTACGTGTAACCCAATTGAATGGTTAAACACATGCAATAAATGAGTCCATAAATGAAATTTGAAGACACAATTATGACAATAAAAACATGTTCAGACAAAATTAACCCCTAATTCGGAGCAAATGATGATCACGTGGCGTTTTTCCTTTAGATAACATTATTATATCATTATTACAACCGTTAGATAACAGATTCAAATCGATAACCTCCACTCTCTCAAAGTAAAATTAACTACAAACCATTTCAGATAGATCCGTTGGTCTTCTAAAAGACCTTATGTCCACGCACTTTTCTACCTTGCCAATGGGCCATGATGCATAATATATAACTAAAAGATATCACAATTAATATTAATCTTAATTTGTTGCGTTCACCTCTAAATTAGACCAAGTTTGAGGGTGGATAATGATCAGGTTAGTGTTAGTTTGGGAAGAAAAATATATATCCTACATTTTCATCGACGAGTTACCTAGCTTTTTAATGCGATTGATGAACTAGACAAAAAAAAATATAAATCACAAACAAATAAAAACTCGTTGCACATCTACACTACTAATAAAATAAAGCTAATGGATAAAACTTTTCATTTCCTATTCTACCACTACTTAATTATATAAAGACAATTATATCCTATTTACCACTTTAACTCTTACATCTTTCCCTTTCTAAGAACCAATATTTGTTATTACAAGTGCAATGAATACATAGTATTACCTATAGGAAGACCTTTCATATTCATAACATTAGAAAAAATTAAAAAACATTATAAGAATAACATGCTCTCCTTCCAAATCCTCACTTTTCACACAGTAGAAAAATCTTCTCTCTTTAAATAATAAAAACTAGTGATTTTTTTGTTTCTCTCTATAACTTCCATAGCTCCCTCCATTTCTGTATTTTGCTTTTATTTTTTTTCTTTGCAAGTAATCATGAATCTTATGAAAGTAGGACTTGTAAATGATATTGAAGATGATGAGCTCAAAGTACAATAATTCTTGGTTGTTTATGTGATTCTTTTTTTGTATCAGTTCTTAACTTCATTGATATTATCTTACTATCAACTACTGCTTTGATGATATAATTTGAGTGTAATCTAGGACTTTAAGAAAATGCAATGTGTCTTATTCATTATTTAGATTCAATTTTTATTTATTTATTTACTTCTCAATTTTAATTTATAAATTTGATTTGTCATGGTCTTGGTGCCTGAGATTAATTCTTGCAACAGTACGCAAATTCTACTTGTTAATTATATTTTTATTCACTTCTATTGAGTTTTAATCTATTTTTTAGTCTTCAATTGTCAAACATTTACTGTAAGATTGTAATTTTTTTCAATCTGTAAGATTGTAATTTTTTCCAATCCAAAGGTAATTTGGGGTGAGAAACTCTATATTCTTAATGAGAATTCTAGTAAGTGTTACCCACAACCATGGTAGAAGCAAATTATTTGAAATATAAATATTATAAACAACCAATAAGTAATCAAATCAACGACATGATATATTCTTTTTTATATTTTGGCTCTTTTATTTTCTAACTTCACACATAATTTATGCGTACACAAAACTACAAATATAGAGATAATGTGGGTAAAAAGTGAAAAATTATAATTTAAAATAGTCCACGTACAGCGTACGTGGGCACCAACTAGTTCTATAATAGGTCAGCTATCGGATATTAGTGGAGACATTTAAATTTAATTAATTTAACTTAAATTCATAATTAGTGTCGGGCTGTACAATGCATGAGATTTATAAAGACTCTCTCGCTCTTCTCTTCACCCACCATTTGGGAAATTGAAATTTTTTGAGAAGTTATGGGCAGCTTAAGAATTTTGAGAAGTTATGGTAACTTGAAATTATGGGAAACCATTTAAGATAAAAACTATTTTTAGAATATAAAAAATTGAATGAGTACTAATTAATTAATTAGAGAGTGGAAGAGTAGTAACATGCAGACATATTGATGGATTGGGTTTGAATCGAATTTTGACTTATCCGAATCCCAAATCCATTTTCAAAAGTTTGATTCGAATTAGATTCGATAATCCAATGTATTTTATTTTCATGGTTCATATAATCCGTCAACAATCCGAAAATCCGACCCGAGTCAAAAAACTTAACTAACTAATTTTAAACAAATTATTACTAAATTTTAACTAAATTTTCAAATAATCACTTAAATTTTTTAATATTTACATAAAAATATACAAATAATTTAAATCGGATCAAATATAGTTATATATAAATTAGAATCTATTAAATATAATATATCAGATTTAGATTCGAATTAACGGTAGGATCAGAATCTAATCTGTTGACGACCTAGTTACATGAGACAAATGTTCAGTATTGATTGTGTGGATAGAATTAAATAAAAATATTTAAAAAATTTAAAAAAGGGAGTAGGAAACTTAATCACACAATTCATGACCAGCAACCAACTAATTGGTGCTCAGAGCTTTAATTCGCGAATCTAAAGCAGATTTGACATAAATTTGTGCTCCTATTTCATAAAATTAGTGAATTCATATATACAATTTTTGAGAAATTAAGAACGAGTGAGATATATACAAACATATATATAGTGGGTTAACCATTAACTTGTCTGGTGCGTTGATCAAATACAAATGCCTAAAAAGGTCAGAGAGATACCTAAAACCCAAGCTCTCTTCCACGTTACAGCCACCAGCCGTCGTGCAACGACAGCAACATACTGCCATAAACATCAAACCAGTCATCCACCGACTGCCCAAACTAACAAACAAAACCTACCGAAAAACCTCAACCAAGCCACCAGCAGCCGACTACCACCAGCCACCATGCAACGACATCAACCTACTACCATAAACATCAAACCAATCACCTCTACATCGACGGCCCAAACTAAAAAACAAAACCCATTGAAAAACCTCACCACATCTCACATAAACCTCACCACCTATTGCACGCGAAGCCCTAACCCTAGCCCTCTGCCACGTTGCAGCCAATAGCTGCCAGACTACCCAACGACCCACAACCTACAACTCCTAACACCGACTGTCCATCCACCGACAAACCAAGTAGCTACCTTCTCTACCTAGCGACACATCAACCTAGGACACCCGTAATCTGCATCCCGTTTTCTTCCCTGGGAAAAAAACCCTAACCAACGATATTGCCCAGTGATACATCAACCTATAACACCCAACCAATAACCCAACTCAACAAAACCCACTGCCCACTGACAACCCAATTGCACGTATGGCTATAACATATCCTCTAAACTTACCCGAGGTTCCCATGGCCAATCTGGCCGCCGGAGATGACCCAATCGCTGGCTTGAACCCACCCCTCGACCCTCTCCATCTTGGCACGCACACTTATTCCGACGGAGTTATCCACCACCCAACTGCCGACAATTTACATGCTACCAATCCGCACACAAGTGATACTATACGCCAACCCCATCATTCTCAAGATAAGCAAACCCGACCCATCTTTGCCCATCCCATCATCAAGCCCGGACCACTTCCCACAACTAATACTATTTGCCAACCTCCTCAAGCTAAACACCAACCCAACCAAAACCCAACACAGCCTAGTGCTCCCAAACTAGTCGTACCCACCACCCATAATTCTTGGACCCGACCACCCGGTTCCTCCCCGGACTCGACTTGACCACACAAGTCATTCGTAGATGTTTTGAGGGGATCTGCCACCCCTGGCTTCGACGCCCCTACTCGTCGAGTTCCGCGCCCTGTCACACAGTACAGGGGTGCGCCTACGGTTAAATTTTTTGACAAGGAGATTGAGAGTCTCGCAGCTCCTTTCAGGTTGGCCCTAGTGGGATAGTTTACCCGAGGTCGCCCTCCGATGAAAATAATTAGGAGATTCCTGTAGTTTATTAGATTGAGTGGGCAGGTTAGTGCCTCTTTGTTAGATAGTCGACATGTGTTTATGATGTGCGACCTTGAGTAGGATTACACCCGTCTCTGGGTGAAGCAGGATTGGTCAGTTTATGGCAGAGAGATGCGCATGTTCAAGTGGACTCCGCAGTTTCGTTGTACCGAGGAGTCACCCATAGTTCCTATCTGGGTTTCATTCCCATATTTACCAGTCCACTTTGTGCACTCCCAAGATGTATTATTCTCGATAGCCTCGGCGATTGGGACACCTTTACGGGTTGATCAGGCCACAGCGAGTTCGAGTCGACCCTCAGTTGCTAGGGTGCTGGTTGAGTATGATGTCACATGGCAGCGGGTGCCGAGGATTAGGATAGGTAGACAGGAAATTGAATTTTGGCAGGGTGCGCTTTACAAGGATGTACCGCAATATTGTACTGGGTGTCGGCATTTAGGTCATTAACTGGAGACCTACATCACCCATTCTCAGCCCCGGGAGGAGGTTAGTGGAGACCGACCACAACAGGGTCGAGGTGATGGCCAGCATAGGAGTAGACCATAGGAGGGTGCACCCATTCAGAGAGCCTCAACCCTTACTGTTCCTCCTATGAGTTCAAAACAGGTTAGAGTATCCTCTAGGGGAGTGACATATGTTGTTACCACTGTTCCTCCCCCTAGGGCCATAGTTGTTTCCACTGTGGAGTCTGTTTCAGTTGCTTCGATCCAGATTGTTGTTCAGCCCCGTAATGTGGGTGAGCCTGTGGGTGTGGTTAGTTCGGATACTATCCCTGATAGTCTTGTGCAGGAGCAGAGTTTGTGCCTCGACCTTTCAGTTGACATAGTTTTTGAGCTAGTCCGTGATGGACTCGTCCGACTATTCGTGAGCTTCAAGGGGTTCAAAGTCCCATAATTGTGTCAGTTTCTAAGGACACTAGTTTGAGGCATAGAGATAAGGATGTTGGGATTTTTAGTCTGCCCACGAATTATACCACTTCGACTGATATTCCTCTCAACCCTAGATTGTCTACTGGGGTTCAGAGTCACTCTACTGGAGATATATCATCGAATAAGTCCTTGGGTGGTGATGTTGGATCCTTTTCTGACCAGCAGGAGGGCCTTTCTCAGCCTAGAGGAGCTTTAGTGCCTTATGATGCTTCAAAGTTTGGTTGGCCAGTCCTGTTGCGTAGATCTCAGCGTATTGGTAAGGGAGGTAGAGAAGACAGAGGAGGTAGAGGTGGTAGGCTTGGCCAAGGGACGCTTAGTGTGGTTCCTTCACTGATTTCTGATGATTAGTACACTCATATGGAACATCAAAGGGATCAGTCAGACCTCTTCAATTAGAAGTCTCAGGAAGCTGATCTGTTCACATTACTTATCGATGTTCTGTATTTTAGAGACGTTTATTGATCGAGATCGATTGGAGTCTTTTCGGATTTGTTTGTACATTGAACACAATTTTTGTTCTATTTTGGGGAAGATTTGGTTTTTTTGGTCTTTCCCTTTCGGTTGGAGGTTCTTCAGGACGATGGTCAGGTGGTTCACTGCCAGGTGCGACATTCTTCCTTGCCGGATCTAGTTTTTGTTTCTTTTGTGTATGCCAGTTGCGTAGATTCTATTTGGTAGGGTTTGTGGGATTCCTTGACATAGTTTAGGAGCATTCATGATGGTCCGTGGATGGTTGGTGAAAATTTCAACGTTGTTGAGTCTCATTCTGAGATCTGGGGGGGTCATACACAGTCTCAGTCTACTATTAATGTCTTTTCCCTAGCTTTGATGTCCAGGAGGATGCTGGGTTTAAAGGTACTCCCTTCACATGGACGAATGAACGTACTTAGAGGAGATTGGATAGAGCAGTGGTGAATGCTCAGTGGAGTTCTTATTTTTATGTGTTTCGGGTGGCTCAGCTGAACCGAACTTGTTCAAATCATTCACCACTGTTGATTTCTTGAGATCAGCGTCAGAGTGGAGGGCCAAGCCGGTTCAAGTTTCTTCACACTTGGATCAGGCACAGAGATTTTATGGAGGTTGTGTGACAGAGCAAGACCTTTCTTGTGTTCGCTTCAGGGATGTCTACGTTTCAATCGAAGCTTATTCGGTTGAAACAAACCCTGAAGGTCTGGAATAAGGAAGTGTTCGACAGCGTGTTTCAGTGAGTTCAGGAGGCCGAGGCTGAGGTTAGTAGGAGAGAAGTGACACATGATCAGTCAAGGTCTCCTTCAGATCAGCCTGCCCTTCATCAGGTCAGGGTTGAGTTGCAACAAACTTTACAGTGTGAGGAGTCATTTATGAGACAATAGTCTTGTGTTCGCTGGCTTCAAGAGGGGGATTCAAACACCCGCTTCTTTCATGCTTTAGTGAGGAAGAAGTGGCATGTTCTTTCAATCCATCAGATCCGGGGTGATGATGGAAAGTGGATTACTAAGCCTAGGGCTATTGGTGCTTTAATAATTTCCTTTTTTAGTGATTGTTCTCTGTAGGGGCTGGTCAGGTTGAGATTGCAGACTTTTCGGCTATTCTAGCTATTGTGACTGATGTAGATGATGTTGGGTTGTGTGTTATGCCGACTTTGGAGGAGGTGAGACATGTTGTGTTCTCTATTGATTCAGATAGTGCATCGGGGTCGGATGGGTTCAGTCGCTTTTATCAGTTTTATTGGGATATTGTGGGAGCAGATTTGTTAGCTGCAGTTCAAGATTACTTCCGAGGTTCTCCTATGCCTCGAGGATTTATGAGTACGTTGGTAGTGGTTTTACCCAAGAAGGAGTCACCTTCTACTTGGGCAGATTTTCGACCAATCAGTTTATGTAACGTGAGCAACAAGGTGTTGACGAAGATCCTTGTTTTTTGTCTGTCGTCCTTGTTGCCGCGTATGATATCACCGACGTAGAATGAGTTTGTGTCGGGCCGAGTGTTACTGGACAGTGTTCTTTTGGCTCAAGAGTTGGTTCATGATTTGGGGAGAAGTTCCCAAGGTAGGAACGTTGTGCTGAAGCTAGATATGGCTAAGACATATGACAAGATGTCTTAGACATTCATTCTTCAGATGTTGCGGGCTTTTGGGTTCTCTGAGGGCTGAATTTCTTTGTTTCGGCGGACTATCTGGGGTCTGTGGTTTTTTGTGATGGTGAATGGGGTCAGTCAAGACATTTTTCCAGTCATAGGGGGGCTACGACAAGGTGACCCCCTTTCTCCTTATTTGTTCATCATTACTGCAGAGTATCTATCTCGAGGCTTGGACTCTTTGATCACTATGAGGCTTCCTCTGGTCAGTTAGTTAGTCAGGCTAAGAGCAGTTTCTATATCAGTTCGCGTGCCTCGCATTCTAGAGAGGTGATTGCACGGTAGACCACTCGTTTTCAGAGGCGTGACCTTCTATTTTTTTATCTGGGGTGCCCTATCCACTTGAGTCATCTCTGAATCACGTATTTTGATGAGATGATTCAAAAGGTGCACGAGCAAATTTCTGGATAGGCGAATTGTTTGCTCTCCTTTGGAGGTAAGTTCACTCTGATTCGTCATGTGCTCGCGTCGATGCCTATTCCCTTGTTTCACATGCTGAGGCCTCTTGCAGATGTTTTTCACCAGTTAGAGAGGTTGCTCACTCATTTCTTGTGAGGTGATACAACTACTCATCGGAGGATTCACTGGTGTCACTGGGCTGAGGTATGTTTCCCTATAGAGGAGGGCGACTTAAAGGTGTGTTCTTTTTCTGACTTAGCCGAGGCTTGTGAGGTGAAGCTCTAGTAGAGTTTTCGTGCTCAACAATCACTTTGGTCCACTTTTATGAGGGTCAAGTACTGTAGGTCTACCTATCCTGGGCTGATTGAGTTTTGTTACCCAGCTTCACCTTTTTGGAGGCGGCTGTATGGGATTCGATCCGTGGCTGAGCCAAGGATCAGATGGTTAGTACAATTTAGTGAGGTCAGCTTCTAGTATGATTGTTGGTTGGGGGATTACCCATTAGATTTAGTGTATCCAAGGGCAGCTTCTGGGGGTCTGCAGTGGGACAGAGGTCGATTGTTGGGGGTTTTACCTTCTTCAGTTGTTGAGCAGATTGTGCAGATTTCTATTCTAGAGTAGGGGGTTGATCAGCTGAGATAGAGGTTGTCTTTGGATGAGGATTTTTCATTGAGGACTGCTTGGGCTGATATTCGAGGTGTGGCTCCAGTTCGGACTGGGTTTTCTTGTGTCTGGCAGAGACATATTCAGACTCAGATCTCCTTCTTTATGTGGCGATTGTTTCATGGTTTCATGGCCACAGATGATGGCTTAGAGAGACAGGGTTTTCATGCAGTATCCCGGTGTGTGTGTGGTGGGGCTGTTGAGACTTTTAGGCATCTTTTTCTGGATTGTCCGATTTTCAGTTCAGGTGTGGGGCAACTTTTATCGGATGTTTTGAGATCAGATGTTGGCCGTTTCAGTCTCCTTATGCTTTGATGCTTCATTGGCGTTGTGCTCCTTCTGTAGGTCACGTGCGGGTACTGCTACCGTGCTTCATTCTGTGACACTTATGGAAGGAGCGTAATGCTTATAGGTTCGATGGCCAGGCCTTTCAGGTGCCCGTTGTGATTTAGAGGGTTATGACCGATATGCAGTTGGTTGGGCTTGCTTTTGGATTTGCTCAGAGTCAGTTCTGTCGGGATGAGTCAGTTAAGTTTGTAGGTTCTCTTAGGGTCGTGATTCCTCGGCCTCGACCTCTTCGCTTGGTTGCTTGGACTCGTCCTATAGCGGGTTGCCTGAAGATCAGTGTTGAAGGTTGTTCTAAAGGCAATCCGGGGCTGTCTGCTGCAAGGGGTGTTATTCGGGACCACCAGGGTCGTGTACTTAGGGCTTTTGACTTGTTTATGGGGCATCAATCTACGTTTTCTATTATTTTGTTATGTGGAGATTCCCCACTTTGTTTTTCTATTTATTTATTTTTTATGCTTTTGGTGGTGAGTCACCACCTTGCTTTTGTTTTTACTTTCTTCCATTTCTAGAGGCTTGGCTTTCTATCCTTCTCCCTTGTACATTTTTCCTTTTAGTTATATATACAGGTAGGGGTCCTGCCAAACCTCCCACCCACACTGGGTGGCTTTGAGAATATATATATATATATATACATTTTGAATTCGCAAATTCAAAATTTATACTCTAAACCAAGTATATTATTACAATCAGTTTTGCTTGCATGACTTTCCAAAGTTTATGGTTAATAACAACAAAAAGTATTAATCTACTTTTGAACTCTTGATACATCAGTCTTCCATGGTATCAGAATATGTTGTGCTCTCTCAAGATTATGAGATTATAATTGGGACTTCCATACATCACACCAGAGTGTTCTTATTATACATAGATAAATAGATAGATTTGTGATTTACATTTGGGAGAAATCTGAAAGAAAAAAAAAAACTACTAGAGAGAATCCAAATCTATTCGTTAGATCTTCAATAATCTCAAGGGTAGTTCAAGTGGTAATATGAACGAATTGTAAACCAAAACGGCCTAAGTTCAAATCTTCGCAACCCCTTGGGCCCAGACTATGAGAGAATTATACCTCATGAATACCATCGCATAGATGACCTGTCTTTAATCGAATCAGAAAAGAGATTAATCGATATGTGAGTGAGTTGACCTGAATAGCTTTGACAGTTGAACCAAAAAATAAGGAGAAGATGTTCATCAACATTTTATGTCAGACTCATTAACCCAAATATTAGACCACCCTAAGATGACCTTAAATTTTTCATCAAACTTGCAGTACTTTTAATTTCCGGATATAAGTTCCATATCAATTATACTCTTAAACCCCATGTTCCACAGACCTTTGATGTAGGGCCCAAGCCACCGAGAGCAGTCTTCTTGCCAAACAGACCTTTTTTTTTTTTTTTGAACTGGAAGTTCCCTTCTTTTGGTAGTTGTATTTTTCAAGTTCTGGCCAACCTTCATAAATGTATAGTTTTACAAAATTTCTACTTTTTAATTATTTAATCAAGTTTCTGTCATCAACTGAGGGGGATAATTTAGGGGTTTCAAAAGTATCGAATTAAACGGGTGATGGGTGAAAAATATGTAAATTCGTACATGACACGTTTAATGAACGAATGAAAAATCTCAGCACGAACACGACTCATTAATAAACGGGTTACACAACACAACTCGTTTAGCTCATTTAATTTTAAAAAAAATTATATCAACAAATTTTAGTACTCCACTTTTTTTATTGTTAAGTGTACCTACCTTAAAAAAGAGAAATTTTTTAAACAAATCTCACATAAAAATCAGACTTGAAGGCTAAAAAAAAAGGCAAGAGGCCACTGCCTTTTATAGGCAAGTCAGTCCTCCCATCTCCGCTCATTTGTTGATGTGGGACAAAAATAAAAGACATTGATTTGCCTTTGTCTTTGAACTGGTCCCCATCTCTCTTCCTTTGTTTTTGGACTACTGTTTTATTTTTTTTTTGTATTGATTTCTTTATTTTTTTTTCTTGGCTAATTTTTTAAAATAAATATTAATTTATTATTATATTAATTTTATTTAAACGGGTAAACGTGTGATAAACGGTTTGACAAGTCTCACCTGAACACGACTCGTTTATTAAACGTGTTTGACGGGTCAACCCGTTTACCATCTAAACTCGCTTAATTCATGTCAATTTGTATCGATTAATCGTGTTGTGTCAAATTTTGACAAACATAGGATAATTCAATTATGGAGGTTATTTCTACCCCAAAAAAATCTATATCTCCACTCCATTAAATTCAAGCTGGCGCTTTAGACCCCGCTCAAGATAAAGGTCTCATATTTTTATACTAGTCATAACCCGTACATGAAGGCACGATAAAATATAAAATTCAAACGTCTAAAAAATTAATTTCACTATATTAAATTTTTTTAAAAGATATTAATTACAAATTAATCAAATATTAAATGATTAAATATATGATAAAAATGAGTGATGTGATATTTTTAGGTGATTAAATACATGATATATGTGATAGAAATGAGTGATACGATTTGACGTTTGAGTTTAACAAATGGATTATGGGTGAGGTAAGTGATTGGTGATGATTTTGAGGAGTAAAATATGACTGGGATAAAATTCAAACACACTCTTGTTTTATTATATAGATGTCCATAATAAAATTTAAACTCTTACCAAAAAAATAATATAACTAAGATTAGAATTCTGTACTATTATAGAAGTTTTGAGCACACAACACTCCACTATTATAGAAGTTTTACTATTATAGAAGTTCAAGCCCAGAAAAGCAAACTCAATAAAAGTTTAAGTTTATGAAAATAAATCTAGAATTAGAGCCAATATTAATTAACTAGTTATAACCCGTGTCTCAAGACACGATAAAATATAAGATTCGAGCGTTTAAAAAATTGATTCTCCTATACCAAATAACAATTTTTTATTTCTTCGTTTTTTTCATTACATCATTTAAAATTAATTTTTACTTATTATTTTTTTAAAAATAGTGACAATATTTTCAACATGTGTACACTATCGTGTATGGACAATATATGAAATAAAAATTGTGTTAAATTATAAATTAATCAAATGTTAAATGATTGAATATGTGATAGAATTGGATGATGTGATGTTTTTAGGGGAGAAAATGCATAAGAGATAAACTTTCAAACTCTTATTAGTTTTATTATATAGATAATTGTGTTTGACCCAATATTAATTGGAAGCCGTTTAACCATGCTTTTGATTAAATAGAATATGTTAGTGAAATTTGGATACAATAAGCAAGATGAATAATTATTAATTGAAAAAAATTAAAAAGTCTTATTTAAAATTGTCGATTTAGACCCTAAATTGTCTTAAGCCCACCCTGATTCACTACCCCCATCCATTGCCAGCCCATTAATGAAAAAAAATAGTCTATTTATATATCTATCCCATCCAATTGAAGATCCATATTCAACTATTGAGTTAGTGGCTCTAATCTCTTTTTTTTTGTTAGATCATTCGGTATCCGAAAGTCGCTTTAGGCTCCGACTAATCCAGATTCGAGCTGTGTAGGACCACAAGGGCAGCAAAGCTCTCCCTATCGAGCGCAGCTATGTTCCCAAAACTCGAACTCGAGACCTTGGTTAAACTAGAACAATCCCTTACCAACTGATCTAACGCTTGGCTCAAATCTCCTATTGTTTAGTTTTGGTTGAACACTTTATTTTTCTAATAGATCCACCTCAAACAGAAATTTGAAAAATACAGCACATTACCAGACTCCTGTGCAGCTTGGGTTAGTTAGGATCCTTTCTGATAAGACATTACCTCACTTTGTAAAATTCATTGAAATACAATGGGGGGCAAGACATGGTGATTGTGGAGGTGGTGCAATGGTGGTGGTGAAATAGTGGGGTCTTATTGTTGGGGGGGGGGGTGATGTTGGCTGTGGTATTGTGATTTGACAGTGACGTGTTTTGATTACTTATTTATGGGTTAATGCATGGTAATTATGCTCACTAATAGAGTGGATATAAAAATGGGGGCGGATGTACATGAGATAAGCTTGATCACTTAATTGGATAGATAGACAATGTGGTGGATTAGTACATTAATTGGTGAGAATAGATGAGGTCTACTTAGTAATTTATTGCTAGGAGATCAATTTCATCTTAATTTGTTATCCCAAGAGGCATTAAGCTCTGTTGTAGCAGTCGACTTATCTTTCCGAGTTAATTCAAACCCACTTGTCCCTAGGTAATTATTACAGGGATAAATTCATAGATTGATCTCAGATGAAAATTCGAACTCAGCATTATAAATTTTGTAGAATGGGCTTTCCCTTGGGTTCTTGTATTGCTATTGAGAAGGCACAAGATTGACATCTAAAGTATAATACCCCAACTTTGATAATCAACTCCAGTGGAAAAGTGTCACTTGACCATTTTCATGTGCTTGAATTGTTGAAGGGGGGAATGGCTGAACAAACTTCTGAAGTCATTCTATGATGATTATGTTATAGGGGATAGTGGGCACATTAACCATCTAAGTATCCATATTAGGGATTGAAATCCTCTTCATTAAACTTCTAATACATATTGCACCTAATCCTGTATGTAGGCACTTCTCAAAGCAACCCAAAAAAAAAAAGAAGGGAAACTTCCCTTCCAAAAAAAAAAGGATCCAGTGAAAGGCTTCAAAGAAATATTTTCAGGTATCAGCATGAACAATCTCATACAACTGGAAAGAAGGATCAAAAGAAAGTATATAATACAGAAAAAACAGACAGAACTAAGAAAACACCACCTGGGCTAACACTTGTAAATGAAGTAAGTTGTGGATGCTACACCAAACTAGCAATGAACTGTAAAGGGCTCACCTAAATGTCCTCAACATAGTATTTTAATAAGCTCCAGATTATACTAATTACAAACAGAGAGATGGAGACAAAAATTCCATTTATAAAATTCATATGAGAGTTACTTTTGAGACATATCGTCATTTCATTGAAGTAAACAGGCAAGGCTAACGAGGGTCATGTAAAGTTTTCTCTTTCGTTCTTTCAGTAAACGAGAGAAAAAAGGCAAGAAAACAAAGATGTCATGTAGATCCTACTTCAACTTGTTAGGTCGGAAATTGTTCACATTGTTGGAGGTTGGATTTTTATCGAATCTTCTAACCTTTCTCGGTCTTTTTATCAATGTTCTCAGAAAACATTCCAACAGAACTGACATTCTTTCTCTATAATTTTAAGCAAATTGAACTAACCTCATAGTTCAACTTTTGAGTTGTATATTATGCACTGCAACAGGAGTCAGGAGGCATACCATCTGAAATCATCAGTCACATGACTATCGGATGGCAAGCTTACAATGGCAAATTTAAAAGCAGAAAGGTTTAAAACAAACTAAGACAGCAGCAGTTTGAAGTAGATAATGATATACACCGAAAGGGAGAACACAGCAAACACATGCTGCCAGAAGAGGAGTGCTGATGCTTCTCTAGCCGCATAACCTCTCAAGCTAGCAGCTGCTCCCAACAATATGGCGCTTGGTGTTGTGTATTGCAACAAAAGCACGAACCGATACATTTGATCCCCATGGATCAAAAAGTTCAGTCTATCAGCCAAACAAACCACCCCCAGTCCAATCAAAGGAAGTATCATAAGTCTTGCAATAATGATGCCAATTGTAGTCCGAAGCCCGAGTCTAGATTCATTGGGACCCTCAGCAAGCATTCCTCCAAGAATTAGCATTACTGAAGGCACCATTGCTCCAGCCACAATCTCTAAACTACCGGTGATAAATGAAAGTGGTGCATCATCGCCATAAACAACGCTTTTGAGGAAAGGAACCATTCCAATAATGAGGGCCAACAGGGTAGCAAATGTGGGAGGCTGAAGGATATGAAGGATAGGTGTTTTCTCAGCAACAATTCGTATCCTTCTAACCACCCTGGGCTCTGCCAAGCACCTAATAGATTTGGGACTCCTTGGACCTCCCTCTTCCAGTGAATCGGGGTCGGGGATAGAACTTTGTGAAATGCTAGAAACACTAGTAAAGATCCTTGCAATAATTGGAGTCTTGCAATGCTCAGTTTCTTTATCTTCCATTCCAGGCCATTCAGCTTCCACAAGAAGTGGCCTACTGAGATTGTCGACTGATAATTGTTCTTGAAACTCAACACCGTCCTCCTGCTCAACCACCTTGTAATACTCTAACGGGGGCTCCATCATGTGATAAACAAGGGTATAAAAAAGAAGTACAGCAACCCATTGAGCAAAAGAAACATAAGCAATACCAGTCCTATGGCATTCTGGACCAAAAGGATTATCTGCGCTATGACACACGGACCCCACAATAGCTAGGGGCAGATTGCCAGTGTTACTAAAGGCCGTCACAATGACAGTGAATCTGATGAATTCAGGAGGTGTTCGGCATATTATTGCGACCAAGAACCCCAACACACAACCAATAGCAGTACTGAGGATCACGTTTACAGGTATGAACCACCAATCGATGAAATTTTGTAGAGTAATGGATTCACCGAGGTGAATGAAGATCGTACAAGGTAAGAACAGAGCAAAAACAAGCTTGATAAGAAGCTTAAAAGTGGCTCTAGGGACAATTTGGGTTTTGGGGTGGGCAAGAATCAGACCAATGACAGTGAGAGATAAGAGTTTCAACAATGGTAGAACAGCACTTAGAAGATTTTCCTTTTCAGAATTCACACTTCCTATACTCATGGAAGAGAGGAATTCCATGATCAAATAGGAAACCACAAGATACTTGTAGGAATTTGACAAACCAATTCTAAGCCCAAGAAATTGGAATCTTAGTTCAAGCTTTACACTTTAGAACATGAGTTTTTTTACAGAAATTCACATATTACAGAACTAAAGCAACAAAATCAAATTTGGAATACCTTATGGAGGGGAACTAATTCGATCTAAAAATGGAATAGTGTTAATCTTTCACCAAATCACTCTTAAAACATACGGCACGGTAATTGGTTTTCTTTCATGACAGAGAAGTTAGATACACACATAACAAACATGTTGGAAACCAAGAAATACCCAGAACTAGAAACGAAAATCATTCAACAACCCAAAAATTTCAAGCTCCTACAACATTTTTTACAGGATTGATGCATATAATACACACAGCATAGCAACATAACTGAAAGGAAACTTTCTTACCTAAATTTCTTGAATAAGAACTAAATATAAAGATCTAAGAGAGAGAGAGAGAGAGAGAGAGAGGGAAAGACGTCGGGAGACTCGCAGAGGACAAGTGAGAGATATTTTATTAAGTCAATAATGGTTGCTACAATTGCTTTTTCTAAAACAATGGACTTGACGCCAAAAAAAAAAAAAATTTAAGTATCATATTTCTAAAATTTATTATAAGAATAATCATATGAATATTAATTTATACTCTTAAAATTTAAAAATATTAATTTACACCCTAAAAAATCTAAATGCCATCTATTTGACCGTTTAAAAAATTTGAGTTAATTATAAATTGAACCCATCAAAATTTAAATATTTCATATTTATAATCCAAAAAATATTTCATCAATTAATGCTTGTTAAATAGCTATCAATTGTATCGTATCATAACATTTTTATATTGTGTTTGAGTTAATAAAAACATATTTTTAACAAAAAATATTTTTGTGTCAAGTCAATTGTGTTGTGTCTTTTATTTCACATTTATGATAATTCATATAATACTATTTAAATAATTATTTTTTGTCTATAATTATGTTACTCGTATTTAACTTTAATTTGCTTGGACAATCAAAAAATTTGTGTCTAACTGTAGACATAAAATCGTCATTTAATGAGTATTGTAAGTAAAAAATAAGTATTTATAATTT
Source organism: Ilex asprella (assembly GCA_023539305.1). Classification (NCBI taxonomy): domain Eukaryota; kingdom Viridiplantae; phylum Streptophyta; class Magnoliopsida; order Aquifoliales; family Aquifoliaceae; genus Ilex; species Ilex asprella. Next base: position 39,597,297 of record CM042185.1, read on the forward strand.
TTTTTAATTTTAAAAAATATTTTTTATTGACTCGAACACAACACAGAGATGTTATGATATGATATAATTAAGAGCTATTTAACGAGCATTAATAAATTCTTTTTGAATCATAAATATGAAGTATTTAAACTTGGAGGCATAATTTATAATTAATCCAAACTTTTTTAACTGAAAAATGATAGAATTAGTCTTAGGTGCACATTAATATGAATTTATATCTTTTATGGTATAGATTAATATTTTTAGTGATAAAAACACCGACAAATCTATATTTATATCTATATCTATATTAATATAAAATATCAAAAAAAATTGATTGACTATTTTGCCCCTATAAAAATTGATTAAAGACACCTATATCCTTATATATTGAATTATCCAATTTATATCTATATCACTTATAAATGTCAACCAATAAAAAGATTTTTGATTACTTATTTTATCTTTAATTAATTATATAAAGATAATCATATTCTACTATTTATTTTAACTCTCAAACCCTTCTCATTCTGAGAGTAAATATTCAATTATAATTGTAATGAAGATGTGTTTACCAATAGGTAGGCCATTCATTTCTCACTTGTTTTTAACGTCCTCTTTGGATGTTATAAGAAGGCATTGCGACACTTTGCGTTTAACAGTCTTGTTCACATTCTGAGGACTCCCAAACCATTGGTCTGTAGGTCTTCAAGAACTGCTTGTTGATGGAGCGGTGGTGGGGCTCTCCATCTAGATCCCTTTCGTGGTAAAAACCATGTTTCTTTACTTCGATGACTTCAAATGACCATTCCCAGTTAGCATATCATCTGCCAATTGTCAAGTCTTGAAGGCAATCTTGTCTTCCAAACCAGGTCACCCGCTCCGAAGGTCTTGTCCTTGACTCTTATGTTCTTCGCCCTGGCAGCCCTTAGCTTTTGTACCGTAATACAATCTAGTTCACCCAATCGCAATTCATCTAAGTTTTCAAGTTCCATCATCATGGCTTCATTGTATTTGGTTGGACTTAGATTGTGCTAAAAAGCTACCCTTAAAGATTTCGCGGTGATTTCCATAGGTAAGACCGCATCGTGCTCGTATGTTAATTTAAATGGTGTGTTCCCATTGCTAGACCATTTGGACGTTTTATACACCCACAAAGCTTTTGACAGCTTGTCATGCCAGCATCTTGAAATCTTGGCAATGATCCCTTTCATCACTTTGTTGGTGGACTCAGCCTGGCCATTTCGTTATGTATAATATGGGGTTGAATGAATGATGTTAAAACTACATTATTCTGCAAATCCTTAACTTTACTCCCTGTGAAGACCGTTTCCTAATTGGCCACTATATTCTGGGGAAGCCCAAATTGATGTACTATGCTTTCTTTAATCATTCGAACGACATCGATCTAGTTGACAGACCTCATAGGTATGACCTCTACCAACTTAGTGTAGTTGTCGATGTTCAAAATGATAAAAGAGTGTTGCCTTGTAGATGGGGGACCTCTACCAACTTAGTATAGGTCCATGGAGTTGGCATAAGATGGCCTCCTCTTTTCCAATGCTTCTAAACAAAAATTCATCAAGCATTCCTTTCTTGTACAACTCCCTATCCAGAAGTATACAATTAGTGGCCCATTGCCTAGTGGCCTGCTCTACACTCTATTTGGGTACTTTAGGAACTGTATGACGTCAAACCTCTAATCTTCCTCTTTCTCTTCCTCTTTCACCGTTAACCATAGCTTTAAAACCCGGCCTGGACATCAACCAGGGAGAAAGACCGGGTCAACGGGTCACTAAAAGATATGGGTACATCTATCTAATGCACCGTAAGTCTGAATGCTTTGAGAAATTCAAAGAATTTAAGGCTGAAAAGGAAAAGTAATAAGAAAAGTCAAGACATTACGATTTGATCGTGGTGGTAAACACCTTTTAGGAGAGTTTAGGGACTACTTATCAGATATAAAAATTACATCCCAGTTGTCTGCACCTGGCACACCACATCAAAATGTTGCGGCAGAAAGAAGGAATATGACTCTTATGAATATGGTGAGATCTATGATGAGTTATTCAGTTTTAACTGATTTTTTTTCAAGAATATCCCTTAAAAATTGCGACATATATTCTGAACTTGGTATCAACTAAGTCAATACTGTTGGACCAAAACAGGTTTTTCGTCGACTTTGAGCCAAAATTAAAGTAGGACCCAATTGTTATTTTGAATAAATTTTCGTGGGTTCATATTCTACTCCGTGAGGAGTATAATGTAGTATATTCACTTGCTCAAATCGAGTAAGAAATGAATGAGAAAATAGGCTCCAAAGTGACCTTCTTGAAAAGGTGAAAATAAAGGAAGTGCAATGTGAGATGTGACACCAATTGTGACACCCCAAAATCTGGGGATCCGTTGATTATCCATCAACCCGCGGAATACCCGTGTATACCGAAGAACTCGATAACACACCTTTATGCTCCATTTACCGGAGTCCTTAATTTTAACAAATTTTTGGGCAGAGTCTCCTTTGTATAGAGAACTCTACCAAAAACGCAACCTGTGCAACTTTAAAATCATATGACCCATCAGAGGTCCAACATAAGTCATTGACCACACTGAGTCCATTTATCCATACTTTTGACGCCCCCAAAACTGGAATTTCTATGTCAACGTATTAAGGGTGACATGACGTATAAAAGTGTAACACTGCCATGTAAAAGTGTAACATGGCGTATAAAAGTATAACACTACCACATAAAAGTGTAACATGGTGTATGAAAGTGTAACACTGCCATGTAAAAGTGTAACATGGCGTATAAAGTGTAACACTAAAACTGTAACACTACCATATACCACAGTGACCATCAGCCCGTCACACCTATGTATCATACATGGTTGATATAAGTTCAAACTTCAATCCTTTTACATAGATTACATGCAAAATTTAATTACAAGTCCAATTTTACAAAAAAACGAAGCTAAGACCACATGTTGGCCTTCTTCAACCATGAGGACTCAAACTTGAGCTATCCGCCGGTGAACGTTCCGCACCTGAAATGTTTCCCGTATAGGGTGAGCCAACGCCCAGTAGAGAAATTCCTACAAAGGCTACTCCTCCACCTATATGCATATGAAATGTT
>CM042185.1:39615409-39641171 GCA_023539305.1 Ilex asprella
CCTTATTTTTCATATGGAGACGACCTCGGTATTTTTCTGAGTTATTACACGATATTTTTTCCTGTGCTTGGAAAACATTTTATTTTTTACTATTTTTTAGAAGCAAACATTTTTGGCGTCGTTGTCAGGAATATATGGTACGAATTTGAAGGTAATTCGGGATTAACGGCAAGTAAGTCTTGTGATTTTCATCTCAAGTTCAGGTATGTTTATCTCCAATAATTTATTTTAGAATTGTTTCTTTTTATTTATAAGAGTTTTAGTTTTGCATGTGGCCACGTGATCACACAAACAATAGAGTTTTTAGACGTGACCAAAAATCAAATTTAGACATGGACAAAGTGAATAATGACGACCCATAAGAGCATATGAATAGAGGAAATAATTTGTCACTCGTTCCTCCGCTAAATCCAGGTAATGGCATAAATAATATCCCAACTGTTCCCGCTGTGCAAACAATGAGAGAATACTTACAATCCATGCGAATCTTTGCATTGTCTTGCATACAGTTGTCAATGCAGGCACATGCTTTTATAGTCAAACTTGGAATGCTCCAATTACTTCCCCAATTTCATGGTGTGGATAGAAAAAATCCCTATCACCATATCAAAGAGTTTGAGGAAGTGGTTAGTACATTTCTTGAGCAAAAATATACGATAAGAGGTTGCGCGAATGAAACTGTTCTCATTTTCACTTAAAGATAAGACAAAGTCTTAGTTGAATTCTTTGAAACCTCGAACTATAGCTGCATGATCTGATTTATGGAAAGATTTTTTAAAAAAAAAAAAAAATTCTAGTTCATAAAACTACTGCTTTGAAGAAACAAATTCAAAATTTTCCAAAAAATCAAATGAACAGTTCTATGAATGCTGGGAAAGGTTTAACTACGGATTTTGTAAGAGCATTGCCTCGTACACAAAAAGGGCATGACTTTATTTGGGTGGTGGTGGACATACTAACAAAGTCTACACACTTTTTGGCTATCAAGAATTATTTTTCTCTTGACAGGTTGGCTAAGTTATATGTTGATGAAATTATTAGACCATATGGAATACTTGTTTCTATTGTTTCTGACAGGAATCAATGTTTTACTTCAAGGTTTTGACCTAATCTTCAGAATACTCTAGGCATTACTTTGAGGTTTAGCATAGCGTTCCATCCACAAACTGTCGGGCAATCAGAGCGAACTATTCAGACTTTGGAAGATATGATATAGACTTGTGTTATGGAAATTAAAGGTAATTGAGATGATCATTTACCTTTTTGTTGAATTTGCATATAATAAAAAACGTTTTTAAAAAACGTCGTCAATAAACTTTTTACTCAAATAAAAGATTTTAAAAAAATAATTTAATTGATTTGTCGCGACGTTTTTAAAAACGTGGCCAATAAATTTTTAACTTAAATACAAGATTTAAAATAACAATTTAATTGATTTTTAAAAACGTCGCTAATAAATTTTTTATTGAAATAAATAATTTAATTGATTTTTTTCGATGTTTTTTAAAAACGTCGCTAATAAAATTTTTACGTAAATAAAAGATTTAAAAAAAATAAGCATTTAATCCACTAAATTAACATTCAAATTCAACTAGTTAACATTAAATTAATCAAATAAAATTTTAATTTCATTCAATGAACATTCAATTCATCAAATTGAACATTGAAATTCAACTTGTTAACATTAAATTAATCAAATAAACTTTCAATTTCATTCAATGAACACTCAATTCATCAAATTTCACATTGAAATTCAACTAATTAACATTAAATTAATCAAATAAACTTTCAATTTCATTCAACGAACACTCAATTCACCAAAGTAACAATCAAATTATCAAATTAACATTCAAATTTATCAAATTGACATACAATTTCATTAAATTAACATGTAATTTTATCAAATCAACACCAAATCAACATGTAATTTTATCAAATTGAAATTTAATTTATCAAATTAAAACAAAATTAACATTCAATTAATCAAATTAATATTCAATTAATTGAATTACCACCAAATTAACACTCAATATCTTCTAATTAACATTCAATTTTTTTTCTAATAAGCATTCAATTAACTAAATTAACATTCAAATTCAAGTAGTTAACAATAGATCAATCAAATAAACTTTCAATTTCATTCAATAAACACTTAATTCATCAAATTTAACATTGAACTTCAACTAGTTAATATTAAATTAATCAAATAAACTTTTAATTTCATTCGATGAACACTCAATTCATCAAAATAACAATCCAATTATCAAATTAACATTCAAATTTATCAATTTGACATACAATTTCATTAAATTAACATGTAAATTTATTAAATCAATACCAAATTAAATGTAATTTTATCCAATTAAAATTTAATTTATCAAATTACAACCAAATTAACATTATATATTAATTTGGTGTTGATTTGATAAAATTACATGTTAATTTGATAAAATTGTATGTCAATTTGATAAATCTGAATGTTAGTTTGATAATTTGAATGCTAATTTTATAAATTGACTGTTAATTGAATGAAATTTAAAGTTTATTTGATTAATTTAAATACTTACTATCTACCACATTTTTTGAATTTTGACGCAAAATTCTTTTCTTGGTAATTTTATTTGCGACGTTTTTAAAAACGTCGCGAAAAATTTTATTTTGGCCGGTGGGAATGATAAATTTTATTTTTTGGCGACGTTTTTGTAAACTAGTTGGTGCACACGTGCGTTACACGTGAACCATTTTATGTTATAATTTTTTCCTTCTTTTCTTTTGTAAGTTTATTTTTTAATATTAGAGCAACTTGAGAATATAACTTAGAATGTATGAAGAAGCAAAAGATAAATAAATGAGCAAATTAACAAATTTCACTCAGTAATGTATGATCGTAGTTTTACATCAATAGCTAGGAACAAAAACTACCATCAATGAAAATTATTCCAACAAACAAACATAAATGAGACTCAATGGATTTGGTCCTATAGTGGATAGAAGAGAGACAATAAAATGCAGAGAAATAAAGAGATAGCTAGAATTAGAGTAGGGGTTTGAGTCAAATTAGGCTATAAATCAAACCAAAATCAAAGAGCCAATTATAACCCACTCCCAACTGCAAAAAAATAAAAACTAAAAAATAAAATAACACTTATTCTTGGCCCTTTGTTACATACCCAAACAATTTCACCAGCCCTTCTTGGAATGTCACTATCCCTAGTAACACAGAGGGGGCCTTTGTAATTGAAGGATTTTTGCCATTTAAAGAGCTTTTATGTAGCATCTCTATAGTTTGGCAATCAAATAATCAAAGATGGCTCCATCAAATTTTAACTTGTATTAAAAGAATTAAAACTCAATTATGTAGACCAATGATATTAGCTCAAAAAATAAGCACTAAAATACCACAACATCAAACAATTTTTTTTTTGAAGGGGGAGAGGGAGGGGAACTTGAACCCCTTGAAAGAAGGAAAAACTTTCACAAAACAAGGAATGTCATTGGACTAAAGGTCTATTAGTCACAACATCAAACATTAACTTCCTCACAATAATCCTTAATTAAAATCTTTCCCGCCTTGCTTTCAGTACGTCGTAAGATAAATAAAATTCATTCCCCCAAAGAATTCCATTCAACTATCCACTTCACATAGATCTATATTTCTTTCATAAATATTAGAACTTATGTGAGTAATCTTCTACCTAAAATGGTGGCAAAACCTCTGGTCAAGTGTTCTACTCTAGTGAAGTTGATCTTGCTTAATGCCTTTTGTAGGGTATTAAGTACAACCATTAAATGTATAGTGAGACATACAACTCAGCTTTTGATGAAATGTATAGTAACCGAAAAATGCATCATTAGCATTTGCTTCCCAATACTTATCAATGAAAATCTTCCACTATTCTTGCAATTATTTTTAGGAATTCACAAGCAAGAAACTGATATTCACTCAAAACTACTATAGTTATCTGTCATCATTCTCAATTACCATAAAATTTCATATTAACAGGTAACTTGGAATAAAGTACTCAAATGATAATTCTTAAACCTACTTTTCATCCACCAGGTATTCCGAAGTTCAAGAAGTAAAAGCACACAAAACTACACGTGGAAACTTATGAGACACCTTCATTCGCTTCACAGATGGACTAATCCCTATTTTAATCAACTCAATAATGCTAATTTGTAATAACTACCTAGCCAAGTATTTTTGGCAACCAAGGTGTTTTAGCCAATGAAAATCTTCTTTAAAAATACAGTCATAGTATTAGTCTAGACTCCAAAACACAGATCCCATAATCCTTTGTTGCTCTATAAATCAATCTTTAGAACTAAAACAGAACAAATATAAATGGTTAATGGGCAAAAAAAAAAAAGGATTCGCTAAGAATACACACACACACGCGTACATATGTGTTTATATATGATGATCAAATACAACTAAATCTCACCGTTTTTCATCTACAATAAGCCCAAAGCACCCTGGTCCAGTCCAACAAACAAAGCCTCCAATTCTTCAGTTAGTTAAACTTCAACATCCAATTGATCAACCAAAATAACAAAAAAAAAAAACATGGAAAGATAATATGGCAGTGACATACACAAGAAGACACACTGAACTTAAAAGGAACACACCAGATTGTAGATGATGGGTTCACTTGGGGAGACGTGGCCATTGATATGTACATATAGTGCCAGAATACCATCCAATACAATCAATAAAGAATATAATTATTTCAAATAAATCAAAAAGGGATATACCTTGAAAAGATTGCGAATACTTATACAAAGACGATGCCATTGGTTTTGGCGGGAGTCATTCTTTGACCAGTGACATTGGAAGTGAAGGCCACAGGCATACAACCTCGTAGGGATTTGATGAAGAGGGGCCAGGAGAAGTTTCAATTGTTTAATTTAACAAGAATTCGCAAAAAAAAAAAGGGAAGCCATCTTCTTCAGATAAAGTATGATGGGTCTTTGGTTTGGGTGAGAAGATGGGAACAAAAGAAGGAGAAGAGGCAATGGTTGATCAAGGCTTCCGGATAGTTGGAGAATTGAGGAAGAAGAAAAGATTATTTGCCTGCAAAATTCCATTGGTCTTTCAGTTGTCCAAATTAAGAACATCAATTAATACCTACCGTCCTCCTTAGAGTTTATGCGAATTAAAATAATAGTGAGTAGCTCAACAGTCCCAATAAGTTATAACTGTGATAGTTACATATAATTTAATAATATTATTAATTAAAAAAATAAAATAGACATTAGTTATTTTGTTAAGATTATTTTAGTCAAACAAAAATTTTACACTTTTGTTGACATTTAGAAGTAATATAGATACGTCGCAGATAATACTATGCCATGTATAAGACCTTAATGACTGACGTTTTTAGGCAATCCGAAACCATTTTCTTCTTTCTTTTTTCTCTCTTCTTCCCCCAAATCTGTCTGTGAGCCCTAGGCGAAATCAATCACGAGCCTTCACCACCAGCTGAAACCTAGCATTCACCACCAGCCCACATCCACCACCACATGAAATCCCGAAGGTAAACGACCACCTCCACCTTCACCCCCAGCTGTAATTCCAACGAACTCCACCAGCCCACCTCCACCACCAACTGAAAATCCCCATCGAAAACCACCACAGCCACCAGCCCACATCCACCACCAGTTGAAATACCCAACGGATACCACCACCTCCACCACCAGGTATCTTTCGGTCTTCAATTGCATCATTTGGACAGACAGCAAACATTGAGGCACTATCCATTCTAAGGTATCTAAGGACTCTTGATTTCTATGATATGGTTATTTCAGATGTGTTTTTGTATTCAATTGCAACGGCTTGTGACCCATTGAAAAGGCTCTCGCTTTCTTGTTGCACCAATTTCACTTTCTCTGGAATTTTGCACAATGGTAAAGCAGTTGGTTTAGGTGAATGCTATCTAGTTGAAGTATACAAGTTATGAATTTTGCACAATGGGTGCTTATTATTTTTTGTTTACAATTTTGGTTGTAAATTGCATGCTTGTTTTGTTGTTGAATATTGAGGGCAATGGTAGAGTAAGAAGCCATATATCTTTTTTTTTTGTTGTGAATACCAAGAGCAATGGTGATGTTTTAACATGTATTTAAACACTACATGAATGTCAATGGTTCTATGTTTATTAAATCCAATTTTGTGTGTTGATTAATTGCGTTAGTCTAAGTTAGTAGTGATGTTTTACTTTGTGTTTTAAAATTGAATGGCATTGTTTGTATGTTTTGTATTCAATTTTTTTTAGGTGTGATTCAATGGTGGTTCAATGTCACTGAAAGTATTTCATGGAACAACATATTGACAATAGGAGACTACTACTATGCAGTGTTCCCAGTATGTTTCTTATTGTTAAAAACGAAATTGATTGTCAACATTGACGCTTGCGTGTTAGAGAGAGAAGCTCTAACTTCTCTCTAGGACAGACCCACCACCATCGCAGCACCACCCAGCGCCACCCAGCCCCACTCAGGACCACCCAGCCCTACCCACGGCCACCCAGGACCACCTAGCCCCACTCACGACCACCCAGGACAACCCAGCCCCTCCCACGACCACCCAGGACCACCTAGCCCCACCCACTACCACCCAGCACCACCCAACCATCAAAGCCCCAAATCCAAGCTATTTTGTCAGCCTCCATTGCACCGCTGACAACATCCACCACATCCTTATGCCTTCAACACTTCATCATAACCCTATTCCCCCAAAGCCACCAGATCCATCCATTCTTATACCCCAAAGCCACCAGACCCCTATTGCTTCTTTACCACGTCTATATATCCCTACATCTAATAATCATGTAGCCGCTTTATCGTCATTGGAAGCTGCTCAGATCTTGACCTCTGAGGCGCCTAGCCCTTCTTACGCGTCTTTCTTCCAAAAGCAAATTCATGGCTGTGGCATTCCAGATACACAGTCTTCTGTTGTAGCAAAGCCGACTAAAACGGTGATCTCCCACAATGGGGAAACAGCAGTGATTTGGACAAGAGAAGAGATGACAGAGGCTTTTAAGCCACTAGAACTTGTTGTAATTGGTAAGTGTTCATATGGATGCCATTCTTTAAGCTATTTAGAGATTTTATAAAATCCAAATGGTTTCTTAAAGGTGAGTTTTCTATGGGAAGCTTGGATACTAGACATGTACTGTTAAAATTTAGTCTTTATGAAGATCTTATAAAGGTTTTACTGAAGGACAAAACTTACATTAATGGTCATCTATTTCGTTTTTTCAAATGGTTTCCAGAATTTGAGTCTTGAATTGAACCAACTATTATACCCATGTGGGTATCTCTTCCTTCATTGCCATTTCATTTGTTTCCTAGAAAGTATTTGGAAATACTATTGAGTCCCATTGGGAAGGTGTTGGCAATTGATGGTCCAACGCTGAATTTTTCAAGACCAGGTGTTACAAGAGTGTGTGTATTGTTGAATTTGTTAAAGGAAAACCCAGGTTGCGTCAAGCTTAATATGGGTGGATTGAAGGCTCGATGGCAAATGATAGTTTATGAGAAAGAAAAAAATAATATTGTAAAGGTTGTTCCAAGCAAGGCCATTTGGAAAGTGAATGTAGGAAGAAGAGGAAGACTGGGGATAAAGTGAAAGGAAAAGGGATGGAACAGGAGAAAGGGAAGGAGCAAATTGTTTTGGAGAATATATTAGAAGAAGAAAAGGTTGGGGAGAAGGTTAATGAAGTTGTTTTGGATCAAAAACATGGTGTGGATGGCAATGGAGAAACTCATAATCATGTTATACTTAAGAATGACATCAATCTGGAATCTATTGGTACTTAGAAGTCAACATGCAACATGGAGAGTGTAGGGTTGATACAGACCCAAGACAGGAAGCAGAAGAGGGGTCCTAAAAAGATATGGGTGCAAAAAATTAGAAAATCAAAAGTGCATAAGAAGATTTCTAAGAAAAGAATGGCTAGGAAGGACAGGCAGAAGTGAATACTCCTTAAGCATTCACTGAGAAAGTCTAGTGGAAATGAGGATGTAGTAGTAGTTAACAATGTGCAACTATTATCTCAAGACTTACCAGCCCATCAGTTGGGCAAAGTAGGGGAGGAGGCAAACCTTTCTCAAATTTTAATGAACTCTGAAGATGTTGATCCTACAATAGAGGTTACAAATATTCCAACTAAACATTTTGGGGATTCTTTGTCTCATGATTCTGAAATGATGACATATAACAAGTCTATGAGAAAAATCTCTTTTAATTTTCTTAATCTGAACAATGAGGATGGTGAGATTTTTTCCAGTTTAGATGACGATCCTGATTATGGTATTGAAGATTCTTTGAAAGAAGCTTCCATCGATTATGGTTCATGTTATGATTCTTTGCCCAAGCCAACCAAGCAAATGATAGAGGCAGTTCATTAGTGAGTCCACAGTCAAGTAGAGTTTAATCCAGAAATGTCTAGGGATGAGATTCATCAGACATTGAAATCAAAGGGCATTTTTTCAAAAGATGACTATGTCAAAAAGCCGGCTGTTCATTAAAACACAAGATATTTTTATTCGGATGGAGAGGAGGATGTTTTAACGTCTACATTTGATTATGAATCTTTTATGGATACGTCCAAAAGATTGTTGAGAAACTTCAATATTGCAGAGGAGAAAAGAAAACAAGAAGAGGAGAATCTAGCTACTCTGGCACTGGAATTGTAATCCAGAGAGGGAAGAATGTTCGGGGATGACGGCAAGGTCCAAATCCAAATCCATGCTAGTGTTCAAAATTCCAAAGCAGACTAACAAATATGGATTCAGGCACTAATGAAGCTGATCAAGCATGATTCTAGGAAAAAAAAAAGATAAAAAAAGATATGGCTCGGTTCAGCTGGATTTGAAGGGGACTGTTCACGCGACTGTTCACGTGAACAGTTGGTTGTGGCTGCAGCTTGCTTTTCAGCTGTTCTTCATGGCTTTCCCTCTCGGTTTTGGTTGGTGTTCAACGGCTCGGAGACACTGGTTTCCAGCTGGACTTTCAGTGGTTTTAATGGTTCTCCAGCTGGATTTCAGCTAATTTTCGTGCCTTCTTTGCGCCTTTCAGATGGTCCACGTTGCTGGGCAGTTTGGGCTTCTGGAAAATATTTTTATTGTCTTTTATTTTGAAGGATTAAAGCCAACAATGGCTTTTTCTTTTTTTGTTCGCGAAAGCTTGGCTTCTTTGCTTCTTGTAATCTTGGTCTTTTTTTTCAATTGAATCGTCTTATTGTTAAAATTCCATTCTTGTTAAAGCTGCACATAACTTACCTTACAACTCGTCTAAAGTTGAGTCTATCAAGCAATTTTATCTTGTCTTTTTTCTGACTTTTCAGACTCCAATTTAGTGAACTTTTTATGGTTGATTAAATTTTAATTTTATCTATGGCTTCTCTGAATATTGACTTGTTTTAAGATTGGAGAACTCGTGTCCCTTTGTAGACCAAACCACTGCAAATAGGAGTAGTCTGTTTTGGAATCATGAATTTCAATTGAATGAAATGTTTCCTTTAAGCGTCTTTACAATGGCGGCTCTCGATATTACATGGTTGTTAGCCATAAGCAATTTATCTGATTCTTTTTTGTAGTTTAAATCCCGTTGTTTGTGTTTTTAAAGATTGCATATTCATTTGACTTTGTGTTGTAGTCTTCTTTGCCGAACGAAGCTGTGTATGAGAAGGAAAAGTCACGTGTCACGGTAAGCCTATCAATTGTTCGACTCAATTCTTCACTTTCCTCACCACAGCGTGATTCATTCAATTTTATGATTGTTTTGATTCAATGTTTGTGTATATGTTGATTCTGAAAGTGGAATTGTCAATTAATTGCAGTGGCCAAAGCAGTTGAATGCCCCGATTGAGCTGGTTGATCCTGAAATCTTTGACATTATCGAGCTCGAGAATGCCAGACAATGGAGTCAATGAGCAGCCTCTATCAAGATCTCCAGCTAATTTTCAAGTTTACACTGCACTATTGAAGCCTCATGACAGAATCATGGCACTTGATCTTCCTCATGGTGGGCATCTGTCACATGGCTATCAGGTGCTTGCACCTTCCATTGTGTTTTTCCTGCTAAATAGTTCATGCTATCCTCCGTCTTGGTCATGAACAGTATGCTGTTACTTAATGTGCAAGGGTGTAAATAATGTTTATACCTTTATAGTTTGAAATGGGGATGATTTTGGGTGTTAGTTCCATTGAATTACTTGGATATCAATGCAGCTAAGTGTTATCTTGGTTTTTGCATAATATGCTTGCTTTACGTCATCAACTATAAAATGTTATACTTCAAGCATTACTTATATATGTTATGAAAACTCTACTGAGCTTCGACGGGAGCGCATTCTGAATAGTTATGCTGCAGTCAAAATAGAATAATTAAAATGTTATGCATGTGTGATTATCTTGAACAGAGATTATAAAAACATTCTACTCAGAAATCTTAGAAGGAAACTAGGCTGCAGGATGTCTTTATAAAAAGGCTATATTGATTATGACCAGGTAGCTTTCTCCTTTTTTTTATAATCATGTTTTTTTCGTTTCACTAATTTGCTAGTTTCTTCATCATAGTTATCAATATATCATCATTGAAAGTTTCATTTTTGGTATATTTTTTCTACTTTTCCTAAGGATGAATTCAAGGAGTTTGAAAGACTGGATGTTAAATACCGTGAAGATTTCAAGCACATGAATCAAAAGATCAAGAAACTGGATGAAAAATCACAAGCTTATTTAATTTTGTCGACTCCCTTTCTGATTTACCCATGTTAAAATGAATGCAGACCCTCCTTTCTGTTTTTACTGATTTTTCGGAAAGTGGTATTTTGCCACTGGATGGAAGGTTGGTTTTGCATCAGAATCAGTCCTGGATCCCTACTGTTAGGAGGAGGAAGGTTGTTTGTGGTGGTCAGTCTGATTATGCAGATTCTTGATTGTGTTGAGCTTGGATTTGATATTTCAAGGCATGAAGCTGGACTGCTAGAGCTGTTTAAGTTTAAGAGACATTAAATGTAATTAAAGATGGTTTAAATCCTCTTGAAGGATTAAAGCCATTTTTTATATTTTTAGAACTTCTTTGATTCTTATAATTTATTCTTTTTGGAAATAAAATTTTGTTTTTTTTAAAAAGATGTGAAATGTATTAATTGTGTTAGTTTTTTTATTGAACACAAGTATTATTGGTGTACAAGTGACAAATTTTATTGGAATATCATTTTTTAAGAAAAATAAAAAAAATATCATTTTTTAATTAAATTATCATTTTTATATTTTTATTTAAAAAAAAGTATTGGCGATGGTTTTTTTCGTTGCAAAAAATTAATTAAATTATTATTTTTTTATATTTTTTATTTATGAAAAAATTATTCACGACAATTTTTTTACGTTACTAAAAATTAATTAAATTATTTTTTTATATTTTTATTTAAGAAAATTATTTACGACGATTTTTTTTTGTCACCAAAAATTAATTAAATTATTATTTTTTATTTTTTTACGCTGGTGGAATACATTTTAGCTATGTTTTTTTAACTTTTGGCGATGTTTTTTTTTGTCGCAATTTTTTTTTGCGATAAAAATATATTTATGTCGCAAAATACTTTCTGTGACGAGACTATTGCCACGAACACGCAACGAAAAAAAATGTCACAATTATTTGAGACGATTTTTTTCAATTTATCGACGAAAAAAATCGTCGCAAAAAACGATTTGCACTTAATACCTGCTGATAGGCAAAGCTTACAAACCCATTCAATTCTAACACTTCAACCCACCCTCTTTCTCTCTCTCTCTAAACCAACATGTTGCTTCGGTGGTTTCGATTTGACAGTTCGATGATTGACTCTCGGATTCATCGTTGTTCGCTTATCTGACTTCTAGCCAGTCAAAGTCAGTGATGTTTCACTTGCTTATAAACACTTAACAATTGCATCAAATTAATACATATAGATTTTATATTATTCAATAAAATACATTCCATCAACACATGATGGTGCTCAATAATTTTTGTATTCTCTTTTCCCTTTATCTCAAATCATATTTAGCACAAACAAGAAAAAAAATTGTGTACTTAGCATTTTATTATTTTTGGGATATTGTTAGTTTGCAATTTACGAGGTTCTGTGTGTGTGTGTGTGTGTGGTATATTCAAGGAATTGTCGTGTGCAAGTATGACATTTTGATTTCTGTCTCTTATGGATCTTTATTTTATTTTTGGTTCTTCTTGATACTTGAATCTCAACTATTGTTGAGGATGTTGATTTTAGGGAATTAATGGTTTTGTTAGTGAATCTATCTATGGAATTGCAACTAAGTAATCCTATTGGAAGACAACATTGATGCAAGCATGTTGGTAAAGCCACTGGGAAGTTATCCAACTCTCATGCTCTTTGGATGCAATGTAAGTTTCCATTTATTTATTTTTTTGTCCTTTCTTCTTTTCATTACCAACTTCTAAGCAAGTTTAAAAAGCTTAATAACTGAATTCTGAGCATATTTTTAAATGTCTAAAAGGCATAATTATTTGATTTTTCTTAATAAAGCTGTAGTTTATAGCACAAGTTCATAAGTTAGTGATTTTAGTTTGAGGAACTTCTCAAGAATTGACCTGCCAAAAAGAGTCTCCAAAATTGATTGAAGTCCTAATTATGTGTTGCATTTCTTTTAGGTTATAAGACCAAATGATTTTGTGGAAGGACAACTCTCCCTTTGGCAGCAGTAAATGGATATAGAAATTGCGATTCCGGTATAAAAAACAGACACACAAAAATTTTCTGATCTCTTCATGTTTCACATGGTCCTTTTCTATCATAATGATTCACACACCCAATTATAAAAATACTAACAAGGTAGGATGAATTATGGTTCAAACATGTCTAATAAAACTATTAGTTGTTCCTCTAAAGGTGTGATGTGAGATAAGTTGAAGCAACTAAAGATAACTAGAGACAACGAAAGACATGAGCAAGACATTGGTTAAAGAAATTGGCTTAGAGAGTTTTCAATTAGATTCTTCAGTTTCTATGTTTATTAAAGAGTGCTTTGTAAACATTAGAAGGGAAGCCAGTGGATTAATATGGCTGAAAATGATACTTAATTTCATGGTGCAATACGATAAGTTTTTTCTTAGTTTTTACCAATAGAATTATAAAGCGAGTAACTTTCGATGAACTTATTCTCAAAAAAATAGTTCTGATAGGCTTAAATACATGATTTTCATTTGTCCAAGAGTTGTTTAAATTGTGTGTGCCAAAATTAATCAAATCATGAAAACAAGAATGGTGGTTATTACCAAGTGTCTTATGCAGGTGGATTGATCAACACACACTATAAGAATTAAAGTCTTTTGACATAAGTTTTTTGTGGCGGCAAGTATTCACCGTCATGTGTTTTGGAGATTTTTTTTTGTGGCGGCAAAGAACGTCTTAAATAGTATTTGCGACAACAAATAAGCCTTTTATGACACAACACTATCGCCACAAAGTCATTTCGTATACAAAAGGATGCTATATAATGTGTTCACATATTTGCTTTAAACATCTCTTTGTCGGAATGAGCCTCTACTTAGAACAGTTGGCACTTTCAACGAAAAAAGTCTCATTTGAATGGGATGAGTATAATTAACTCGGTTATAGTTCACGTGAACGTGGTGCATTACTAGTTAAAATAAGTTGTTACGAAATATCAAAAAAAAAGTTATGAACGTTAATTTTTTTGTTTTAAGTGCTTATGATTAGTCATAAGTTCTAAAATCACTTTAGAAAAATTATCTCAAACACAACCTAAGTTTCCATTGTTTTAAATTATAAATAATCCTCTCCAATTAAACTCTTCCATGCATGTGGCAGGGTTTGACAACGGAGATAAATTGTAAATTCTATGAATTGCACGGAGTCACTGCTAGTCCATCTATTTATATATAAGTAAAGGGACCATCGTTATCAAATCAAAGTGTCACTTAGTGGCGGTCAGTCCCATTGGCTGCCTTGACCTGACTTTTTTCCATAATCTAAATTTTCTTGAATTCAAATGTTACTCAAACGAATTTTATGCAGGCTGTGTTAATGTATTATAAACACAAGTCTAATAAACACGCAGTTAAAAAGTATAGCGATAATGTATTATAAACACAAGTCTGACATCTGACAAAAAAAAAAACACAAGTCTAACAAATATTCTGTTAAAATTATTATTTATTTGTCAAGAAGTGTGATTTTTTTTAAAATTTTTCTTATTACCCCTGAAAAAACATATAAGGTGATGCTACACATATTAAGAACTATAAATGCTATCTATAGCATGTCTTTTATAATTATCATTTATAAATTCTTTCAATTATCATGTCTTTTATAATTATTTTTTACTTTACATTGAATATTTCTTTTTTGATCCAAATTTAACATTGAATATGAGTGAGTAGTTTAATTCCGATATGATCGTTAATTTTGACCAAACTATGATTTCAATGTTTAAAGCTATTTTTATTAATTGAAATGATTGTTTTTGAAAATATAGTTGATTTATAAATATTTTTGATTTTGATTATTTGTAGACAATTAAACTTGGTACGAATAATTCTTAGAAAACCTGCAATCAGCATGATATTAATTCTTCCATAAATTAATTAATTCATTCAAAATACATATTTTTTAAATTTTGATTTTAGTTGAATATTCTCCATCTAAGTAAGTTTGATTCTGATCTTGGATGAGTTATAAATTATATCCAATTTCTTATTCATGGTGAGATGAACTTTGATGATTATCTGGTTTATTTTAATATTGTTTTAGTTTTATTGCTCAATAGCACACTTTTGAACTAAAGGATTTTTTACTTTTATTTAAATCTCATCACCATTCAAATTTGTCCTTATTTTTCATATGGAGACGACCTCGGTATTTTTCTGAGTTATTATACGATAATTTTTCCTGCGCTTGGGAAGCATTTGATTTTTTACTATTTTTGAGAAGCAAACATTTTTGGCGTCGTTGCCGGAAATATACGGTATGAATTTGAAGGTAATTCGAGATTAACGACAGATAAGTTGTGATTTTCATCACAAGTTCATGTATGTTTATCTGCAATAATTTATTTTAGAATTGTTTCTTTTTATTTATAAGAGTTTTAGTTTTGCATGTGGCCACGTGATCACACAAACAATAGAGTTTTTAGACGTGACCAAAAATCAAATTTAGACTTGGACGGAGTGAATAATGACGACCCACAAGAGCAAATGAATAGAGGAAATAATTTTTCACTCGTTCCTGTGCTAAATCCAGGTAATAGCGTAAATAATCTCCCAACTGTTCCCGTTGTGCAAACAATGAGAGAATACTTACAATCCATGAGAATCTTTGAAGTGTCTTTCATATAGTTGTCAATGCAGGTACATGCTTTTATATAGTCAAACTTGGAATGCTCCAACTACTTCCCCAATTCATGGTGTGGATAGGGAAAATCTCTATCACCATATCAAAGAGTTTGAGGAAGTGATTAGTACATTTTGAGCAAAAATTGTACGAGAAGAGGTTGCGCGAATGAAATTGTTCCCATTTTCACTTAAAGATATGACAAAGTCTTAGTTGAATTCTTTGAAACCTCAAACTATAGTTGCATGATCTGATTTATAGAAAGATTTTAAAAAAAAAAATTCTAGTTCATAAACTACTGCTTTGAAGAAACAAATTCAAAATTTTTCAAAAAAGTCAAATGAACAGTTCTATGAATGTTGGGAAAGGTTTAACTACGGATTTTGTAAGAGCATTGCCTCATACACAAAAAAAGGCATGACTTTATTTGGGTGGTGGTGGACATACTAACAACGTTTACACACTTTTTGGCTATCAAGAATTATTTTTCTCTTGATAGGTTGGCTAAGTTATATGTTGATGAAATTATTAGACCACATGGAATACCTGTTTCTATTGTTTCTGACAGGGATCAATGTTTTACTTCAAGGTTTTGGCCTAGTCTTCAGAATACTCTAGGCAATACTTTGAGGTTTAGCATAGCGTTCCATCCACAAACTGTCGGGCAATCGGAGCGGACTATTCAGACTTTGGAAGATATGATGTAGGCTTGTGTTATGGAAATTAAAGGTAATTGGGATGATCATTTACCTTTTTGTTGAATTTGCATATAATAACAGTTATCAAGCTTCAATTGAAATAACTCCTTATGAAGCTTTGTATGGTAGGAAGTGTAGGACTTTTGTATCTTGGAGCGAAGTGTGAGAATTTGCAAGTTATGTTAGACAAGGTGAAGGTGATACATGCACAGTTGAGAAGTGCACAGAGTAGACATAAAAGTTATGCTGATAACCGTAGGAGAGATTTAGAGTTTGAGGTGGGTGATTGTGTTTTCTTGCGAATTTATCCTAGGAAGGGTGTTGTACGACTTGGGGGAAAGGGAAAATTGAGTCCACACTATATTAGACCATTTAAGATATTGGAATGGATTGAAGATATAACATATTGTTTAGCTTTACCTTCGGGCTTGTCACGACTTCACGACGTGTTTCATGTATCTATGCTCCGAAAGAATTTTCCAGACCCATCACATGTATTGACTATGGAGCCCACTGAGTTCAGTGAACACTTGTCCTACGTTGAGCAACTGGTAGAGATTTTGGGTCATCCGGAGAAAGTTCTTCGCACAAAGACTATTCATTAGTAAAAGTGTTGTGACGAAGTCATTTAATGGAATAGGCAATGTGGGAGAATGAGGAGCTCATGCTAGCGTAGTATCCCAATTTGTTTCTTGATGGTTAATTTCGAAGTCAATTTTTTTTTTTAGTGGGGGAGAGTTGTGAGGCTCATACACGCATTGCATGACGTTTAATTAAATGTTAGGGAATAATGTGGAATTATGGTAATTAGTTTGGAGGTTAAATTACAGTTACAGGAACTATGGGAGTTGGGTGTTGTATAAAATTATAATCTTAGGGGTTGAATCTTGTGATAAAGATGTGTTTGGGTGTTAAATCGTAAAAAGGGAAAGAGTTTATGGGTGGAATTGGTATGTCGTTAGTAATTAAGTGGTGGATGTGTGAACAGGAAAACTAAGAGGGACCTAAGTATATATGGGTATAAAAAATGGTGAGTTAGGGAGGACACTTGTCTCTCCCTTAGCCTCACTTATTTTGTTATTTATATATCTATACTACTTATATATGTCAACATTTACAAAAAACTTTTGATTTTTTATTTTACCCCTAATTATTACCTTAAAGACAATTATTCCTACAAAATATTAGCTAGAAAAACTTTATCTCTACAACTTCCAAATTTTTTACTAGATAAACTTTATCACTAATATTTTAAATTTTTTGCTAGGTAAACTTTGTCACTATATATTAGTTAGATAAACTTTATTTCTATGACTTCCAAAATTTTTGCAAGATAAATTTTATTACTATGACTTGCCAATACATTCTTCTTTTCTATTCAATTTAGTAAACTCAACTAGAATTCTAATACCATGGAAAAAAATTACTATTTTTTAGGTAATAAACACAACCATCGAAATTTCATTATTCATTGGTATATAATAAAAGATTAGAAGAGTAAAGAGCCAACCCCATATATTTTTCTTTCTTTCATACAGTTTTGAAATATTTTGAACTCCTTTATTAGAAGTATATATAAGTAGATAGACATTTATTTCTCCAGTAATTTCATTCACGTATTTGGTCTTATATCTCTGCTGTAAATTTTTTCTTCAAAATCTATTAAAATTTGTGGTCTCGCATCTCTATCCCCTTGACGTTAAGCATATTGTGACTGTGAAGATTGGTGAGTTGACGGTGCTTGGTGTCGTCAACCTGTAAGCATTTTCTTTTCTTTGTTAGGACATACCTATTGTTGGTATGGTATTTTCTTTACTTTGTTTTCCATTTGTTAGGGAATGACCACTACATAAATGCCCTGTTTACCTTACAACAATTTTTGGAATTAGAACTAAAATTAATTTGTGTTTGATTGAATTGATGTTCCCATCAAAATGAAAATGAACGCCCAAAAAAAAGTACTCTTCATGGAATGAATAGCTTAATCTGTGTTGGAGATTAAACTAATGTCCTAATATTAATTTATTATTATTAGTAGGTTTGCAGTTTTTAGGAGTTATTATATTATGAGTAGAATTAGTTTTGTTATGAGACTTCTTGAATTTATGTTGTGGTGGAATAGTTTTAAATTAGTAAATTATATTTAAGACTTTTCTTGGTCTTGTGTTGTAATGTCAGAAAGTCTT
Source organism: Ilex asprella (assembly GCA_023539305.1). Taxonomy (NCBI): domain Eukaryota; kingdom Viridiplantae; phylum Streptophyta; class Magnoliopsida; order Aquifoliales; family Aquifoliaceae; genus Ilex; species Ilex asprella. The sequence continues at coordinate 39,633,674 of CM042185.1, forward strand.
ATTGGATTCAAGAAGCCATTGAATGCATATACCAGTAGCCTTTTGCTTTGTTATCTTTATACACTTCGTATTTTTAAAAACTATAATCAAAATGTGTTCACGTGCAACGTATGTGTGCATTACTTGTATATATATGTGTGTGTGTGTGTGTATTTAGCGTGAGTTTCAAAGAAAGGAAGAGACAGAGAAAGAGAAGGGTTTTGAAAGAGAGAAGCTGAGTTCGATTCTACCTCATATTTTTGGTAGGTTTTGGTTAGAAAGAGTATTTGTGGGTAATTTACTTTGTCAAATATGTGTAGTTATTGGTTGGTTTATGTATGTGTTATTGGGTTTTGTTATTGGTAAGAATTTTCATGTTAAGTAAGGTTATAATTGTTGATGTGTGAGTATGGGGGTGTTGAGGTTTGAAAGAGGAGATTGAAGACGAAGTCTATAACTAATACGTAGCAAAAACCTAGGGTTGAACTAGTGCAACATTGATCAAAAAAAAAACTAGTGCAACATTGACAAACCATCTCAACGGGCCTCTGATGAGATACTGTAAGTTGATGAACCGATAAAACATCAACAACAAACCGGTTCATCAGGACTTTGTTGCAATGAACTGGTTCAACCCAAGATGAACTGGTTCAAGGGAAAAATATGCTTGTAGAACTGGTACAAGCAGTTCAACTTGAGGGTTCGTTGGAGAATCGCGATAACCCTCACTATAAAATTCCGATTGATGCACCAATTCTTTTATAGGAACCTAGACTCGTAGATATTTCTAACCATATAGGGTACAACACCTAATACTATTTGTGTGAAAAATGGTGGGCGTTGAAAGTGACTGAAATTCTGCAACTATTAAACAAGCAGCCAACTTAGTTTTTTCAAGAAAAATAAGATAACTTTTCACATGAGAATCCAATTTTAGCCAATGACCTATGGTTGCAAAGCTTGGAATGTCTACTTTAAGATTACATTGGTTTCACTACGTAATTCAAAGTTCATGGAGAGTTTCAACTAGGAGATTAAGGGTTGGCCAATCCAACCCTTAAATGTGAAGGTGAAAATTAATGTATTAGTTTGTATAATATAAACTAAGTTTTGATTTACAAATATTAGTTGGAAAGCAGATTGGATTAATGTTAAGTTAAACATGATTACACATTTAGGCATGTGCACACATAGAATAGGCATTATTGATTAATACTCATATGTCTTGTAACGATGTGTGTTAGCTGCGGAGGCGACAACGTTTATGTCGGGTCCACCATAGGTCACACAAGGGGATTGAGTTTGGATTTGGAGTTGAACCGAGGTGAGTGTATTGATTCATATTGATTAAAAATATGTTTGATTGACTACTAGCTATAATTACTTGCTATGTTTGTGTGAAAATGGTTGGATTGTGACTTGTGGCTGTGATTGGTGGATTGTTGTTGGCTATGTTTTCAAGTACTTGAAATGTTTATGCTGTGTTTTCAAATGAGAATGGTTGCCGAGACTCCCGGGTGTCAATGGGTAGCGATGTGATTCTCAAGACTCTTGGGTGGAAACGGATAGTCATTGATTCTTGCCGAGACTTCAAGGTGTCATTAGCTAGTCGAATACTAGATATTGAGTATTGAAAAGTTGTATTCCACTTGCATTGATTATGTGGGATATTTTGTTATTTGTCCTTTGAATATATGTTTTCTTTCTATATGTCTCAAATATACTCACTAACAGTGTGCTTTGCTCAACTCCCCAACAATTATTTGATTTCAGGTGCTTGATTTTAGGTGGTGGTCAACTGAACAGTCTAGCGTGTTGTGGACGTATTGATGTCATACACTGTGTTTTGTGTTGTCTTATACACGTGTTATAAAGATGTTTTAAGGGTATGGTACCCAACTATGATGTAACACTGCTTGTAAATGTCAGTTTTTTTTAGTCTTATGGGGAAGAAGTTGGTTTTATTACTGCACAAGTTAATTATGTTGATTGAGTTATGGTGTTAGAGTTAATGAATAGGGTAACCCACACTCTCTCTCTTTTTTTGGATGGGGTGTGACACAATACACGCATCCAGACAGAGCAGTTGCGTCCAAATGGAAGTACTTCGTATTGTCATTACTGTTCACACGCATTCCCACGTCCAAACAACTCCAATTCTTTGGAATTCACAACTTCATAGCGGCGTCGAGACGGTCTAATGGCGTCTGAACAAAGATAGTTTGTGTCATCAAAATCAAAATATCCTCCAAATTGCAAGGCAAGCATTATCATCCAATCATTGCGTCCGGACGGGAAAGCTGCAGCTGAACGCACCTATTTATCCAGAACTAAATGAGTCAGGCCCTAATTTCTCTATGTTGATGAATACTGCACCCACATTTCGGCATTATCAAGTCTAGTCAATCTCCTCAATTGCGCTTTGGTCCCCTTGAGTTTACTTCGATCTCCAATCAGCTAGTCAATTTACCAAGTACACCAATTTAACTCATTTTACCTGATAAATTGATCAATCGCTAAAGCTCAAGTCAACACATAATATCAAGGGATAATTCACATAATAGCTTAGAAATACTGTAATTCATCACTAATAACAGATAGAGAAATGGTAATTTTGATTACAAATTAAGGAGCCATACACAATCTAGCTTGTGAGCCCTTTTTAGATGATGCAATGTTTGGCTTAGACTCAGATGACCTCTCCATTTGCTTAGTAAGATGCATGACTTGACTGTTCAAGGATTTGGATTGGCTAGCTAGAGAAATGAGATTATTGTTCAAGACTTCCCTATTGTTCATGCAATGTGAACTATAATGACCGTGTTATCCACAAATTGTTTGGCTTGGGTTTTCTTAAGAACAGGCTTCTTTAAGTGCATACCCTTACTATTTCTAGCCTTAGGTGGGCATGTGTTCACTTGTGGGGGTTGGGTGATGGATTGGGATTATCCTTCACAAAAAGGGTCTTGGAAGAAGTGGAGATGGTGTTTTCATGTGTAAACCTAAACCCTGTTTGTCACCAAAACTTTTCCCCATAGACAACATTCTATCTTAGATCCTGGGGAAAGTCTTTGCTTGCTCCTTAGAGTGGTGCCAAATTAGAAAGGAATTACCAAGTATGGGAAAGGGTATCGTGTTTGTAACTCGGTTGATTACCGAGGTCGTCTCCTTAGGAAAAATGGTTGGCTCATAGGAAAATAAGCAAAAGAAAATAAAACCTTGAATTTTGAGAGTTGTTTTGGAGAAAGTATAAACTACAAATTAACAACTAAATAAAAAGAACTGATTAATCAATAGAGTTGATCTCACCGTGAACAAGTATTTTGACTCAAATTCTATAACTCATTTAAGATTGTACTCAAAAGCACTCAAATGATAGATATTCATTAAACCCAATTGTAAATGACAAATGTGCATTAAAATTAATTAATTCAATTTTGAAATAATAGAATCCACTTTGATTATAGTGATTTCAAAAATTACCCGTGCTAAGTCTTAGTTGTCTACGAGCAAGCAAGAAAATATACATATTGATAGTGTTTTCGACTTTAATCATTCAATGAACCCGATTAACTCAATCATTGAAAAATTATTGTTTGAGTCAAAATCCCCAATTCATGGATGGGACTCCCTCATCCGATAAAATCGGAGTAGACTACTCACTCATGAAAGAATTGATATTTAAAGCAATTAAAGAAAACATTATTATAAATGAAAGCAAGAAAACTTGAATTGAAATTGCAAAAATTGAAATTGTAAGAAAAGTAAATACCTTGTATTGAAATGCAATGAACGTAAATAGCTCACAAGAAGAAACCGAAAGTACTTGCGTTGCGAGAATTAAATAACTTGAAATCAACAAAGCTTGTATTGTAATACAACGAAGAAAACTTTAAAGAAGAAGAAATCCTAAAACCCTAGGAAAGAGAAAATAGAAGAACAATGAATTGAAAGATGGAATGAAGTTCTCTCTCAAGCAGCTAGGCTTGGGTATTTATAGGAGATTTTCTACTCAAAATCCTCCTCTCTATTCACCAATCACGGCCCTTGAAATATTCAGTTGATGCACCTTCCTTAGGAGTCGTTATTTTCATTGTTCACTATATTGCTTCTATTAGTTGCCTTGCTCTTTGACTAGTAGAACACATTTCTGTCTTAAAACCTCGAAATATTATGAAACACCTCGAAGTATTAGAAATTTGGGGTCTGTTTGGCTTGTATTTCAAAAAACAGTATTGAAAAACTATTTTTGGAAAGAGTTTTTAAAAAGTGTTTTTAAAAAATTTTAAATTGCAAAACTGGTTTGGTTGTATATTTTTAAAAATAGTTTTAAAGAACAAAAATTATAAAAATTTGTTGGGACAATAATCTCCATCTCCTCTCTCTGTCTCTCTCTTTCACTATGCATCTCTTTCACTGTGCACAGTGAACCACCGAAACCCACAAAACACAGTGAACAACCACTACCAAAGCACCATTCACCACCAAACCCACAACCACCACCAAAACCCATACTCACCACCGAACCCACATCCACCACCGAAACTCAGAACCGCCACCCGAAATCCACAACCACCACTGAAGACAACTACACAACTGCTGGGTAACAACCACAATAAATAGAGACAGAGACATACACACACACACAGATGTTCAATGAGGCGGAGAAGAAGAATGAACAGAGAGAGTGAGAGGTGGAGAAGAAGAATGAACGGACATAGAAAGAGCTCAGTGAGGCGATTTTGGAGAAAATGAAATAATCTCTCTTTTTTTTTCTCCAATGAAACTAGAAGGGGAGACCTCATTTATTTGGAGGTAGTTGTTTCCCTTGTTTTCATTTTGCCTTAGAAAACAATGAAAACATCATTTTATTGGTCTCTAAAATTACATCTTAATTCCCAAAAGTTTCAAAAAATTGGAGAACAAAAAAGCTAAACAAATAAGTTTTGGGTGTTTTTGAAAATTTGAGAACAAAAAACAGTTTTTGAGAACAAAACCAAACACTTCCTCGATTCCAGCATTGATTCGTTTCGATTTCCATGGAAACAGAAACGTTTCGATCATTTCAAAACGAAATTTTGATTCTTGACCGACTACATTCTTGTAAGAAAATTTCTATTTTTTTAGGGGGCAGGAAAACAATGTATCCCAAATAAGAATCGAGTAAATAACTAATCAAATAGTAGCCATAATTGAGGAAACTGAACTGAGTGAAAGCATAGAGCAAAGAGACATTCCATACTATTGAACCCAAAAGGCTAATAGAGTCGATTGATGTTAAACAAAATGAAAGGCTAGACCTATAACATTTCTGAATCCATGGATATCAATATCAGGCGTGGTTTAGTTGGTTGTAGAAAATTCTTTGCTGGAAACGGCAAGTTCCAAGTGGTAATGCAAGGTTTGATTCCCCATTGGCACAGGACTCCAAGGGTAGCAAAGATCAAAAAATACCCCATATCGTATCACATGCATTTGAAGCAAGTGGTGATCAATGGTTATGCCTGGCAATCAAACCATGTCTGTTGCCACCTAGTTTGGACAGGAACAGAATTTGCCATGATTAGTGACCATAAATACCACAAACAAGATTCACAAAGGTGACTAGTTTAGATAAAAGTGAAGGTGTTTTTTTCGTAGTCTTCGAAATGTTGAGTGAACTATGTAGGATCTTGTGGACGACTCAAATCATGGGCCAAAAAGAAATTCACCCAATTACGTGGCTTCAAATAATTTGACATTTTATTACAGCTGTTGCGTGATAAAAGAAAAATTGATAGTAATTACATGAGACTTGTCTATTGTAGAACAATAACTATATCTATTCCTCAGATGAATAGGCACCAATCAATAAGATATCTATAATCTATAATATAAAACATGACAGACTTCAATAAGCTCATCTGATGGTCTCAAATAGACTTATCCAATGACCACCTACATCCCTCTTAAGAATCTAGATTTACGTAGCACCGTATTTTCAGACATAAATTACCCCTAGTAATAAACAATAGGAGAATGTTGTGCAAGCAACATATTTAAATTACAAGTGTCGACAACTAAATATGCGCCCTACCCTCAGAACCTATTATTAATAATAAAACAATACAAACAACTTAAACCCTAAACAATAAAATATGCATTCTCTGTTTTCAAAGTTGTGGCCCATCGGATAGGATACAACCTTTAGGTAATTGAACAGTGCCTATATCAACCATTTAACCACCAGGAACAACAAATTTGGTAGAACCTGTTCCAACAAAACTGTGAAGAAGAAATGAAAAAAAAAGATATTAAAAAAAAAAATCAAGACAAGTCTGAAATGGGAACAAAAAAAAAGAGTTCTTTATTTTGTCCCACCTTGTTATTTAGGGGGAGCTTCATCACTATAGCAATATCATCAACAATTTTATCAAGCTGCATTTTCGAAATAATTTCCGTCTCTACATTGTTATAGTCCTGACAAATCTTGCTCAAATCCGACAGACTGTTTCCCATGGTATCAAAGAGCAGTGTAAGCTACAATTCGAATAATCACTACATTTTCAATGGGGAGTATTAGGATATGATGATAGGAGTTAACAGATCTATCACTATCTATATGGTTAGAAATAAAATATGATAATAAAATCTAAGATATTTATCACTATATATAGCCTGAACTCAAAGGTCACATCAAATTAAAAAAAAAAAGAAAGTCAAATCATTACCTTACTTTTATCTCTGTCTCTCTTGGTAAAACAATACAAAAGCAATCCTTTTTTTCTCTCTCATTAAACTAAAACCAAAAAGACTCTTCTCTCTCTGGTAAACCAACACAAAAGCAATCTTTTTTTCCTTTCTCTCTCTCTTTAAACTAAAACCAACAAGACTATTCTTTTTCTTTTTCTTTTTCTTCTTCTCTCTCTCTCTTTCTCACACACAGTACTCTCAACTAATAGACTCACAGTAATATAGGCCCCGTTTGGTAAACGCTTGTTTTCGTTTTTTTTTGTTTTTGTTTTCATTTTATGGCAAAAAAATAAAATAAAAACATGTTTGGTGAATGTTTTTGTTTTTTTTTTAATTACTCTGTTTTGAAAACAAGGCTAAAATCTGAAAACATTCAAAAAGATGTTTTTGAAAACATCAAAAAGAAAAAACAAACGCGCGATGCTGAATGGGATTTAATGAGGTTTGGGCATCGATCCTCCTTAGCAACAAAAATGGATTGTTTTGCTCCAGTATAAAAAGCCATCTCTCTCTCTCTTCCTTTCACTCCTCTCTGTCGCCCTCTCTCTCACTCTCTCGATGCCGAAGCCGAAGCCACGAAGAAGAAGAAGGAGCCGAAGCAGAAGCAGAAGCAGAAGGATCCAAACCCCATCGCCACTGAAGGATCCAGCTGCTCTCTCTCTCTTTCTCTCTCTATTTCTTTCAATTTTTCCTATTTTTTGTAGTGTTGATGGATTTTCGAGAGGAGTGGTGGGTTTCGATTGTGGTGGGTTTGAGTGGTGGTGGTGGGTTTTCGGGGATGGGGGTG
>CM042185.1:39641571-39680152 GCA_023539305.1 Ilex asprella
GGTGAACTGGGTTTTCCTTGATTTGGATGGAGATATATTTGTGATTAAAAAAATTAATCAAAATAATCACAATAAATTATGAAAACGCTATTATAATACCAAACATATTTTTTATTTTTGTTTTTCTAATTTTTTAAATATTAATGACTACCAAACATGTTTTATATTTTTAATTTTTATCACAGAAAAAACAAAAACTTGTTCTAGTTTTTTTTTAAAAAAAAACATAAAAACGAAAACGTTACCAAACGCACCCATACTAACGGTGACTCTTGGTGAGACGATGACTCGGTGACGGTGAGATGATCTTCATCCTCTATCATCGACTCGAGTTTTCATGACAACATAAGGGATATGGTTCAGAACTAAAAGCCAACATTTGAGATCATTCAAGGTTCTATTGTTTCATAATTTTAATTTTTTTTGTTATATATTTTAACTATACTATATATTGTATTTGTTTGGTTGTTATATAGTTATAATATATTAATAAAATGACACCTAGAAGACAACCAATTGGATACGAAAAATTTAATAAAAAATGAACCAACTAATAGAATCTCAAAAATGATCTCTTGACAAAAAATTTAGATGAAGATTTTGAAATGGAACAAGTAGATAATGAAATAGAAGAAAATAAAATAAAAAATATTGAAATGGAAAATATGAAAATAAAAGATAATGAAATAGAAGATAATGAAATAAAAAATATTGAAATAGAAAATATTAAAATAAAAGATAATAAAATAGAGGATATTGAAAAAGAAAATACTGAAATAAAAGATAATGAAATAGAAGACAATTAAAATCTTAATGAAACAAGTGATTATAGTCATAGATATTTATGATCCAAGTCAATGAAAAAATATTGATTCAAAATAAGAGAATTATTAGTAGAAAATGGTTCAATTAGATATAATAATTTAGATTTTCGTCAAGATGAACTCTCTAGCAATTTTTCCACTACACATTATATTTGCAAATTAACAAATGGGAAATACTTGATAGAAAATGACTAGTATATTCAAAAGATTTGGATAAAGTATTTTATTTTTGTTGCAAATTATTCAATATGAATCATTGTACAAGTAAACTAGCTAATGAAGGAACAAAAGATTGGAGAAATATTGGTGTTATGCTTAAAAATCATGAAATAACTAATGAGCATATAACTAATATGAATACTTGGATTGAATTAGAAACAAGATCACAACTAAATATAACAATTGATAAAAGTATCAAAGAACAAATTAATAGAGAGAAAGAATATTAGCAAAATGTATTAGTAAAAATTATTGACGTTTTAAAGAATCTAGGTAAAAATAATTTAGCTTTTCGGGAAAAAATAAAAAGATATATTAAGAAAATAATGACAATTTTTAATTTTAATTGAAATGATTGCAGAATTTGATTCGACAATGCAAGAGCACAATCGTCGTATTCAACAAGATAGAATTTATAACCATTATCTTGGATATAACATACAAAATGAATTGATAAGTTTATTAGGAAATGAAGTAAGAAGAAATATTATTAAAAAAGTTAAAGAAGTAAAATATTATTCAATCATACTTGATTGTACTTCCGATGCAAGTCATTAAGAATAAATGTCTCTCATATTACAATGCGTAGAAATTACAAAAAGTCCAATAAAAATAGAAGAATACTTTTTAGAGTTTATTAAAGTAGATGATACGAGTAAAAAAAGTTTATTTGATAAACTTATAGTTGTAAGAAGTAATCTTGAACTAGATATTAATGATGTACAAATATATGATAAAGATATGTTAATGGATATAATATGAAAGGAAAACATCAAGGTGTACAAAAAAGGCTACTCAATATAAAACCTAGAGCATTTTACATACGATGTGGCTATCATAATTTAAATCTAGTATTTTATGATATGACTAACTCTGGTCTCAAATCTATATCTTTTTTTGGAATAGTACAACGTATATGCACGGGAGAATACCTGCAATAGATTGATATAATGATCCTCATAGTGAACGACCTGAAAACAACAAAGAAAGAGTCAGGAAACGGGCCAGCTGAACACCCGACTTATCTCATCCGAAGTTTAAGTTAGTACAATTTTGGAGGCTTGAGCCCGTGTATCAATTTTTCTGAGTCTGAATTGCGTACCTTTGTTCACCTTTTTGGGGAGTATTTATACCTGAATTATTAATGAATGCAAAGGCTTGATGTCCCATCTAGATATTTAATGGTTTGCACTCTTATCAATATGCAATGAGTGTTCTCTACTCTGATCTCCGCGCTTATTAAAGCTCGGGTGATGGGACAGCTCCTCGGGTCCACGCCGAGGAGCCATGGCTACTCCCGAGTACCCAAGTTTCTCTAATCGGCCCCTAATACCTACCCCCGAGTGTTTGGTGCTCGGGGAACAGTACCTTGGGGTTTGTTCTCGGTGCTATAGCCATTAATGTTAGCACTCATGACTGCTAGTTTAGGTCTTTAAGAACGCAGTGACTCATTAATAGCCTTGTCTCAGTTAGTCATATCTTCATTAATGGGTGGTCACATCTTCATAAATGCTAGTGTCAGTATGTAAGCTCGGCTCATCTGAGCCATTACTCCTCGGGGCCTCCTGAGTTCCGCAACGGCTATTTTTTTCCACGTGTCGAATCGGGGGCTGCTGAGCCACCTAAAGTCCCGTCAGCTGCCCCCAGTCTCCATTTTTCCTTCGATGTGGGACAGGTCGCGCAAGGGGAATGGTGGCTAGCCGAATATGTCTATTAAAATAGGGATGGTTACTTGCATGTCTGGGTCGCCCTTTTCAAATTTCCAAATGATTGCTTGTCTTTTCGATTCCCGCCCCCTCAGCAGGGTATAAATAGGGGATCATTCATCCATTTCAGAATTTTTTCATCCTCGAATTTTGTATGGCAATCAACTCCCGAGCATTCTTCTGCACTCTCCTTGAAGATCCTTTGCCTATAAGTAACTCATTCCTTCCAAATTTTCTTCTCATCTCTTCTACACTCTCCTTTGAACCCATCCATGGCTAGACCACATAGAAAAGTGGAGAGGGCATCCACTAGGGCTAGTGACAACCGTAGGCTGAGGAGGACCGACGTGAAGGATGATAATATTCAAGCTTTTAAGACCAAATATCATATTGTTGAACCTGTCTTTGCTTGACCTTTTGACCCTCGTTACCATGGCAGAGAAATTGGGGGGGGGGTGTAGACATGATGCCTTTTTGGACCTAGGTCATCATAAAAGGGGGCTTACTTTCCCTCTCCATCCCCTCTTACTGAAGATGCTGATGCACTCGAAACTCTTCCCCCTTCAATGTGGCGTTAATTTCTTTAGATTGGTCATAGGCGTAGTCGCCTTAAACGCTCAGCTCAGGGTAGACGAGATCCTGTTCTGTTACGACTTGAGACTAGTCGCAGGGGGCAGGTACTACTTCCAATCTCGGGTGACCCACATGCCGGACTCGAACAAGGGGTATGTGGATGATCTGATTATGCTTGGTGGCAGTTAGGAGAAGGGAGAGAGGCCCGAGTATGACGAATTGTACTGTCCCAAGGAGCCGAGGGATCCAGGCGTGTATGCACATATCCTGAGTTTGTTCGGCATTTTGTTGTCTTTCTGATCTTGGTGGTTTATTTTTGCAAAAGAGTACAGGCGTGACTCGCCCCAATCTTTGAGATCCCAAGTCAAGTGTGAGGATCTGCTGAAGGTCTGGTCCCATGATCTGATCGCCCAAGCGACACACACATTACTGGGCTATCACCACCATCGTTGACCCGGGGTCGGACTTGTCCAAAGTGTATAGTGTCCTTGAGGAGCCCGACGAAGGGATTCTTCCCGAGGAGCAACAATAGTCCGAGCCCGGTCCTAACAGATCAATTGAAGGGGAGGGGAAGATGAAGGGCAGACCGAGACAATCACCCTTAGTGATGGCGATAACGACGATCTCCTTGACCTTCCTTCAACTGTTCTTGTTGGCGGGGGTGACGGCCTCCCCACCTAGCTCCCATCCTCCTTCTAGTGGACCCGACACCGAACTGGATGAAATACTGAAGAAGGAGCCTCTTTGGCGGCGCCGTGGTCTTAGGGGAAAAGAAGCTGGCGACGGAGAGTGAGCCAAGCGAGGAGGCCTCGAGGAATTCTATCTTTTGTGTTTGCTCTTTATGTATCGTCTTTCTTTTTTGTGGATCTTTTTCCTTTGTACGCTCTTGGGGACGCAAAGCCCATTTTTATGAATGAATCTTTCTTTCTATATATTGCGATCTTTATTTCGCTGAACTGTTCCTCATACTTTTAGCCTCGAAGAATCTTTGAATAGTTTGAAAAATACTTGATACCCCTCGGGGCCCTGCACCCATCGATCAAACGCATGGCTCGTTATCTTTTAAGAGCGCTGCTCTAAGAGTGGAGTCTGATACCCCTCGAGGCTGTGCCCTTCACGATCGAGCGTATGGCTCGTGTTAGTCTTTTAAGGGCGTTGCTCCAAGAGTGGAGTCTGATACCCCTCGGGGTCGTGCCCTTAACGACCAAGCGCATGATTCATGTTAGTCTTTTGAGGGCTTTGCTCCAAGGGTGGAGTCTGATACCCCTAAGGACTGCGTCCCTAACGACCGAGCGCATGACTCGTGTTAGCCTTTTGAGGGCATTGCTCCAAGGGTGGAGTCTGATACCCCTCGGGGTCGTGCCTCTAATGACTGAGCGCATGACTCGTGTTGGTCTTTTGAGGGCGTTGCTTTCATCATCTCCAATTGTTCCTTCTACAAACTCCTTGATACTTTCTTCAAGATCTCTAAGATTTGACTAGTTCCTGGCGAATTTCTTATCTGATTATTTGCAAGGGTGGTGAATAGATATGTGTGCTGAGTTATGTCATAGAATGCACACTAGACTATAATCCCTCAGTTTCTTCTAATAAACAATACTTTGGTTGAGGATCACAGACGTTATTGAATAATTTGTTTTTTATTTCTTCAATTCCAAATGCCCGAGCTACTTCCATGGTATCTTTGTTGATTTTATTAGGTTTGTCTGGATTTCTTTGAATAGTATGTTGGTCCATTGAGGGTTCATATTCCTCTTGCCATAGAGCTGCAGGATGTAATCATATTAAATGGATGCTAGGTAGAAATTCTTCTTTGTGCCATTATGGTGTCGCTGTGCATATTCTAATAGATATAGATTCATCTGCATGTTTTTTGACTTTATTACTAACTTTGATGAGGCATTCTGGCATTCCCTCTAGATCTTTAGTTGATCTCGTGGTTAAAGATGCTAGAAACCCACTTTCAAAGCACCGTACTTTTCTTTCTTGGTCAAAATCATGACAAACTCTAAGTCTGAGGTGATCACTAACTAGTCCTTCAATGATTGTTCCTCGCTTTGGGATTTTGAACTCGCATAGTTTCTATAAAAATTGCTGCCAATCTTTTGATGCGGGTGTTTCTATAGTTTCTATTCGCTGAGCTAGGTATTTTGGAAGTGTTTTTTTTTCCATTCTATGCTTTGTAACGACTCTTGCCCATTATCTTCTTTGTTTGGTTCTCTTTGTACGAACTTGTTTCTTTTGCTTAACGATGCAAAATATTCTGTCAATGGCTTCATTGTTACAAGGAATCTACCATGGTAATCTTTTTTGAAAAAACACCATAGATTATCTAACAAAACCTTTTGCTCCCATCGAAGCTTTTTGTTTGTTTTGAATTTACTAGATTCAGTTGTTATTTCTTCGAGGCGAATTTTCCCGAACTGTGCAGTTCTTATCTCTTTCTCGAAATCCAAGGGACCAACTTCCAGTTTCTTTAGTTTATTCTCTATTTTTCAAATCATAGCCATTTCTCTTGTCAAGGTGTATGGAAGATGATTTTCTGTTCCTGCAATATGCTCAATATCAAAGTTAAAATTATAAAATCATCCTTGTCATCTTAACAATCTCTTTTTTGACATAAATTTATCAAAATTTGTTTTCATGAAAGTAGTAAAATATTTATAGTCTGTTCTTATGAGGAACTTCTGTGACCTAATGAATATTTCAAATTTCATGGCTGAATTTTTGAGAGCTACAATTTCTTTTTTCTATCGTATGATAGTTGAGTTCGGAACTTTTAATTGCTCCAGAGGCTTACTTACAGAGTTTTTCTATACTGCTCTTTGGTGCCCTTCCGTTTAAGATTCCACTCTGAGTTGTGTCTGAATCATCTTTTTCTATGATGATATAATCATCTTCTATTGGTAAACTAAGCTTAGTTAGCTTTGAAGCTGATTCTTTTATTTTCTAAATTTTGTAGACATCTCCTTCTAAAAACATCAATTTCTTATTTTTTTGAGCTTCTGTAACAAAGGTACTGTCAATTGAAATATTTTTGGAATATATTCCCTCATATAATTAGCACATCATAAGAACCTTTGAAGTTGTTTGGAGTCTTCTATCTTAGCAGGAATTTTTTTTTTTTTTTCTAATACATGAGGTTGAAGTTGAACTTCTCCATTGTTAATACTAAGTCCCAAAAATTCTATTGACTCTGTTTCTAATATCATCTTCTTTCGACTTATGATGATTCCATGTTTTCTTATATCTTCTACCACCTTCTCTAAGTGTTTTTTATGTTCTTGTCTCGTTTTTTAGAAAATTAGTATATCTTCAATGTATACCAGACAAAACTATGAGAATGGATAGAATTTTATTTCATCCATCCTTCTTTGGAATACATGAGAGAATGGATAGAATTTTATTTCATCCATCCTTCTTTGGAATACATGAGGTGCATTCTTTAATCCGAAAGGCATGACTCACCATTTGCATTGCCCTTGTGGAGTGCTAAAGGTTGTAAATAGAGAACTTTCTTCTTCCATTTTTATCTGTCAATATCTTGATTTACAGTCAAATTTGTTGAACCATCACTTCTCTTGGATTCTATTCATAAGGACTCCTTTCTTTGGTATAAAATAACCACCATTTTGTGTTAGGTCATTCAATTTCTTATAATTTATAACCATCCTAGCTTTTCCTCTTATTTATTCTACATGATTTCTTACCATGAACGCTGGACTTGAATGTGGACTCTTACATTTTTGGATTAACTCTTGATTTAGAAGTTCTCCAATTTGTTTTTTGAATTCTTCTGTATCATCATTTGTGTAGGTCATAGTTCTTACTCTTATGACCGCATTGGGATCAATTATTTCTAATTTTCATTTTGTTGTCTTTTTCCCATAATTTTAAGGGCTTTTCACTTAATTTTTTTGTCAAATCTTTTGTTAATTCTTTGATTGATTTGAGTTGTTCAGTTTCCTTGTCTTTTGATTGCTTGATATAGAAATGATTGATTTCTTCAATCATCAGTTCTTCATTGGATTTTATTTTAATTTTTGGACAGTCTAAAATATGTAGTTGTTGACATGGTTTCTTTTATATGTATTTCTCACCATGTTGTGTTGTTGAGCACTAATCAAGTTTTTTAAGTTTATTGGGAATAAAACCTTCGTTTACAACTTCGAAAACCTATTTTAGTATAGTAGTATACACAGGGTCTGATTGTGGTGGTTTGACACTAATCATAGTTTCAAATTGAGTGAATAGCTGATACAGTATCAAAAAGTTATTACTTAAAAGGATATCACATCTCATCCCTTCTACTTGCCACAATTCTTCTATGACAAAGGGTTCTCCTGCTATTTTAATAGCAATGCTTGTTACTACTTGATCATGAATAATATGGCTTCCATCAGTCAGTATCACAATTATAGTTTTTAATAATTTTCTCTAGCAATTATATGGGATAGAATATCTTTTTTCTGTGGAATATCTTGCTGCAGTATCTATGTAGGCATCTAGGTGATATAATTCATAAAACTTGAATTTGAACTCAAGCCTAATATAGGCAATAGTAGGGCTTGCCTTGATCTCTTTACTATTGTTTTCGTGTTCTGTAATGAGGACTTTTGATTCTAGAGATAGTGGTTCTGGATCTTTTAAGTCTTCTAGAGGTAATGATTCGTCTACTTCTTTACCTTTCTCATTTGTAGCATTTTGAGTTTTTAGGACACTTGTTTGGAGTAAAGTACTTTCTTCCTGGTTTGTATCATTGGAAATATTTGTTTCAAAGATTTTTAAATCCTTTCTTATATGTTTTAGATTTTCTAAATTTAGGAAAGTTATATTTCTTATTTTTCTTACGATATGATCGCTCTTCACACTCCTATTGTGTAGGTGTATCTAATAGGTGATAACAAAAGTTGATATTACCCTTAAGCTTCTTTGATTGTTTTTATAGCTTATTCTTAATACATATTTCTTTAAGGGTATTTCTGGCTAAATTAATCTTCTCTCCCAGAGTTCCATTGGATAACCTTTTATTCTCGAGTTTTCTTTTTATTTATGTGTTCCAAGGTAAAGGCAACGTTGAAAAGTACATATCTTTATATATTGGGTTGGTAGGTTCTCCAATCTTACAGAAGTACTTAGAAAATTCACATGTATATTCTTCAAATTTGCTTATGTTGCAAAATTGTTAAGTTTGTATGATTTTTTTTTTTTTTTGGTTTGGGCAACTAACTTAACTCCGTGTTCTTGAATATCTCCACAGAATTTTGTATACAAGACTGTTGCATATTCTCCTACATTTTTGGATAATCTTCTTTGGTGTATAAATTTTACATATTCGCTTGTTTGTTTAACCACCATCCACCAGTCTTTCACATGTCCTAAAATGTTAATTATACATAATCATGTGCCTCCTCAGTGATTCACATTCTTCCTGATGCTCCTACTGCTACGTTTCTTGCGATTACCCACTCTCTAATAGCTACTACCCGGTCTACCATACAATCTAAATTCAAGTAATGAACTCGTTGATCTATTCTCAGTAGGTAGACTATCTCCTTGGTCTTCATTCATTGGATCACTGGCTTCATGAGTAGATTGGGGGTCTGAAGTAAAAGTTGCTTTAAAAGGTTTTTCTTCAGTTTTCCAATTTTGAAGTTTTTTTATATCATATTGTAGTCTTTCTGCATCTGTTGTTAGATTGTCAAATACAACCTCTAAGGATTCTTTTGTTTCTAACGGTTGGAACATTAGAAATGGTCTTATTTCTTCCTCAGAATCGTAGTTATTGAGTCTAGAAGTTAAAGGAGCTTCTATTCTTTCGCAGTTTTGAAGCTTATCATTATGTTTCCTTTTGTTCTAGTAAATGTGTTACTGATTTCTCTGAATTCAGTTACTTCTTCATCTCCCTTTAATTTCCATGACAATGGAAAATCAATTTCTGCCCATTCTAAGGTTTTTGGGATATGAGTATGATTTCTTCCATCTATTTGAAGTATAGTTGTCATTGATTTTTCAGATGTTATCTTAATACTTTACAGATAAATTGTTCACAATATCTTTAAAACTGATTCCTATTATTTTTAATGTTAGTCTTAAAGTGCTAAGAGCATCTCTGATGTCTACTGAGAAATCTGGTATTACTATTTGATGATTTGTATTTGCTTGCATATCTCCAAGTAATGATTGATCAAAATCATTGATCAGATCATCTCTTAGGATGGCTATTAATGATCCTCCTAAATGTTTTTCTCCCAAGTAATTTTATTCCAACTTGAATTGCTTCTATATGGACATAGTTATATCCATTTTTCTTTCCTTCTAATACTGCTTGTTTTGAAATTAGCAATATATTTGTTTGTTCTTTTAAGACGCTTTGAGTTATTTCAATTCCTTTAAACCTGTGTGAGATTATTTTTTCAACTGGTCATATTCTATATAATTGTGAGAATTCAAACTTTGGTAGTTTATAGTTTCTCACATCTTCTATTATTTTTTTTAATTCATATTCTTCCATTTCTTTTATATCTATTCTTTGAGATTTAGATTTTAAAGCTCTCATTATTTTTAGGGGCTTTATATCTAGTTACTCTGTGGGTTTTCTAAAACTTACACCATTCTCTGGAAGTTTTTTTGGGAATTATTATTATTTGTTGACTAACCTTTTTAGCCAATTCCTTCATATCTATATGGTCTTCTTTTTCTTTTCCTTTCATTTTTTTTATAAATTGTATTTGTTTTTCTAAGTTTTTTTTTCTTAATTTTAGATATTGATGTTGCATGTTCGACAACTGTTGTTATCAACCAATTTGCCTGATTGGTATGTAAAATAGGGTTGTTAGACGCTCTTTTTGAGTGTTAATAGTTTTTATAGAGTTTTAACTCTTTTTGAGTGTCATTATATTTCTAGAGTTTTAACTATCCTTTCTATTTCAATAGTTTTTATTCTTAGTTCTTCAATTATTTTATCACTAAGATATTTATCACTAGTTTTGATTTTACTAAAAACTTCTGACAACTGATTTTTAGTTGGATAGTTACTTTGACTTCTAAGAATCAGAGCTAGATTCCTTTCAAGTTTATTAAGATCTATGAATTGGCTACTTAGGAAATCTAGTTTCCAGTTTAGTTTTTAAAATTCTTTTTCAAGGTTTTCTTCAACCCTTGTTTCAAAATTTTCTTCGATAATTCTAAGTCGTTTAGTTATTATGTTTAACTGTTTTTCTTTAGAATTGTTTTCTAAGTGGATTAATAATTTTTTCTAATAGAGGTAGTATCTCTACTATTTTTTCTTGTTTCTTTAATAACTTACTTGTTATTAATGATTCACCACTATTCATAAAAATTTGTGTTCCCAAAAATGTTTCCTAGGCTCTAATACCAAGTTGTTTTGTGCCAAATTTATTTCGGTTTATCCTAGTTTTATCCTAGGTTTGTGGTTAATAGGTACAATAAGAAACCTAAGGGGTTTCCAAATATAATTTGTTCTAACAGGCTTTGGGAATAAAGTTTAAAACTATCTTCCTTTGGGAATTAAGTTTTCACACTTCACTCCTTTGGTAAATAACTCAGCATTGTTGTATAGATAGTGGATTCCAATAAATATTATAGCTCATAATAAAATCAATTACAATGATGTTGGGAGTCAATATATGTTGTCAATATTTTTTTGTTGTTTTTCTAAAAAGCATAATGTGTTCATGTAAGCAGGAGAAAATAAATGGGATTTGACTATGGTATCAAAAAAATAAATTTTGGAACCATACCTCTATTTATCACATTTGTAATTACTTTTACTACATTTGTGTGTGTTTTTACTATTATTGTGGTACCCAAAAAATAGTAAAAATAGTTACACAATAGTGGTAAAAACATCTACAAATGTGGCAAAAACACTTGCAAATGTCGTAAATCACACACAAAAGTGATAATTTTTTTGTACCAAGGAAAAATGGTAAAAATAGTTACCACAAATGTGGTAAAAAAAAACACCTACAGTAGTAGTAAAAATACCAACAAAAGTGATAAATCAACCACAAAAGTAATAAATTTTTTGGTTTTAAAATGACCCACAAAAGTTATAAAAGCACTCTTTGAAGTAGTATATTTTGGAGGTATGATACTTGTTATTCCCAAAAAAACAACACCAAGGTGAAGCGATGATCTGGCGGTCATCGGCGAGTTCCTGTATAGAAGTTGAGGACCAGAGGGACTTTGGTGTTCAACCCTCCAATGATAAAGCCAATAAAGGAATTATTGATTGGGTGGAGTTTAGTTGGGAGGAGTTACTTTCTTGGGGCATAGCTTCCTCCTTCCCTTTATAGGCTAAGCTCCTGTTGCCATTGGAGCTCTATAGCTTTTCAAATGGGTGGCAAGAAATGCGGAACCTCCTTTCCCAAGTATCTGCAACTGGTTTGTGCTAAAATAGTGGTATATGGGCGAGCAAGTTGGTGATTCGGTTTGGGTCCTAGAGTTGCTTCCCCACACTAGATCCAACTCATGTGCTTGTCTTGGGATCTTTCTTGGCATGTGCTTGTGCTTGGCATGTGCTTTATCCTAGGACATATTTAGCTCCATCAGCTGCCTCCTAGCTCGGACTAGTGGAAGGTACATTGAAGGCATTGATTACATTCATCCATTGGAAGGAGTAGAAGTATTTTCTTGGTATAAACAACCGCCAAAGAGCCATTGTGGGCCCAATATATAAGAGTTATCTTCCATCTTTTCTAATTGTCTTTGAAAGCTTCTGGAATTCTGATGCGCCTTTGATTCCTTGCCCTAATCTTTTTTTGTATTCCTATTTCAACACGATTACTCATTCTAGATCACATAGGTTGGAGCCACATATTTTTGTTTCTCTTTTATCGATTTTGCTTTTTGAGGTGGAAGAATTTTGACTTAGAGCCTCTAGGGTTTTTTGTGAACGAACCTGTTTGTGCTCGTCTTGTCTTCATATTCAAATTTTATCTTCTCTGGTAGCTCGCAAAGTTATTCACTCCTTTCCTTCAAATCTATGCAACAATCACCACAGTTTTTCGGTTATGGCCATCGGCTCTGATCATCCTTCTTCTGAGATCGTTTCGGCATTTGTGGCTCAAGCTGATACTACCAACAAAGAAGACTCTGAGTCTATTCAAGAGGTTGGGTCCTCAACCTTGAGGATTGGCAAGGCTAAGAACATATTTAGCTATCTAAGCGAGGGCTCCCTTGAAGAGTATAGAGCTCGATACTCAATTCCAAGCTTTGTGCGCCTACCGGACTGTTATTCTGATGAAACCACTAGCTCCTTTTTCCCTGAGGAAGTTTGCTTCTACGAGTCCACCTTCGAAGCAGGACTCCATTTTTCATTCCCTAACTATATTAGAGAGGTTCTTATCTATTGAACCTTGCTTCTGCCCAATTAACTCCTAATAGTTGGGGTTTTTTGATTGGTATAGGCGTTCTTTATGCCAAGGCAAATGGCATTAGTGTGCAACCCTCCTTTGCCGAGCTGGTGCATTGCTATAAACTCACCCCTTGCTCGGGCAAGGCTTGGGGTAGTATTTATTTTTTGAAGAGAGAGAGTCCTTTATTTACGGGCTTTTCCTCCAATGTAAAGGAATGAAAAGATAATTTTTTCTTTGTTTCTGGCCCTGACTGGGAATTTGGGTCCTCTGAAACTTTTTGAGTCCAAAACATATCCCCCCTCCTCTGGTCGGACCACATGACCTTGGAGCCAAGGTGACACATCCCTTCTGTCTCGTGAGGTATCTCTCATCCCGAGGTGACTATGTCTCCTCGGCTCCGGGAGTACTTGCTGGAACTGGTCTGACCACGCATTTCCAAGTTGCTAGAAAGACTACTGATTGACAACTAGTCAACCTCGACTAGACTAGGAATGATGGTGAGACTCTGTACAATGAAATCAAAGTGGTAAGGTGATCAAGACACTCCACCAACGAGAATTCGGCACGTGGCGAAGATTACAAGATACGTGGTGAGATTACAAGAAAACCCCCGCTGACGTACAACAAAGTCAAGCAAGGATTTAATGAACCCTCAACTGATGGGACGTCAGAGATGGCTTGAGGAGCCGAGGAGAAGGGGCATTAAATGCTCCAGAGCCAGGACATTTAATGCCCATCATTAAAGAGATGGTATTAATATGCTCCAAGAGCCAAGCATTTAATATATTTGTTCAAAAGGAAGAACATTGAGTGTTCTGGACACCGAGCAATTAATAAAGGACTCTTCCCCATGCCCTACCTACTATGTAGACCTTTAGCAATGTCAATGATGATCCTTTGGTGGGTATAAATAGTCCCTCAAAAAACATCACAAAGGTACGCAAATTCACCCCCACAAGAGTCATACAACGTATTTTTCTTTCCCTCTCTCAAAGAACTGACTTGATCGTCGGAGGAGATATACCGAAAAACATTCTGACGCCCTTCTAACTTATTTTCTGTGTACCAGGTACGGTTCTTGTTGCCTGAGGATCGACGAGGTAACCCTGAAGCAATTCATCACCACTCCTTAGACCCCATTTGGTCCTCTCAACTCATTTCTTGTTACGGGATCGACGATTCCCTCAAAGGGCACGTGTTCACCAGGGGAGAAATCTGTCATTTATATATATTGTGCGAATTTCGACCCGCATACTAGTGGTAATTCACAGAAAATTAGTATCAAGAAATTTGTCAAGAGAAAACAGGCAGGGTTAATGAGGGTCCTATAAAGTTTTATATTTCGTTAAAGGTAAAGGCCAAAATGCAAGGCAATAAAGATACGTTTTTCCAGCTTAAGGTGTTTTATACTCTTTTAGAAAGTGATTCATTCACATTTTGTTGCCATCAGCTTTGAATGGAGCACGTGATGTTAATAGTCAAAGGTGGATATAATACAAAAGGTTTTACAGTATCGAAAAAAATAATTCGATATCACACCACTTATTACTTTTTTTGGGTGAAGCTTATCGACTTTTGGGTGCATACAGCTTTGGGGTTTACTTACCATTTTAAGGGTGAAGCTCATCACTTTTGAAGATAAAGCTACGGATTTTTTAGATTTTTTTTTTCCACTTTTCAGTACTATACTAAAAAATAAATGACGGTGTCATAGTGTTTCCCAACATAGAAAGGGATAATCATTCATTAGTGATGCACTGAAGAGTAACATCAAGGTAAGAACAAAATATCCTCTTGAGTACATTAACCTGATCAGCAGATAGATATTTTCAATCACACAAGGAAGTTTCTCTTCCTTTATTACACATCTTGTAAAAGTTGTACATGAGTTATCTAGAAGGGTTAAATGTGGTTCAAGTGAACTTCTATAAATGATGCTGATGAAAGAAAAAGAATTGAACCTCAAAAGGCACCATGTAAGGATATTCTCAAAAAACTTGACCCCAAGGAAATCCAATCAATTCAATACCAAATAGTTCTCAATAAAACAGAAATTAAATAAAACAAAAAAAAAGGGATAAAACCAAATACAAATATTTGCCACTGTTTACATATAATCACACAATCACATAACTAAAACCATTATATGGGAATATGGAACAGAGATGCCACTTACTTGGAAAAATTCTGAAAATAAAAAAACTTGGAAATATTATAGGAACATGCCACAAAAACAATCACTAAAAACAAAAACAATCACGGGCTAATCACAGTAAAAAAGTCTAATCTCTGAAATACAGTATAGTCTTTTCATGGTAGAATACAAGTAGAAAGCGTCGGTTATGACTTGATCAAATAGAGTCAGAAAACCTTTCTATCTACTTCTATTTGTTAGTTCTGAAGGTGTTCACATCATTGGAAATTGAATTTCTTGAATCTTACAAATCTTTCTATGTTTTTTATCTATTTTTTTCAGAAAACATATTGAATTTCTTGAGTTTCTGTTCTTCAGCTAACTGAACTAACATTGCAACGCATAACCTTGTATAATTTTTGCCCCAATTAGGTCAATTGCAAAGGCACTAGCTGAAAGGGGCAATAGTGAAGTTTTTTTTTCCAGTAATTAGCCATATCATTTTTTTTACCAACATATATGGTAGCTCACTCATATCCATATTGCATCAAGAGCGCTGTTATCAGAAGCTCAACTCGGATTTCATCTCATACTTAATTTCAGGTTAAGTTACCAAAGCAGATTTTATTGCAAGAACTACTGTTCACATAACAACTTCGATAACATGGATGCAGTGTAATAGGCAGACATACCATCTGCAATTATCAGTCACATGACTATCAGATGGCAAGCTTACATTGGCAAATTTGAAAGGAGAGAGGTTCAAAACAAATCTTAGACATAAGAAAGCAGTAGTTTGAAGTAGATAATGACATACACTGAAACGGAGAACAAAGCCAATACATGCTGCCAGAAGATGAGTGCCGATGCTTCTTTAACTGCATAACCTCTCAAGCTAGCAACTGCTCCCAACAATATGGCACTTGGCACTGTGTATTGCAACAAAAGCACAAACTGATACATTTGATCACCATGGATCAAAAAGTTCAGTCTATCAGCCAAACAAACCACCCCTATTCCAATCAAAGGAAGTATCAGAAGTCTTGCAATGATGATCCCAATTGTAGTGCGAAGCCCAAGTCTAGATTCATTGGGACCCTCAGCAAGCGTTCCTCCAAGAATTAGCATTACTGAAGGCACCATTGCTCCAGCCACAATTTCTAAACTATCGGTGATAAATGAAAGTGGTGCATCATCGCCATGAACAAAATTTTTTAGGAAAGGAACCACTCCAATAATGATGGCCAACAGGGTAGCAAATGTGGGAGGCTGAAGCATATGAAGGATAGGCGTTTTCTCAGCAACAATTCGTATCCTTCTAACCATCCTGGGCTCTGCCAAGCAACTAATTGATTTAAGACTCCTTGGACCTCCCTCCTCCAGTGAATCAGGGTCTGGGATAGAAGTTTCCGAAATGCAAGAGACACTAGTAAAGACCCTTGCAATAATTGGCATTTTGCAATGCTCAGTTTCTTTATCTTCCATTCCAGGCCATTCAGCTTTCACAAGAGGTGGCCTACTAAGGTTGTCTACCAATAATTGTTCCTGCATCTCAACACCTTCCACCTGGTGAACCATCACGTAATACTCTAAGGGGGGCTCCATCATGTGATAAACGAGGGTATAAAGAAGAAATACAGCAACCCATTGGGCAAAAGATACATAAGCAATACCAATCCTTTCGCATTCTGGACCAAACGGATTATCTGCGCTATGGCACACCGACCCAACAATAGCTAGGGGCAGATTGCCGGTGTTACCAAAGGCCGTCACAATTACAGTGAACCTAATGAATTCAGGAGGTGGTCGGCATATTAGTGCGACCAAGAAGCCCAACACACAACCAATAGCAGTATGAACCACCAATCGATGAAATTCTGTAGAGTAATGGATTCACCGAGGTGAATGAAGATCATACAAGGCAAGAAGAGAGCAAAAACAAGATTGCTAAGAAGCTTAAAAGTGGCTCTTGGGACAATTTGGGTCTTGGGGTGGGCAAGAATTAGACCAATGACAGTGAGAGAGAGGAGTTTCAACAATGGTAGAACAGCACTTAGAGGATTTTCCTTTCCAGAATTCACACTTCCTATACTCATGGCAGAGAGGAATTCCATGATCAAATAGGAAACCACAAGACACTTGTAGGAATTTGACAAACAAATTCTAAGCCCAAGAAATTGAAATCTTAGTTCAAGCTTTACACTTTAGAACATGGGGTTTTTCACAGAAAATTCACATATTAAGGAACTAAAGGAACAAAATTAAATTAGTAATACCTTATTAGACACGCAGCAGGGGAACTAATTGGATCCAAAATGGAATAGTGTTAATCTTTCACCAAATCACTCTTAAAACACACGGCATGGCCTGGTAATTGATTTTCTTTCATGAGAGAATAGTTAGACACACAAAAACAAACGTGTTGGAAACCAAGAAATACCCAGAACTAGAAACGACACTCATTCAACAACCCACAATTTACAAACTACAACCTCATTTTTTGACAGGATTCATACATATAGTACACACTGCATAGCAACATAATTGAAAGGGAACTTTCTTACCTAAATTTATTAAATAAGAGCTCTATTTAATGACCCACAAGAGAGAGAGAGAGAGTTACGGAGCTGAGAAACTCTTGGAAAGTTTAAAGGGAGAGAGGAGATTGAAGAGGGAGATGCCGTTTGATTCGGAGTGGATAATTGAGAAATATTTTATTAAGCCAACAATGGTTTAAATAAACATGAGGGGTTGTTGAAGTTATAATAAATTGTTTTCAATGTTAATTGTTTTTGGAAACTAATTACATCACAACGTGTATCACATTGGGCCGCGAATCGGCGACTGAGAATCAGTGGTCATATGAGGAGTCCTTCTGCAATATCAAAATTGCAAAGTTATAACTCAAATATTTTTTTGGTACTGTACTAAATTTAATTGAGAGCATTGATCTAAGATTTATGATTATCTAGCCGTTGATCAATTTAAGAAATTGGATACCTGCTAAAACAGTAATGAAAATAGAGTACGATTTGATAAATAAACTCATACAAAAAAGGTGTTATCATAACCTAGTTGAAATTTCACAAAAAAAAAAAAGTTGTAATCTAAAAATCCGTAAAAGTTGAAAGTCACCCTAAAAATTTGAATCCAAATCCAAAAAGTTATACCTCTATCCAAAGAGTTGGTACCCCTCTCCAAACATTTAGAACCCACTCAAAAAAATTATAACTCAATTCAAAAAAATTGAAACCTCACCTCTAAAAAATATAAACTAATGCATAAAATTTAAAACTTTATCTCCAAAAAGTTAGAAACCACCCCCAAAAAAATATAATTCAATCTTAAAAAGTTAAACCTCACTCCAAAAGGTTATAACCCAATACAAATAGTAGAAATCTCACCAAAAAAGTTGTAATCTAAAAATCCGTAAAAGTTAAAAGTCACCCAAAAAATTAGAACTCAAACCCAAAAAGTTATACCTCTACCCAAAGAATTGGAACCTCTCTCCCAACAGTTAGAACCCACCTAAAAAAGTTATAATTCAATTCAAAAAAGTTAAAATCTTACCTCCAAAAGATATAAACTAATGCATAAAATTTGAAACTCTATCCCCAAAAAAGTTAGAACCCTCCCCCCAAAAATATAATTCAATCTTAAAAAGTTAAACATCACTCCAAAAGGTTATAACCCAATGCAAAAAAATTGAAATCTCAGAAAAAATTCTAATCTAGCTAATCCGTAAAAGATGAAAGTCATCCCAAAAATTGGAACCCAATCCAAAAAAATTATATCTCTACACAAAGAGTTGGAACCTCTCCCCCAACAGTCAAAATTCACCCCAAAAAAGTTATAACCCAATACAAAAGAAAAAAAAAATGGAAACCTCACCCCTAAAAAGTATAACCTAACGCATAAAAGTTGAAACTCTATCCTCAAAAAGCTAGAACCCAACTCAAAAAAATAATAATAATCCAATCATAAAAAGTTAAACCTCATCCCAAAAGGTTATAACTCAATCCAAAATAGTTGAAATCTTAGAAGAAAGTTGTAATCTATCTAATACGTAAAAGATGAAAGTCACCCTAAAAATTGGAACTAAATCCAAAAAAATTATATCTCTACCCAAAGAGTTGGAACCCCTCCCCCAACAGTTAAAATTCACCCCAAAAAAGTATAAACTAATGCATAAGTTTAAACTCTATCCCCAAAAATTGAACTCAATCCAAAAAAGGTATACGCCTACCCAAAGAGTTAGAACCTTTATTTACAAATTTTTTATTCGTTGGTTACAACTTTTTTCTTATTTCTTAGAGAGCGGTCTTAATTATTTGATTTTATTTGTTTTTCTTTAAAATTAGGATCGGTGGCGAGGTAGTATGGACGATACTAATTTATTTATTTGTTGTTAATAACACTTTTATCCTTGACTTTTATCAATTATGAGTTGGACTAAAAAAAAACTCAAAAAATTAAGATCAACCATAAATATATGAATATTACAACATTGTTAAATGGTTAATTACAACATTTGTAATTGTTAATAATTGTAATTTTGTCTTATAAAATTTTAATTTATTTGGTTTTTAAAAGTGGGACTATTAAAAAGTATTGAATATTTTAGGACTACAATCAACAATTTTTTGATTATTTAAAGGATAATAGTATGATAGTTAAGGGATAAAATTGTGATATCAACCTAGATCGGTCACCCATTTCTACAGCCGGTCTTAATTCTTCTATATGTAAATTACACTTACACATCACAAATTATAATATATTATATTTTTATTTTCAAATTACAATGAATATTGTTGTCCACAAATTACAAAAACCTTATCTTTTCCCTCCACCCACTTTCCCGTCCAAACCTTTTTTCACTTCTCTTGCCTTCCCTCCCTTTCTTTTACTGTACATCCCTCATCCCTTTCACCGTACAAAACTATTTGTTTGGTTTAGGTTTTGCTGACGAAACTATTTTTGTGGTTTTGCTGATTGAAGGCGGTGTGAAACTCCATCCATTACTTTTTTTTTTCCACACAATTTTGTCTTTTGATAATCGTCCATTGCTTGCATTTGTACTAGTGATCCAAAGCTTGTTAGACTGTTCAGATATAATGTAAGTGAACATTTTATTTAGTTAATGACTTAATTTATAGTGTGAAACCATTTTTTTAGATAATGTAGGTGAAGCCATTTTTGTGGTTAATGGTTTATTTTATGTTTAGGGTGAAGAAAAGGTCAAATGACTCGGAATATGAAGTTGAAGCTATTAAGTCACCTAGTCCAACAACCTCCTAGATTTTTTACTAGTGGGAGATTTTTTTAATCTAAATGTTAAACTACTTGTCTTGATCTTATTTTTTATTCTAATGATCTTATTGATGCTTGTTTTCCTCTTTAGCAAGGATTGTTTGAAGATAATCAAAGGAAAGGAAATAAAAAAATTGTACCATGGGGTATAAATGATATTGTGTTGATCTTAATTTTTTCCCATTGATATTTTTGATGCTTGTTTCCACTTTACCAAGGACTATTTGTCTTGATCTCATGTTTGTGTTGTACAACTGTTCGTTACTCAATCATCAGGCAATGAAAGAGCTTGACATCCAATGGAAGAAGTTGAAATATGTCGAGAAAGAAAAGTATTTAGAGATGGAGAAATTCTCAAAAGAAGAGTATTATAGTTATAAAGAGAGCTCTAACGAAAAAAGAAAAGGTTGAAATCCATAATATTTAATGGTTTATCTATTTTTTTTCTTATATGTTGACAACTGTTTGAAATTGCAGCTGGGAACTAGTTGTTCTCCAGGAATGATTGTGAAAGTAATACAAAAGTTAAGTGAAGCACAAAAACAGGTTGTTGAAGATATTGGATTTGGAGGCTTGTTACAGCTTAAATATAAAATACTGAGGAGAGACTTGTGTGCTTGGTTAGTTGAACAGTTTGACCCGATATAATGTGTTTTGAATATTCACAGAAAATCGCTTAAGTTCGCTCCCATGGATGTGGAATATATATTGGGATTGAGATATGGGAGGGATAGACGTGGTCACAAGTGGCCCATCTGAAAAAATTAATGAACTTTATAATTCAATGTTCACTGGAATGAAGGATATTCCTTTGAAATATTTGAACAAAAAATTAGAGGAAATGAAAGAAGATTCACATGAATTTCTCCATGTCTTTGTGTTATTTGCACTTGGATGTTTATTGTGCCCTTCAATAAAGAACTTCGTTAATAGTTCATTCCTCCATTCTGTGGTGAACGTTGGTTCTTTGGGAGAGAAGAATTGGGCAACGTTGGTATTTGATGCTCTCCTAGAGGGAGAGCAACGATATAAGACAAATAAACAAAACAATATTAGTAATTGTTTACTGATTCTAAAGGTAATGAAATAATTAATTGACATATTAACAAATGTAGACATTGTGGTTGCAATTGTTTTTCTAATTAAGAGTAGTTATTTATTGTAGGTTTTTTATCTGCAACACATCACTCGCCAAGGGGTGCCCCTTATGCCAATAAAAAAGTATCAAACCATTTCACATATCGCATCATGGGGTGATCTGAAAATCAAAGAGGGTGTGACAATATTTAAAAAATTGAAAAATCTGAAACAAGTAGACGTATCATGTTACAACATTAAAATGATGTGTATGTATTTCAATTTAAATATAAATTTCTATGATGAAAATGGTTGTTTTAGGTTCTACTTGTAGGAGTACATTCTATCAATGCATGCACACCTGAACCAAACATAGGGCTGCCTTATGCCTCAATGGAAGAAAAATGGAATTTATGTGTTAATGTTGTTATATATAAAATAATATTTATAATTTTGTGTTGAACAAAATCATTTGATATTATTTTCGGTAATGTGAGAAAAGATTTTTTGACATGGAAAAGTCAATGGAGAAAATTATGGTGGATCAAGAAGATTTATCTACTAAAATTGCCTCAATGTTATGCATGATGCAGAAATCATGGATGTCATGATAGAACTTAAACTTTCAAAATACCAACATTAAATTGAGAATAATAAGAAACCAATGAAGAAGCACTGAATGAATCTAACCATGAAATTTGGGCATGAGTCTCACTTCAAATGGTTCAAACACCAGATATAAAAGCCCTAAAAGATACACCAAGACAAACATCAAAAAAGTTGATGACCTTATAGAGGGTTCATGGTCCCACTCATGCACTCAACAAAAATATAGGCCAAAGAGTTTTCAAAGATATTCGAAGAGGAAGCCTCGAGATACTTGTAATCACCATTCTACATTTTGAAAGTATGACAGCATTATACCATCCGTATTTTTATTAAAGCCCAATATCTTGTTGTAAATCAATGTATTATTTTTTTAAGCAAAATCTTCAGAGGAATAAGTATATAAAAAATCTAATGTTAAGGGATATGGATAGATCTACAAAAGATATTTTTAAGGTTAACACGTCTTCCCTAGGATGTGGTTTTACTTGATTATCACAACATGATTTAACAACATATGATACTGCTTTATTTTTTTTAAACACAGTTGAACAATAATAGAATTGACTAGAATGAGAATGAGAATGTGAATGTAAATGAAAATAGCAATGAATAGGATGTAGATAAGTAGAATGGGGATAAGAAGGGAATTAATGATGAAGAGGAGGAGGAGAAAATAAATGCAAATAAGAATAAAGGAAAAATTGCATCAGGGGAATTATTGGATGCAGAGAAGGAGAGTGTAAATGCAAGTAAGGTTAACAAAATTACACAAGACTTGTAGGATCACCACACCCCGAGTGTAAATGCAAGTAAGGTTAACAAAATTATACAAGGCTGGCAAGATCACCACACCCCGAGGATGGTCATCCATGAGGTTTGTATTTTCATATTTAACATAACATAACTGTCCAATTATTATGACCCTTTGTATTTTATAACTAGATTTCAGACTCTTTATATTTTATAAGCAGATTTCAGACTCTACTACTGCGTGGAACCCATCATTAATCTACGAAATAACTGATGATGACAAATATTTTGTCTTCAATTACATGTTTGACACGTCCCTTGAAATGAGGAATCTACTATATTTTGTGTCTTGTTCTACTCTATTATTGGAGCATCATAAACTACTAATCCAATTATGTAATGATACAATGAGGTATTTGTGAGCATTGAAACTTGTTATGCGTCGAGAGGAGCAATGATTGAAGCCTTAAAACCAAAAAAAAAATGGATAATAAATGTTGTGAGTTAGATAGACATTTATTTAATATAATTTTAATATTGATGAAAGTTTTGATTTTTTATTATTTGATCTCTTGAAGATAATAAATTTGGCATCCTTTCTTATTCCTGAGTCCACCATGATTAATCCATTTACAAAAAAATCAAGGTGGTACTTACCAACATAGTTTGCGGTAATGACTCATTTCACATTTATAATTTTCAAAATATTTTAAACTCTCAATGTGTACTCATAGTTCTCTCCTATACCCAGCAAAAAGCATTTGGAGGAACATACAAAGATAAAACATATGAGTTGCTTGATTTCCAAATGTATTTTATTTCACATTTCAAAGACTGTGAAAAGGTATGTAGTTGCTCTATTTTTGAACTTATTTTTTCTTTATTTATAATGAATCATTTCTACAATAAGGCCTGCATATATATAATCTTTAATCTATTTTATGCATATTTGTAGATCATTATACCCATCAACGACCAAAAAATACATTGGTATCTATGCTTGGTTGATGTAGTTGAGCAACAAGTTTGGTTACTTGATTCACTGCCAATGCATTCCAACTAGCATCGATACATTGTCGTTAAGAATATGGTTAAAGAACTAGAAAAAGTTCTTAAATTTTGCATACCAAACCACAGGCCAATATTGATCAACTGACCCATAACTCTAGTGGAATGGGTTCTTCGACAGCCTAATAGTTATGATTGTGGAATTTTTGTTATCAAGAAGATGACTGCTCTAGTTTTGGGTCCATCATTCAAGATTACGATATGATACATTTTCTTATTAGTGAACTAAATTTGTTTTAATATTAAATTTGTGAACTCATTTAATATATTGGTGTCTTTAGGAGCAATTAAATCAAATGTGCATGGATCTAGCAATTAAGCTAGTTACCCATGTATACAATGAAGTAAGAGACAAGATTATAATGAAGGCATGCCAACGGTACAAGGATGATAGTTAGAAAATGATAAAACTTGTGGAAATATTAGTTTTGATTGTGTAACACCTCGTATTTTCTTTTTTATATATTTGTATAGATATATATATAATAAAATATTATTGTGAATGTGTGGATATGTATAATAAGGTAAGGATAAACCATGTAGATTTTTAACACTAGGGTAAATACTAGAGACGCATATTGATTGGAAAGTTTGAGTTTTAAAGACGTTGAAATATGAAAATGGGGATTACATGAATTTCTAAATACTTTTAGGTCAAGATAAGGTTTCCATTGAATTCGGAAGGTCGAAAAACCTTGGGAAAGGTAATAGGAAGTGCATTGGAAACTTGGAAGACGGAGGAAGACTCTGTCTCTTGAGTGGTACCGGTACCGGTACCCCGACTCCAGAAGGTTTTTGGTACCGGTACCGGGTACCGGTACCCCGATTCCAGAAGGTTCTTGGTACCGGTACTGGGTACAGGTACCAAATGGTACCGGTACCGGGTACCGGTACACCCGATATAAAAGTCTGAACATTTAATGTCGCGATCTTGGTCCAATGCTAGCCTTATAAATACCCAAGGTCGTCCATTTTGGCCCTATTTCAGCCACTCCAACATTAGAAACCCTAAGAGAGAAAGAAAGGAAGAGAAAAGAGGAAGGAAGGAAGGGAAAAACAAGAGATTAAGAGTATATTCAAGAATCCAAGCCCTAGTTCTTCAAGCTTTAAGGTAGGGGTTTTCTTCCATTTTCATCCAATGATGCTAGGGTTATTATATATGTACATTTTGACTCTAAATAGTATATATTTGTTATGGGTTCATTGTTTCTTAGTCTTTGTACAAACATACACATGATTTGAACAAAATAATGGTTTGAAATTCATCAAACCCTAGTTTTTGGGGGAAATATGGATTTTCTCTATATCTTCACATCATCTTGATTTCTAAAATGCTAGAACTTTGTGTTGGGTAGTAAAATGATTGTATTGATGATCTCATGCTTATTTCCTTTACACTTGTCTCTTGTAACATGAATTGCGAAATGAGTATGTATTCTTAAATTGTTCTATTATGTATCTTGCTTGTGAAAATTGGAGAAAATCATGGAATTTGCTTGTATATGAGGTTGAGTATATTGTTGGTAGGTCACTCTTGTGTATGGTGTTGTGAGGGACTTGAATTACCTTTGAAAACTGTCGTAGAGCGTTAGAGGTTAGTCTATCCCAATGGGGGATGAGATGGTTGCCTAATGCTCGTAGTGGATCATTGCGGTGACAATGACCACTATTGTTCACGGATACCGAGAAAAAGGATTAGTATACTAGACACCTTGGAAGGATTTCGTCAATGCCGTATGAGACGGTACACGCCCTTCCTAAATTGGCCTGTGATTGTGATTATATATGGGTGAACGAGGTAGAATCGATAGGTAGATTCATGAGAAGCGACAGCCTACTTGAGTGGTACCAAATAGAAATTATTGTTCATTGTACCAAATATTATTTTTCCAAGAGTTTCGGGTAGTATGGGATGCCGCGATAACTTGTAGAAATGGTATATGGTGGATTGGATTATGTTGAAAAGTGTTTCCAACTTAAAGTTGACTTTATTCTCTTTCAATTCCTTATTATTATACAAACTTGAGATCTCTTTTAAAATGTCCTTATTTTCTTTCAAATTTCATTGATATGTATGTTCGAAATGAGACCTACCTGTTTTGCTTGATTTCAAAACCTTGAATGGGTTTGGAAGGATTTTCCTACAGAGTCTTGTACTCACCCCCCTACTTACAAACATTTCAGATTGTACTCTTGAGGAGGAGTTAGGACACGAGGAGCCCGTACCCTAGGAGTTTCAGCAAGACGGGGTGTGGATCCCGGGGAGGACTCTTAGCTCGACCCTTATTTTGTTCTAGGCTAGGGTACTATTTTGAAACAATGTAAAGCTTAGCCATATTTTGTAATTCCGCTGCAGTAGTATAGTTATTTGATTATGGGGATGTAAAGGCCATAGCTTGGCCTATTCTTTTGGGATAACTTGTAAGTTGGGTGAATTAATTTTTATGGTAAGCAAATGGACCCGGTGTGGTCATTATAGTAGAATTGCACAGGTTGAGTTTTGTGGTAGAGCTCCCCGTACAAGGGAGACTCTGCCCGAATTTTGTTCCAATATAAATTGTTAATATAATGTTGATGGATTACTTAGTGCTCTCATGCTTAAATGGTTATTAGAATGTAATGCCGTCCAGGGTGGTATTTGGGGGCGTTACAGATTGGGAAATTTCAAAAGTTACACTAATTTTTTTTGTATACAAAAGTCATGTATAATGTGGACCGGAATGTAGTTTTGGGTTCCCAAACAGGAGAATCTACCCTTTCCCAACTATATGAAATATACTAGAGGTTTTGTAGTATATTTCATAGAGTCTTGAAATGGCTGATAATATATTTTGTGGAACTAAACAGTTAGATTTGTGCAGGCCATTTTGAGTTGGATAAAATATCAAATAGTTGAAAAGCATGAGGGATAAATCATCATACCAATCGTCCGACAAAGGGATATATAATATGATTGAGTATGATACCTATTACCAATCCTACAATGCAGCATACAAATTCATTGCGGTTGACTTGTGTCATATTACCCACTTCTTTATGTGTCATCTATCCACCAACTATGTGAGGATTATCATACTTAGACACAATATAGTTGGAAAGTGCCACTTCGACATTCTCCCAAGAGACAAACTCCTGTATAATGCCCCACTATACCCTAGAATTTGTTGATGGCTTTTCTCCCGTGATGGGTAAATGACAACAACCTTACCGTTAAAAACAACATATCATTTATGTTGTTTGGTCATTTCTTGGTTCAAGATCAAAGTAAAAAAGTTGAAGATCTTGAAATGAGATTAGAAATGAAGAAGATGTAAAACTAAAAGGAAAGTGATGAAATGTAGAGGAGAGTAGAAAAAGATGCAGCTCTACAACTACTGGGTCAAGGCAAACAATATGGAAATTTAAATCTCCTTAAAATAAGGGTTTGAATGGATAATAAGGGCATTTATGTACTTATGCCATGACATGTCAACTGCAATCCAAATAGGACTACCATTTATGTCAAAATACTATTCATGTATGCCTTATTCCAGAATTTGTCTCTTTCTACCAATCCACAACCAATACTCACTCAACAACTATTCTCATCAACTAGTCTTTGCACTCTGATCCAATGTCTTCAACATTTTAATTAAAAAAAAATTTATACTCCAGCCACTTGTGAGGTTCAAACGGCTGCTAGCTAGGAACAAGTCTTCCTTCCATTGTAAGCAAACTCATTGAGAACTTGTATCCTCATAACCAACATGTGCATCCCCTCGCAAATATGCTCACACTCATCCAACAACTTTGTATCAACTAGTATAGAAAATATGTAAAACACTATGATGGCGCAGCCATTAGTTGGTTGGACCAATCCAATCGACCTTGGAAGCCTCAGCGAAAGACTAAGAATTTTTGGTCCAAAGGGAAGTGTAATTGGTAGTTTTTTTTTTATTATTATTATTTTATTTATGAGTATTTGTTTGATTAGGAGTATTAGTTAAAGTTTAATTAAGAAATTGTTATAGAGTTTTAGTAGGATAGGGATTTGAGAGTTTGATAGTATTTTAGTAGGAAAGTAGTTTTTATTTTAGTAGGGGACTTTGCCTATAAATAATGGTGTAATTCCAACTATTTAATTAGATTGATTATGAATAAGAATTGAATATTCTCTGCGGAGATTTATGTATTTCTTCACTGATTCCTTGCGAGGATGAGGTAAACCCCTTCCACCCCTCTTATTTTTTCTTATCTTTCTATTTTGTGATTTCTAATCCTTCCCGATTTACATCACACTACTTACACAATATATAATCCACCATGCTATAAATTAAGTCACAATCATGATTTAAAAAACACAAAAGCACTAAAGGTGCAACTTGGGCGGGCCAATCCGAATTCAACCCGAGCCCAACCTGAAAAAAACAAGGCTTGAGTTAGAATTTTTAATGCTTGGTTGGGTCTGAGCAAAAAAACTCCAATCCAAATTAAATTTGGGCAAGCCTCGGATTGTCTGGTTGAACCCAAATATATATAAATATATAAATATATTTATCTAGGGTTAATATTTATCTTCACTCTTTAGAGCAATGTTATTAGAATCGAACCGGTCATCGAACCGGCTAAGGGACTGGGGTTCAACCGGTGGATTAACTGGTCGAACCGATCATATAATAAAAATATATATGTATACCTGACATTTTAATTTACAATGGTATTTTCGTTAATAATCTTAACATCAGTCCCATTCTCGTACAATGGTACATATATATACACATATATATGTAGAGAGAGTCCAGAGTTCAGATGGGCGATCATTAAATATACACACACCCCCATCATTACATATACACACGCAGTT
The DNA here is from genome assembly GCA_023539305.1 of Ilex asprella. Lineage (NCBI taxonomy): Eukaryota > Viridiplantae > Streptophyta > Magnoliopsida > Aquifoliales > Aquifoliaceae > Ilex > Ilex asprella. The sequence goes on from CM042185.1 coordinate 39,670,071, forward strand.
CAAAGTCATCAATACATATACACACACCTATATATGTATGTATATATAATTCCTTGTATTTTTTATCTTTACTTTGTTGTTGTTGTTACTGGAAACTTACCCGCAAAGCATCCAGATTCCAAACCCTTCTTCTTGTTGCTTGGGTGATGTGTATAGCGAGTTAGGGTTCTTATTCGATGGAGGTGGGTGATGGGTTTAATCCCTTGAATTTCTTTCTCTTTATTTTGTTGTTGTTGTTGCTGGTTACTTACACGAAAAAGCATCCAAACCCTTCTTGTTGTTGCTTGAGTGATGGGTATAGCGAGTTAGGGTTCTTATTCAATCGAGCAAATATGCATCGAGACCTAGCGCAAGGACTGAGGTTTGTCGGAGCCGATACAAGGTTGTCATCGATGAGCAGAACCATCCTTTGTTTTCAAACCGTCCGATTTTTAAAAATCGTACAGTACACGATTTTTTTACAAAAATCGGTCGATTTTCCAGTTTTTAATTGGTTCTCTTCCTTATACGGTCCAACTAGGGAACCGGTCCGATCGACCGATCCGATCCAACCGACTAGTATGGTGCGATTCTGATAACACTATTTTAGAGTCCAAACCTTCACTTCACTTCAAGTCTTCACCCCTACGTCTCCATCAGTCTCAGATCCCTCTCTTACTCGTCACTCTTCTCTCTTAGAGCCTCCCTCTCTCACTCATCACTCTTCCTTCTTTTACTCCATCTCTCTGTATCTATGTCTTGTCCTTTATCTCAAATCACTTGAAAAAAATTAAATCTACACTTCAAAAAATCAACCCAAATTAAATAACCTAAGTCAAACTTGATTTGTAGCCTAAAATCAGCCCGAATTAAGTAATCTGAATTGAATCCTAACCTTACTTCAACCCGAGGTAACACCTTCCGAGTATATGCAGTAGGTTTCTATAAGAGCATGAAAACATTGCATCATCATGTTAGAAAATCTCATTTTGTACTGGTTGTAAAGCAATACTATATGACATACTACAAAATTCAATGTACTATGATTCCCTTATAAGGAATTTTTGACCCAAATGAGGTGCTTAGATCAGCTCTATTACGTACATTTCGTAATCTATTCCATTGCTCTAACTGGCACCCATCTTGGTGTACTAATAGGCCATTTGTCTAGTTGTTTAACATCATCTGCTAACTCAACAATAAAACGATGTAGTACCTTTCACCTATTTATGTTTTCAATAAATTTAGATGAAAACTATTGGGGTTACACCTTCCACAAAATTTACTTAGTTTGCATAAACTTACTGTTTTAACAGACTGGGAGAGTTAGATATGTTTCCTGCGAGGAATACGCAAGGTATTGAGAATCATTATCGCCTTATTATATACATCTACCATCGTTAAATACCAATGACTATTTTCATCATTAATAGGTATATATATTTACATTAGAACACAAAGGTAAACCATGAATAAACTAAGACGTAAATATCCAACAAGATGAATGCAAAAGACCTATATAATATAAAGAGCAATGTCAAACCTTATCGCATTTGTTAATGTCACTGATTAAATAGACATAGTTTTCTAGAAATTTCTCATCCAAGCAAACATTTTCTATCCATTCTAATGAAATTGTTTGTTGCTTCCAACAAAAATCATAAATTAGATTCGTGCGTTGATATAGATAGTTAGTGAGTACACAACGCATATGCGTAGAAATACATTACCGAGAACCAAGTTGGCAAGTACCATATCTCATTTTTTGTGGTGTCGTCAACCTTTTCAACAGTCGACATAATACAAGACACCACACTTATTATCTATTAAGTGGACAACAAGTGACAAGTTAGTGTCATTTTGGGATTGATTTGCATTCTTCATAATATTTGCAGAAAAAATATTACTTAGAGGCAACGCACTTACAGAATCGCGCACCCAATTGGTTTCACATAATGATTGCAATTCTGCACAATTCAGGAAATTTTAGGGTTCATCAAAAGAAACAAGAACTTCCCTGCTTATTACAATCACTCCATAAATTAGTGAATCGTGTACCAATTATGCATATATATTGTGATTTGACAAACTTTTCAGATCACTTATGCATTCTTTAATGAAGTGTCCACTATGTAGGCCCATAAATTTCTCTTATCTAAATCTTGGAGGTTTTGTATGAGGGTACCCACCTTCAGGTTCATAAGGGTAATCATCATCATCAGTAATGACTTCATCCTGTCAATTTTATGAGCACAAAATTCCAAGACTAACAATTTAAAAAAAAAAAGATGTAGAAAATAATACAACAAAAAAATAATAATAATAACAAGACTATACTCGCCTCACCACTATCAACTAGTATGACTCTTTCTTTATATTTGTTGCAAAATTCGTTCAATTTGTTGGACAACTCTTGTATCTAATTCTTCATTGTGACAAGCTCGTTATGCACCTTTATTGAATCCTCACGCATGGCTTTCTTGGTGGTGGGCTGATCCACCTATAATCTTGAGTGCCTTGCTTCAAAATTCTAAGTAAATAGAAAATGTACGTTTAAACAAACTAACTAAATTGGAATCCAAACGTTAGCAGTAAGTGTTGAATAATACACATACTTGTTTATGTAACAACCTTGGGACTCCTGCTTCTGAGTGGATGCCTTCCCTGATAACTAGTGGGTCACGACACACCGCATCAACTGAGAAGTTAAGCTAAGTCAAGCATGCAAAATATTGTATGTTATTAGTAGCATATAATTATGAGATAACATGAATAAAAAAAACAAAAAGGATTATGTTGAACTGTGAGAATCACATTGATTTACCTTGTCATTTATGTATCCTCCTAACTTGTTTAGAAGATGTAAGCGCTTGCTTATTTCATTGTCCCCCTATGATACACTGTGAGGGCACAGTTGAGACACCAATGGGACCACCATCTCCGTTTGTGGTGTCACACACTCAAGATACTAAATCTATATCACACAAAATATGATTAATAAAAAACAAAGTGCATAGAAGACTCTTGCAATCAACATTAATTAAATAAAAATATGTTACCATGAGAAGAAGAATGCAACCATTGACACTTTGACGTTTTGTCGTCTTGTAAACTTGTACCCTCTCAATGATAGCACCAAACACATACTTGGACCAATTCCTACCCCTCAAAGATAAGACGTCCAATGTCATATGCAATAGTATGTCATTGACTATGCACTTCAATGACATAGGAAATGCCCAACAGCAAATAAATAAAAAAATGTCGAATCTCTTTTTTCAATTTTTGTGGTTTGTACCTTATCTCACGCAACGACAACTCCTTTTTTTTTTCCAAAAATTGATTGTTGAAGATCCGTAATTAATGATGGGGAGCCGTTCGTCTCCAATTCATCCCCACATACTTTAACCCCAAGATCCATTCAACATCCATGGGGGTAAATATCAAAGATTTGTTGTGTATGTTCAGAGTACATGTATTAGGTTCAAATATGTTTAATATCCACTCGCATAAACCCCTTTTAATGTTGTGGATATTCAAACTAAGTAAACCCCCCAATCCTATTTCCACAATCCCTCGCTTTTGTTGATCTTTGCATGATTGAATTACTTTATCTAGCAATTAAGGAGAGCAACAGGTACCAAGAAGATTCTACAAGATGTTTTACAAGTTTAAATCAATGAATAAAAAATATTGAAATGGTTGAATGTAATGGCATTAAAGACACTACAATTTTGGCATTAACATTTCTTGATGCATATTTGGAACTATCTATTCTTTGGCGCTTTGCAAGATCTTGTTTTTTGTTTGGATTGCTTATCCTCTTCTTCGTCTTGTACCATGCATCTTCTTGGTAAAAGGTGTACTATATAGTTGTTGATAAGATCTAATAGGAAAAAAAATTGTTCCAAAAAATAGCGCTCATATATCGAGAGATACATGGAAAAATTCAAATTCTCAAACAACTAATACATGTTCATAATTTTTCACCACTCATTTCATTATTAATGGAATTTGAAACTTCTATATCCATATGTGCAATCAAGCCCCAATAAACATTTGAGATTTTAATATAATTTTAACATTTAAATACAAGCCCCAATAACCAGGGAATTTAAGCAGACATTCAATCCAAGCAAATTGAACTCCTTTATGTTCTCCTCAACCTCTAATTTCCAACATATGTTGTAATTACAAATAATTTTTGAAAAAGATCAATAAATTACATATTTGAATCAGAGTCATTATGTTCAAATTCAAAAAATTTAAGATATTGTCTACTATTGAGAAAAAAAATTAGACATGCAAGCTACCTAAAACACCAACTACTGCCCAAAAAATTAAAATCCAAAAATATGTTTTGTGGGCTATCTGTTGTAGGCCATTTATGACTGAATCTCCTAAGCCCTCGTTTCAATCAAAACTATTCGTTCAATCAAATCCAAACGAAGTGGAAGAGAAGACAAAGAGATGGAACAAACATAAACAAACTTAGCGCAAAGATGAAGGGTCTCGCTACTTGTTTGCCTTTGTCATAGTGTTCTCAAAGAAGAAGAAGAAAAGTTGCCTTGGAGTTGCAACGGTGGTGATATGGCGGTGGCGATGGCACTTTGGAGTCATGAGGGAAAGAGAGGGAGAGTGAAAGAAATGGGGGAGGTAGGATAGAGGTATACCATATAGAGAGAGATATGGGTAGCGCGTAGGAGAAGCTTTGCAAAAAAATTAAAAACAAGCAGTAATACACGTATCATAACAAAAAATAAAAAAATAAATCTATACACATCACCCATTTATACTAAATAATTTAATATTTATGTAATTTATAATAAACATTTTTACTAAATCATTTAATAATTTTTAAATTTATAATAATTTTTATTACAGACATTGTTTATTTTATTTTTATGTTTTATTATAGTAACTTAAATTTTTTTCATAACCATTTTCTTGATTTCTCTTTATACCTTCAAGTAAATTTTATACTCTAAATTATCAATTTTATAGATAATGAAAAAATGGTAAGGTGTAAAATTGATAAAATTGAAATGTAATATTAGAAACTAGTTATAACTCGTGTTTGAAGGTACGATAGAACACAAAATTCGAGTCGTTCTTCTACCACCTCCCCATCTCCCTCACTCTCTCTTACTCTCTCTCTTTGTGTCTCTCTCTCACAACTCCAATTGCCACCGCCACAGCGACAACGTAACCACCACACCTTTCAAGGTATTCCTCTCTTTTTTTTTCTTCTTTTCGTCCTCTACTTCACACATGCCAAACCCCCTTCCCTTCCCTCGTCCTCTCTCTTTCCCTCTTCTCTTCTCTTCGCGTGTGTATTTTAGGTTCAATTTGAATTTGAGAACTCGATTTGATTATTTTCAATTTTAGTTCGATTGTAATTTGTTTTGCTTAGTTTCAATTTCGATGCATTTTAGGGCTAGGGGATTGTTTCTAAATTTTTTAGAAACTGTTTGAATAAAACAAGGCAAATTATTGTTTCTACCTTAGGTGTAATTGGTTATGCAGTTTTTAAACTAAGCATCGCAAAACTGAGTTTTTTCTCTCTTTATTGCTATGTGTTTTGGTATTGACTGTGTATGTTGGAATATTATCTAATATGTTAATTTCTTGTTATGATATAATTTATGTGCTACTTGTTCTGGTATGTCACATATATCATATTCGGGTTGTACAATATTGCTTAGAAAAAATGGCAGTTTTAAGAATTGATGATGAAAGTCAACTATTGATTTATGCGCTTCTAGAATATAAACAAAAGGGCATAGTACTTGAACGAGAGAAGTTCACAGCACAAAACTTCAAAAAATTGTTAAAGCAATTGAAAAGGAGGATGCCCGATTTTAGTTTGGACGAAATACGGCTTGTGAGGATAATATTTTTTTGAAAGAAGCAATGCTTCACTATCAAAGATATGTTGAAAACAAGGATGTTTGCTAGGAGCACAATCATGATGTGTGTTTTCGGTTGTCCGGTGGATGGAGCTACTAGTTATTTACGCGTAAGTATTGATTTAAAAAAATGGTATGAGTAACGAAGTAAAATCAATTTTTTTGTTACACCTATGACAAAATTTTATTTCCCCAATACTAATGTGCAGAAAAACAAGTTTGCAAGTAAGTGTTGGATCAACACGTGTCCTTTGTTTAAGAAGCTAAAGGAAGTTTTTGAACCCGAAGAAGAGTTGGTTGAAAGCGTGGGTTTGTCTCCGAGTACTATTCCAGATAAAGAGGTTATCATTCTTGACAATTAGCCTAGTTGGTGGTAGGTTGTTAGTAGTCTTGTGTATATGCATCGCACAAGCCATTTTTCTTTTTTTGGATGTGAATGCTTGTGGTGATACAAAAAAATATAAGTAATAGTGATAGGTTTGTCCAAACAGGTTATCATGTTGCCTTCATTTTATTTGATTGAAGGCAAGACCTTATTATATAAATCATATTATTATGTAATTAGTTAATGTTGCTTATTGAATGTTGCAAATAACAAACAACAGTGCTTTTTTGTTACACTAACCATTGAAATACCATTAAGCACGACTGAAATTATTCTTTGTTAATGTTAGGTATAGTATCATGGATTGGTTTGTAAATTGACTTTTGCATCGAAGATATTATTTGACACACTTTTTGGGCTGGTCTCATATAACTTTGAACCATTGAAAGACCAAGTATTTCTTGCCAACAACGAACCTTTGAACCAAGAAGTGGTAGTAGACGATTGCTGAAAATGAAATTTTAAACCTCAAGAGGCTACCTCATGACATTTAAAAATGAAAAATAGTGAAGATAAATATCCTGCAACTTTAATGTGAGAAACAATTATCCTGCAACTTTAATGTGACAAATATCCTTCACCATCTCCTATTAATTGTGTTTATTGTGGACTATTGAGTAGGATGATAATTGAGACGTAGGTTTGACTCGGATTCAATTTGTATAGGATTCAATTCGAGTTCCATTCATACTATAAACGAACTAAGATTTTTTAGGCTTGGTCTTGTTTATATGTAAAATAGTTCAGTTATTTGGGCTTGGCTCTAGTTCGGGCCGGGCTTGGACAAGGTTTAATAAGTTTTTAGACACATTTAGAAAAATGAGTTGATCAGATTCGGGTTCAAGATCGTAAAACTTAACTAGATTAATACCCAACTTAGTGAGGCTCATAAAACAGACAAGATAAGAAGAGAGATTGAGGGATTGAGTAATGCGATATTTGGTATTATAAAGACATTTACTCATTCGTTTAACCCAAATTCTTATGGTCCGTTTGGTATGAAGGATGGAAAGTAGGAAAGAAGGAAAAGTGAAAGGAATAAATTTTTCATCTATGAAGGAAAGAAAGTTATTTTCCCTCGTTTTTATTTGGTATGAGTGATGGAAAATAGAAGGGATATATTTTCCATCGTTTGGTATAAGATGATAAATGAAAGGACAGGAAAACCATACATACCCAAATTTACCATTCTACCCTTTAAATATATTAAGTCATTTTGTGGGTTTCTTCTGTGTTAGTAAAAAAATAATTAGCAAAAGAAAATTAACCTACATGAAATCTTGTTACAAAAAGTCACCAACTACATTTTTTTTTTGGGAGAACCTCGACGGAGCAAGTAGAACCCAGTTGGAACAAATCGCTAAAAGCCTCAGCTAGAACCCAGCTAAAACAGTCCAAGTAACGTGAGCAGTGACTCATCCACATCAGAAAGACTCTTAGCTAGAAAAGGATCACAAAATTCCAACTTGAATTAGCAGCTGAAGGAGAAGAAAACAAGCTGACAATAATGTGAACAGTCCACCTGAAGAATACTTTGCAAAATACCAGCTACATTATAAGGTTCATGGTTATGCTAATATTAGCACAAAAAAGCCTGATTATCAACATGTAGCATCCAAAATCCATACATATAGTAAGTAGATACACAGCTCAAAAGCTATCTAGATCACTTAGTTGTTCAAGAGACGATTGATTCACTCATCAATTTGCTCAAAAGCTCCAAACGACGGTTTGATGGGACAGCAAAAAATGCTCTCATGCTTGTCTGGTTCTTAATCAAGAATAGGAATGCATCAAGCTGAAGCGAGTCTAGAAATCCAATTTTTACCAATTCAGCAAATACGTCCTCCTCGGGATAACAACGTGGTCTAGCTCTCTCTGCAATAACTATTCTTTTTTCCGTAATAACATTTCCCTCCTTGATTGCCTGTGCCACATTATTAATTCCACTATTTATGAGTTCAATATGTCTATCCGTCACATCTAACATACTTGTCTTTCGTTTGGAACTTTTGAATGTGGCAACATTTTGAGAGCTTACTTGAAAATGTGTAGAAGGAGAAGTTGATTCAAAGTTCAAGCTAAATTCATCAACGCTATCATTAAGATCAATTAAATTAGCACTTCCCTTTCTTTTTCGTTGACGAACTTTTTCTTTTGCACTCACGACTCCTTCCTCTGTAGCCATGTCCTTTGCAAAGAGATCATATAGCTTGTCATAGTGGCAAATTATATTATGCCTCCATTTTGCGGCACTTGGTTTAGCCTATAACAAAATCAAATGCATATATGAGAAAAAAACGATAACAAACATAGAAAATTTATATATCTGCAACCATATTAAAATTATAAAATAGTTAAAAATATACCTGTATAAGCCATTTCCACACTTCATTCTCCGCTTCCCATAGTTGTGTTTCTGGATTCCATGCAAACCCAACTCATTGTTAAGCCATTGAAAATTTCATGACATGCAAAAAAAATATTTTTGAGAGTTTTCATGCGATTTTTCATATGGTCCTTCACAAACGGAAATTTAAGCTTTTCATTAAGTGTTTTCAGAATGTTAGTAAAGACAGTGGTTGACCCTATTTCATTGGGTCTATTTCCTTTCAATTGCTCTTCTAACAAGGCATAAATTAAAACTTCATCCCAATATTCATTCCATACCACGTTATCCTATTTTATCTCATCAACATCGCAATTTTTCTTTGATTTCTTTCCCATGAGACACTGCATAATACAACGAGATATGTTTAATAAACTAATTCCTCATCACACCAATTTCTACGATTGTACAATTTAAAACTCCAAATACTATCAACTAAAGAATAAAATAGATAATATGAATTTTGCAACAAAAAATTCCCAAAACATAATAGAAATTTCAAGAACATAATAAATGATTATATAAAAATATCATCACTAACTTCAAATTAAAACTAAAGGATGACCAAAATAAATGGATCACAACCTATGGGAAATGTGGTCCTGCCAAATGCTAGAAGCTATAGAGTCCCTAATAAGTGCTCTTGGCCTAGCATCGACATCATCATTAGTTGTCCCAATCGTATCTTCAATGTGCACTTCACCATTCATGAGCTCGTTATCAACCTCTGCAATCAACCTTTCATCAGGATCAACTCCCATAAGATAGTTATGTAGGATACAACAAGCTAGAATAATTTCAGTAACTGTATTGATTGGGTATAAACTTCTAAACCACTCCCAATAATGGGAAAGCATTTTATTAGCACTCCAAATGCTCTCTTAATTACATTACATAAAGCAAGTGTGGAGAATTCTTTCAAGTGATAACACACACCTTTATATGGAGCAATAAGACCACTTCTTAACATGTAACCTTAATCCACAAGATAAAATTTTCCTAAAATCCAGAAAAATATTCAATAAGGGTTTTAATAAATATGATTAAATTTTCAAATCTTATATTGTTATAAACTAAAATTACCTCGAGGAATTATTAGTTTGTCTTCTCTGGTTAAAATATTTTTTAATAGGAAAAATTAGAAGAAGGTACACCAAATTAGACTTAACTGTAAAAAAGTACACAAAAAAATTTGGGTAATTAAGTCCTCAATTTTGATACTTATTTGTATCTAAGTACATTATTTGAGTTTTACTTATTTTTTGTGACATTTTTGCCCTCCATTAATCCATGTCTATTTAGTGCGCCAATTTTTTTTGGAAAGTGGTGCATTAAATATCTTCTGGTTTTATAGGAGAGCTTTAATACATATTTATATATATATATATATATATATATATATATATACGAATTTATATAT
>CM042185.1:39695152-39761413 GCA_023539305.1 Ilex asprella
TGATATGACTGAAAAAGCTGATGTGACTAAAAAAGCTGAAGTAACCCTTGACAAACCCAAGGGACAAAGTAACCCTTGACAAACCCAAGGGACAAAGTAACCCTTGACTTGACCCCAAGGGGTAACCCTTTAACCCTTGACACGACCCCAAGGGGTGACCCTTGACATGACTCCAAGGGGTAACCCTTGAGACACCCAAAGGGTGACTCTTGACTCTATAAAAAGCCCCTAGACTTTCTCTCTAAACAACAACTCATTCTGAAAACACGACTCAGATTGTAAACACGACTCAGTTTGTAAACTCTTCGGAGTACCACAGTTGATCAATAAAACATCGCCAGGCCACAGTAGCCGTTCGAAGAGTGGACGTAGGTCATCCGAGACCGAACCACTATAATTCTCTTGTGTTGATTCTTATTTACGGTTTTTACCATTTTACTGCCATTGATTGCTCAATAATCACCATTGTGACTGTTGATCTCGCACCATACTATTTTGTGCATCATCAAATAGTAAGCCAACGGAAACAAAAAAAAATACTTGAAACCTCCAGGAAGGTAATAGCCATGAACTTCACAAATCAATTCATCACAATATCAACAATGCACATAATTATTTGAAACTTCTAGTAAGGTACCAATACTTTCAAAGACTCAAATCCAAACCAATTACCCAAAGTATACAATATTATAGTTTAATCTAAAATTTGATAACTACACCAAACAAAGAATCTTACGATCTCTTACAATATATATATATATATATAGAGAGAGAGAGAGAGAGATAACAAAAATAATGGAGGAGAATAGTCGAACTTTACCAGAGGATGGCAACTTTGGTCTAAAATAACCGAAAATCCAGTCCGAACACCGTTGGTTTTGCAGTTCGAGTTCATCGTCTCATTGCCGTTGTCTGAGAAGTGTGTGTGGTTGCCCATGGTACGTGAGAAGTGGGTTTTATTATAATGTAACAAAGGGGAAAAAAGTAAAATAATCATTCAAATGTCAAATTCTTTGGGCTTCTTCTCACTTTCCACCCATTTTTGGGGGGCAAATAATTTGTGGGCGGAAAGGAAAGCCCTCCCTCCAATTTTCCTTTCCATCACTCTTTCTTTCCATACTAAACAATGAAAAACTTTTCCATCCACCCTATTTTCCATCAAAACAGACAGTTTGAAAAATAAAATGAAATCTATGAAGTGGGATTTTCATGTGGACAATATCGTGACTATAAAGAAGTCAAAAATCAAATATCGCATGACAAGGTAGATTTTATATTAGAGTAATGTTATTTGGAGCAAAAAATTTAATTTAGTTTATTGATATAATGATGTGATTTCATAAGAATTATTAAATTAACATCAAATTTCAATGTTTGATGAGGTTTACAGTCAATTCAAATGTCACAGTGGATTAAGTCAATAAATTATATTAATAAATTAGGTATTAATAGCATTACTCTTTATATTATCAAAACTTGGTAAGACACGTATCCCGTGCTAATTTGGAGTAGTGATGGGTACCGAATTTTGCTAATTAAATGTCGACAGCTGAATTAAGTAAGTTTTATTGAAAAAAATAATGAAGTCTATTAATTCAGTAGTCTATATTGATTTGATAAACGAAATTTGATAAAGAATTTAATGAGAATAGTAATTAATTTTGTACCATTTGTGCCAAGTTTTTCTTTTGAGCCAAATGGCACTCCATCGAAGATGGTCAACTAGTCAAAGCATTCTTTTGACATTTTAATCTGATGACATTCAACAATTGTGAAAGTATTACACGTTACGTATTATCATATTAAGTCAACCCAACCAAAAAAATGGATGTAACTGCATGGAATTCTATTTATATAACTGGTTATCTAGGGTTTTTTGTAATCTTCTTCCTTCTTCGGCTAATTTTGTGGTCTCTTACTTTTTGTCTTGTAGTGGCGACTGTTACCCTGACACAAGTTATATCCACGATCTTTCAATGAGATGTGCACAAATATTCGCATTACTAGTGAATACATGTTCATTAGAGGCTCCAGAAACTATTCCCTGGTCCACTGGACATGTGGAGTGATGTGGGATATTCAAGTCTAATGAATATCGAGTTCCTTACTCCCGAACTATTTATCGCTGAGCTTGTTGTGACCAAGCAGGATTGTGCCGAGCTAGACTCATTGTTGGGCTCCCTCCTTTGGATTATGGTCTATTCTTTATTGCGGAGCAGATGGGTTATGGAGGGGTCTCTTGAGCCGTTATGCAATCGTTGGACCATTTAGATGTTTTGGGTTTAGGATGGACAACCCAACCAAAAATCCCACAATTATCAACATTAATTGAACCTTTCATTTTTTTTTTGATAATATTTAATTTCATCAATTTATATTTTGAACATAACAAAATGTTGAATATCGATTTAATGTTAATTTGATAAATTTTAAATTTATAATTTTGAATATTAATTTAATGTTATTTTTGATGAATTGAGTGTTAATTGGATAAAATTAAAAATTAATTTCATAAAATTATATGTCAATTTGATGTAATTAAATATAGGATTGGGACTAGTTCAAAAAAAAAAAAATTCGACTAATCATGATCGATTCTATTTAATTGGAACCCCCAAAAATTTAGTTTTGAAGATTTTTTGGACCATCAAATGCATTAAGATCAATCTCATATAGTCATGATCCATCTTAATTGAGTGGAACTGCAAATAATAATAATAATTTGTATCCATCAAAGCCATTGGGATCGATCCTAAATAATCATGATCGATCATGACTACTAAAATGAAGTTACACCTTAAAGGTAATGTTACTACTTGCAAATACAAATTTCTAATTCTTGAGATAAAATTATCACATTTTGAAGGTAAAGTTACTATCTTTAGAGGTAAGATTACAATAATTTATGGTTAAGATACAGTCTGTAGAAATAAAGATACCACTTTTAGAGGTGAGATTATAACTTCTGAAAGAAAGGTTACAATCTTTTACGAAAAAACTACTACCTTTGGAGGTGAGGATATAACCATTTGAGATTAAATTACAACATTTAAAAGTAAAATTATCACCTTTAAATGTGAGGTACAAACTCTTTAGATAAGGTTACAACAATTGAAAGTAAAATTATTATCTTTGAAAGTGAGGTTATAATTATTTGAGGTTAAATTACATTCTGTACAGATAAAATTATCAACTTTAGAGGTTCAAACAACTTTTTAATGTGAGGATATAACCATTTTTGATAAAATTACCATGTTTGGATGTGAAATTATAACTATTTAAGGTTATGTTACAAGCAATAAACGTAAAAATACAACCTCTAGATGTAAGGTGCGGTTACAATCTCTTGAGGTGAGTTTACAATCCTTTAAGGTAACTGATAATGCACTACGTGCATTGCATGTGAATAATTTTTTAAAAAAAGTTAACAAATAAATATTTGGTATATGTGTTCTTTAATTAAATATCATCTCAAATTTACCAAACTAATTTTTTCATCTCTCATGCTCCACTATAGAATTTTTGAAAATTTTGTATATTTTCAAGATTTGTTGTTTTAACTTTAAGAAAAATAATAAAAAGTAAAAGAAATAATTAAAGTTCTTTTTTGTTTCTATAATTTTGAAATTGAAAGTGATTATTTAGTTATGTTTGAAAATTAAATTTTTTAAAATAAATTTGATTAAGATTCTAATTATAAATCATTGAATAAAATAAAAATAATTATCAATATACGAATCATATTGGAACCTAACTGTGTATTTAGAATTAGTTAGGTCAGTTAAGATAAAACTTAATATACAATGCTATAATATATATTATAAAACATATTAAAATTTTAAAAAAAATTCAAAATTTCACATAAAAAGTTACACATTTTAAAAAGTTTACTGCGACTACAAAATTATGTAAAATTATATAAACATTATTTTTTATCCTAAAAGTGAATTGGTTAAACATTTTGATGAAAAATAAAATATATATATGTAGTCAAAATATTATCTTTGTAAATGAGATGTGTAATATTATTTTGATGGAGTTTTTGAATATTTGTTAAAACTTATAATGATGCATATATTTTAAGAGTAATATAATCAATCAAAAAGTTTCCTAAAAAGTGACATTTATGCAAAGAGAATATATAATTAAAAGTGATCTTCAATGTAATTTGGAGATTTAAATGTGAATCAAATTTTTTTCAAATTTAAAAACAATTTATTGGATTGTTAAAATATTTGATAAAATATATAAAAAAATTAACTATGTAGCTAAATTAAATATTATCTCATATTTATCATGCTTAAACTATTAATATTCTCTCCATAACCATAAACATCAAATTAACTCATTTTCTGTAATTTTTTCATTCGAGCTACTAAGTAGTAAGAGTTGTAGGTTTTTTTTTGTCTTTCTTGTTTTTACTTCTTGCCTCAATAGAAAAATTATATATATTTATTTTTGGGCATTGGAGATGGTATTGTATCAATAGAGTTGTCAACGTGTATTAATATTGAGATTTTAAAAAAAATATTTTTTTATATATCATGTCAAGCATAATATGACCATTCAAAAGTTTTACAAAAATAAAGATTTATATGATTTGTTGAATATTAGTTGGTTATTTAAATACATAGAGGTAAATTGTAATTTATATATTTAAATTTAAAAGGATAGGTGAACCATTATAATTTTTGATAAAGGTAAAATAGTGCATCAAAAAATTTTCATGTTAAGATACTTTTATTAATAATATAAATATAAATATTATCACATTTAGAGATAAAATTATCACTATTATAGATACAATTATGACTTTTAATGACTAATATTTAATAACAAAAAATTAGGGGTAGCAATTTTTGTCACGACACGATAACTCGATACGAATACGATACGAATAAATGGATTTGAGTTGACTATTTTTTTATACGAACCCGTGTATGACGCGACCCATCAACAGTAAGTGTTAATTGGTCGTGTTCGTGTTCAACCTGCTTAACCCGAATTAACCCGTCAACATGAAATTTTTAACTCGAAGGAGATTAACCTGACATTTTCGTTACATGTATGAGTTTTTATGTTTTGATGACTTTTTTTTCCCATTATTTCTGATATTTAATTTGGTTACGCGATGTACTATTAGCATATTTAATTAGTATTATAGAAATAAAATATTAATTATTTGTAACTGTATATCAAGCAATGACATAATTATTGTATAAAAAAATATGTTATTACTCATTAATATTATAATTAAGTTAATTTTTAGTTTGTAGAAAAGTATTAGGAGAGATTCAATTAAGTGGAAATAAAATCTTATAGTTAAATTTTTTATTCAAAGTTAACGTGAGTCAACACGAATACAACACGAAAATAAATAGGTCAACTCGACACAATATGATTAGTTAAATAAATTGAATTAAGATTGATAAATGTTCGAGACGACATAAACCCGACACAACACGACTCAATTACCACTCTTATAAAAAAAAATTGATAATTACACATTTTTTACGATATGTTACCGACGTCGGCATCCGAACCTCTCCCTTTCCAATAACATTGTTTTTACAAAAAAGCATGTGTGTCCACGTTAGCAGGAGAAAATAAAGGAAGAGTTATATATAACTGTCAACTTCATAAATGACGGTCCAACAGTAACCTTCCACGAAAGCCTGCCAACCGAAAACTCTCGTATGACATCTGATTCTCAGGCGTCAAAATGTGATACACCTTCTTGTGATGTAATCATTTTCCAAAAACAATTAACACTAAAAACAATTTATTATAACTTCAACAGCACTCATCATGTTTCTACTCTTTTGGCAAAAGCAATTATTTCAACCATTATTGGCTTAATAAAATATCTCTCGATTATCCTCTCCGAATCAAACAGCAACTCCCTCTCCAATCTCCTCTCTCCCTCTAAACTTTCCAAGAGTTTCTCAAGTCCGTAACTATCTCTCTCTTGTGGATCATTAAATAGAGCTCTTATTTAAGAAATTTAGGTAAGAAAGTTACCATTCAATTATGTTGCTATGTAGTGTGTACTATGTGTATGAATCCTGTCAAAAAATGATGTAGTTTGTAAATTGTTGGTTGTTGAATGAGTTTCGTTTCTAGTTCTGGGTATTTCTTGGTTTTCAACACGTTTGGTTGTGTGTGTCTAACTACTCTCTCATGAAAGAAAACCGATTACCAGGCCAGGCTGTTTGTTTTAAGAGTGATTTGGTGAAAGATTAACACTTTTCCATTTTTGGATCGAATTAGTTCCCCTGCTGCATGCCTAATAAGGTATTCCTAATTTGATCTTGTTGCTTTAGTTCTGTAATATGTGAATTTCTGTAAAAAAAACCCATTTTCTAAAGTGTAAAGCTTGAACTAAGATTTCAATTTTTTGGGCTTTGAATTTTGTGGTTTCCTATTTGATCATGGAATTCCTCTCTGCCATGAGTATAGGAAGTGTGAATTCTGGGAAGGAAAATCTTCTAAGTGCTGTTCTACCATTGTTGAAACTCCTCTCTATCACTGTCATTGGTCTGATTCTTGCCCACCCCAAGACCCAAATTGTCCCAAGATCCACTTTTAAGCTTCTTAGCAAGCTTGTTTTTGCTCTCTTCTTGCCTTGTACGATCTTCATTCACCTCGGTGAATCCATTACTCTACAGAATTTCTTTGATTGGTGGTTCATACCCGTCAACGTGATCCTCAGTACTGCTATTGGTTGTGTGTTGGGGTTCTTGGTCGCACTAATATGCCGACCACCTCCTGAATTCATTAGGTTCACTGTAATTGTGACGGCCTTTGGTAACACCGGCAATCTGCCCCTAGCTATTGTTGGGTCCGTGTGCCATAGCGCAGATAATCCGTTTGGTCCACAATGCGAAAGGACTGGTATTGCTTACGTATCTTTTGCCCAATGGGTTGCTGTACTTCTTGTTTATACCCTCGTTTATCACATGATGGAGCCCCCATTAGAGTATTACGAGGTGGTTGAGCAGGCGGAAGGTGTTGAGATTCAGGAACAATTATCGGTAGACAATCTTAGCAGGCCACTTCTTGTGGAAGCTGAATGGCCTGGAATGGAAGATAAAGAAACCGAACATTGCAAAACATCAATTATTGCAAGGGTCTTTACTAGTGTTTCTAGCATTTCGCAAACCTCAATTCCAGACCCTGATTCACTGGAGGAGGGAGGTTCAAGGAGTCCCAAATCAATTAGGTGCTTGGCAGAGCCCAGAATGGTTAGAAGGATACGAATTGTTGCTGAGAAAACGCCTATCCTTCATATCCTTCAGCCTCCCACATTTGCTACCCTGTTGGCCCTCATCATTGGAATGGTTCCTTTCCTCAAAAGTTTTGTTTATGGCGATGATGCACCACTTTCATTTATCAGCGACAGTTTAGAAATTGTGGCTGGAGCAATGGTGCCTTCAGTAATGCTAATCCTTGGAGGAATGCTTGCTGAGGGTCCCAATGAATCGAGACTTGGGCTTCGAACTATGATTGGCATCATCATTGCAAGACTTTTGATACTTCCTTTGATTGGAATAGGGGTGGTTTGTTTGGCTGATAGACTGAACTTTTTGATCCATGGTGATCAAATGTATCGGTTTGTGCTTTTGTTGCAATACACAGCGCCAAGTGCCATATTGTTGGGTGCAGTTGCTAGCTTGAGAGGTTATGCAGTTAGCGAAGCATCGGCACTCCTATTCTGGCAGCATGTGTTTGCTTTGTTCTCCCTTTCTGTGTATATCATTATCTACTTCAAACTGCTGCTTCCTTATGTCTAAGGTTTGTTTTGAAACTGTCTCCTTTCAAATTTGCCAATGTAAGCTTTTCATCTGTAGTCATGTGGCTGATAATTGCAGATGGTATGTGTGCCCATTGCACTGCATCAATGTTATCAAAGTTGTTATGTGAACAGTAGTTCTTGCAATAAAATCTCCTTTCGTGACTCAACCTGAAATTTAGTATGAAATGATATCCAAGTTGAACTTCTGATAACAGCGCTCTTAATGCATCTAGAACACATCTCTATGCTGGACCAGTCAAAATGGATATGAGTGAGCTACCATATATGTTGGTAAAAAAAGGTATGGCTAATTACTGAAAAAAAAAAAAACTTCACTGTGCCCCTTTCAACTAGTGCCTTGCAATTGATCTAATTGGGGTAAAAATTAAAATTACAAGGTTATGCGTTGCAATGTTAGGTCAGTTGGCTGAAGAACAGACACTCAAGAAATTCAATATGTTTTCTTAAAAAAATAGATAAAAAACGTAGAAAGTTTTGTAAGATTCGAGAAATTCAATTTCCAACGATGTGAACAACTTCAGAACTAACAAATAGAAGTAGATACAAAGGTTTTCTGACTCTATTTGATCAAGTCATAACCAAAGCTTTCTACAACAAGAAATAAAGAACATAATCAATACAGAGAACAAGGGAATACCGGACTATATCTTCTTTTGCGCCATGACAATCTCACTCGAATTACGGGACCTACACATATTAGTACAATATACCGGGGTACCCGGTCAGAACCATACGTGCGAGTTTCCTTGCATGAGACTAAACTGTATTTCAGATATTGGACTTTCTTACTTTCTTACTGTGATTAGCCTGTGATTGTTTTTAGTGCTATTTACTTGTCACCAAAGACTGTAAAAGATAAAGGGTAGTTTGCCCTGTTAGTTGTCCTTCCTTTTGTGGCATGTTCCTATAATTTTTCCAAGTGGCATCTCTGCTCCATAATCCCATATAATGTGGCTTTAGTTATGTGATTGTGTGTATGGTTTTTTGGATTTTGTTTTATCCTTTTTTTTTTCGTTTTGTTTAATTTATGTTTTATTGAGAACTATTTGGTATCGAATTGATTGGATTTCCTTGGGGTCAAGTTTTTTTAGAATATCCTTACATGGTGCCTTTTGAGGTTCAATTCTTTTGCTTTCATCAGCGTCATTTATACAAGTTCACTTGAACTGTATTTAACCCTTCTAGATAACTCATGTACAACTTTTTACATGATGTGTAATAAAGGAAGAGAAACTTCCTTGTGTGATTGAAAATATCTATCTGCTAATCAGGTTAATGTACTCAAGAGGATATTTTGTTCTTACCTTGATGTTACTCTTCAGTGCATCACTAATGAATGATTATCCCTTTCTATGTTGGGAAACACTATGGCAACGCCATTTATTTTTTAATATAGTACTGAAAAGTGAAAAAAAAATTCAAAAAATCGGTAACTTTATCTTCAAAAGTGATGAGCTTCACCCTTAAAATGGTAAGTAAACCCCAAATCTGTATGCACCCAAAAGTCGATAAGCTTCACCCAAAAAAGTAATAAGTGGTGTGATATCAAATTAGTTTTTTGGATACCGTAATTAAAACTTTTTGTATTCTTTTTTATTTTAATTTCCCTTATATTCAGAAATTTTTCATGGTATCAGAGCAGGTCAATCGGACCATTTCCTTCTGCTTTACGGATGATTGACATCTACGAATTTGCCCACTCTGTTTTTCCAATTCATCTGTTACGGAGCCGACGAAAATTGAAGCAATCCCACATTGTGGGATGTAACAGTAGATCATGCTATTTTTTAAAAAATATTCATTACAACGGTGATACCACGTGACAAGGTGATGTGGTATCACCAACTAATAATACTAAAACAAATAAGCACATAGACCCCACAAAAATAAATAACTAACATGTCATGTAAGCAAATAACTTCCCACCCTCCTACCATGTAAGTCCAAGTGGAGTTCATCTTTTCTATTTAGGATTTTATTATTGGTTGGTGATCTAATGCCATCAATTGTGACATGATATCACCGTTGTATTCAATATTTACTCGCTACTCTCGTGAACAGGCAACACTTCGTCATCAAAGAGGACTACTTCCGTTTTGTATAGAAGATCAGTATTTCTCATGCGTATGCGACAAAGGTCCTGGATTTATGTCTACCCACGGATGGGATACAACCTTTTGGGGAATTCAACAGTGCCTATATCAAACCATTTAACCACCAGGAACACCAAATGTGGTACAACCTGTTCCAGCAAAACTGTGAAGAAGAAATGAAAAAAAAAATTAACAAAGAAAAAAATCGAGATGATTTAGGGGAGCTTCATCACTATAACAATATCATCGACAATTTTATCAAGCTGCATTTTCGACAATAATTTCAATCTCGACATTGTTATAGTCCTAATAAGTCTTGCTCAAATCCGATAGAACTGCTTCCCATGGTATCAAAGAGCAGTGTAAGCTACAATCCGAATAATCGCTGCATTTTCAAGTGGGAGTATTAGGATATGATGATAGGAGCTAATAGATCTATCACTATTTACATGGTTAGGAATAAAATATGATGATAGAATCTAAGAGATTTATCATTGTCTATAGGATAAGTGTAGATGATAATAAACTTGTGATATTGTATCTTTATTATGTAATTCTCATCCTATAAATTGGGTTGAGTCTCATGTAATCAAGTAGTATTGAATAAACATCGATGTAATCCTTGGGACGTTTAATCTACGGACGTAGGCACTTTATACATTGTGTCAACCAAATGAGCTTTGATCCAAGACCAATTTTCTAGGCGAACATAATTTTCTAAGAAGGATTATGAACCTAAAGTTTGAATCTTATTTTAAATTTTGATGAATTGAATATTTGATTTTTACTCTAAATTTTTATTTCACACCCACTTCGAATTTTTACTTCCATAACCAGATCCAATGAAAGGTAAGTACTTCGTCAGCACCACACTACTTCATTAACAACAAATAGATGATCTCTTTGTTTGATCTTATGGACAAGACTATGGTACTGATTTTTTTTTTTTTTGGTACGGTATCTCTAAATTTTATAATTTTTATTATTGTTATACAAGTTTTTTGGTTCGTTTACAACCAAGATAAAAATTTACAACTTTTACGGTCAAGTTACAACTTTTGAGGTTTTTTATAATTTTTTGGACCAAGTTACAATTTTCATGGTAACTATCGATCAATCATACAATTTTTAAGATCGATTGAAAATTACCATAAAAATCACAAAAATAACACTTAAAAGTTATAAAAAAATCCATAAATTTTGTAATAGAAGTATTATATCGGATTTGTTTTTCGTGATGTAGATTTTCCCTTAATCTTATTTGTTTACCAATATAGAATTACTCAGCATTATGATAACTGTAATGATCAACATTTGTGCACTCTCTCTCTTATTCTGCTTGATGTGACATTATCAGAACTATTAGATATTTAATAAATTTTGTAAGACCTACTAATTTAGCGATCTATATTGAGATGGTGTACAAACGTAGTGTAAGAAGATGGTGTGTGTAATGAAACATTGTTGGAGTTAAATACCAATCTCATGCATCCTTGCCAGATGCGGAGCTGCATGTATTGGTGTGCTATCGAGGGGTTAACTTTATAAATTGACATGACAACAAAATTATGTTCAATTTATTTTATTGCCCTCTAAAATTTTTGAAAATTAAAATAGTGGCCCTAGTTTTCTTTGTCTTCAATAAGTTAGTGGTTCACTTGTTCTCCTAATCTTCTTAAACAAGTGGTTCTTTGATTAAAATAAGTAGCAAAAATGATGTATGATTCTTTAACTCATTATATATATTAGTCAAATACAATATCTCTCTTTTTTAATACAATTTCTCCTATTTTTAATATTATTGTATAATCACATACGAATAGATGCAAATGATAAGTTATGCACATTTATGCCCTTCCAAAACATCAATTTTTCAACAAGATTTAAAAATTACTTACAAATTTGTCATAAAATTGATTAATTATAGACATTCTTGAGATTTAATACAACATAACCCTTCTAAAAATATTAATTTTTGAACAAGGTTAAAATGAAATTGCTTAGAAACTTATTGTAGAGTTGATTAGTTTTGAGATTTTAAACAATATTGTTGTGTTTCTCTTTAATATATGATTGAGTTGAAATTTGTCTTTAAAAAAACTATTGTTCTTGTTTGTTCATATTTTGTTAAATGTTGAATTGATTTATTTATATAATAAAGCAACTTACAATTCAAATCTCAAAAGATAAACAAAAAGACTTTTATTATTCGCGATTGAAATCGTTTTAAAATTTTATTTTAAAGTTAATCTAACGGCTAATATTAACACCCTAAATTTAATAGGAAAAATAGGCCCCTAAAAGCGTGTTTAGACTGATTTTTTAAAAGTACTTTTAGAAATTATTTCTCATAAGTACTTAAAAAAAATAATAGTATTTGAAACCGCTCTACCACTATCTCTACCACCTCCACGATCACCACCACCGCTGCCGCCACCACCACCACTTCCACTATCGCTGTCACCACCACGACCATTGTCACCCACTATAACCATCACCGTCTCCTACCACCACCTCTCAACCTCACTACAAATCGATGCTTAAATTCTTTTATATATTTTCTATGTTTGTAATTTGATTTTTGATATGAATATAAAAATTTTTATTTTTTATTTTTTTTTATTACACTGTATCTTCAGGTGTATGCAATAACTAGTTTTTATATAAATTATGTTAATATGTTTCTCATAGTTGAACTTTAAAAAAAAAATCTACAAAATTTATTAATCCTTATTATTGGAGGTGAGGGAGAATTTTTTATACCAATTGATTAATCTTTTTCATATATATTTTTGCCTCCACTAGACCATAATCCTGGCTCCGCCCTTGATCTTTGCAACTTATTTCCTAATTAAGGATACTTTTCAACTTATTTTCCAAATGCACGCACTTTCTATAGAGGAATAATACTATTGTCCGGCTATTTTCATAGTACTATAGTTTCTATATAATGTCCACAAAGCCATTGTGACAGACTTCTCAATTTCTGGACTTTCTGTTTTCGATAATTTATTTTTAGTTTGTAGTTTTATTCGAAGGCTAATTATGCTTAAGTTAAATAAAGTTGTTGGTCTTGATTTTAGTTCCAGTTTTTGTTGTTCTAATATGCCGATTTCTCTTTTTAATAATGTTAGATTATGATAAAGATTAAATCTAATATTTAACATGTAAACAATAAAAAAATAGTTACTCAGGTATATAATCAATTCTTATATTAATTATACCTTTTAGGGTCCATCTCGCTTCATCCTCCTCCACTTTCTGTATCCTGCTTCTCGTTCACATATCTCAAGCTGTATTTCAATGGTGTTAATTCGTATCGTGTTCGTGTGACTCACATGTCGTGTTATTCGTATCATTGTTATTCATTTCGTATTCATGTCAAGACCTATAAAAAAATTTATTTAATGTATTCTGAGTATTAAACATTAGTTTAAATTATTTATTATATATAATTAATAATCGTGTTAATTTTATAATCATTCGTGAAGGGTCGGATCAGGGCTGACACCCTTAAATTTTCACGTATTTGGACTCGTCTTCGAGCTATTGGAACAATCTTTACGGGCACTCTCTGACCTTTAACAATTCCTTCTATTCTCACTACGGCCTAATATCCTCTACCTATCTTTTGATACGAAGGAAAGAGACTCCCACGACAAATGAAGAAAGATGTCAACGAAGATACAATATTAAAAGACTTTATTCAATATTTGAAAGATTACATATACCTTACTAACTTTCCACTGAAAAGTTTTACTTACATATTACACTTTTGCAATCACAAAAAACATTCAAACTTGCAGACACTGAAAATGAAAATACTTAGCTAGACTCTTATGCATTCACTAGACTCTGAAGACTCGATGCTCATTACAATGCTAATAGCCTCCTTACATAGAGGTTGGAATTGATGGGATTTCGAAGACATAATTTTTTATGGTTCTTTGCTGGGCTAATGGATCATAATGTTCTTTGGATTCTTTTGTAGGACACGTCTTTTCCTACTGAGCTCTGTGAAAGTATCTTGGATGCTTGTGTGAGTCCCGTCCTTTTCTGCTGAAATCTTATCGCTCCATTACATTTTCGAGGTTTTGGTATCCAATGTGATGAATGGGTCATTGCTTTCATCATCTACAAACTCCTTGATACTTTCTTCAAGATCTCTAAGATTTGACTAGTTCCTAGTGAATTTCTTATCTGATTATTTGCAAGGATGGTGAACAGATATGTGTGCTGAATTATGTCATAGAATGCACACTAGACTATAATCCTCTTAGTTTCTTCTAAAAGCATCTCTAACAGAGTTATTTAAAATAACTATTCAAAATATATTTAAATATTATATTATCTATTTTAATTAACTATTTTTTCAAACTCACTCCAACAATGTTATTTATTTTAACTAACTACTTCAAGTAACTTTCAATAATAAAATCTAAAATATTATTTAGTATGTCATATCATCATTATATTGATGACGTCGCATGACGTGTTACGTCACCTCATCAAAATTTAGAAAACTAATGAGCAACAGTACAAACAAATTAACAAGTAAACCAATAGGGGTATCAATTTTTGACTCGAAGGTGAATCCGACTCTAACCGAACCCGACATGAACCCGAAAATAACATGATTCGTTGACACGAGTAATAAATAGGTCAAATTAAGATTCAACTAATAACATGATTAATGGGTATTGTAGATAGAAAAATAATTATTTAACGAGTATTGTAGATAACAAATAAGAATTTTATAATTTTTTAAATAGCATTATATTAGTTGTTGTCAAATTAAATAATTTTTTATTAACACAAATATTGACACGAACCCGACACGTACTGAATCAGGCAAGACCCATCAAGTAAACCAATACTCACATGATCGGATAAAATATAAACGAAAGAAAGATTGGTTAAAATATACCCATTGAAATTTTTTTAGAGATCTAAATGTAAGTACGAAAAAAAGATAAATATGAATATATCTATGAAATATACCTACAAATATAGTGAAAATGAGATTATCTATTTTAGATAGCCAAATAAGGCTAGCTACATCTATCTAGCAAAAAAAAAAAATTATTTATTTTAGATAGCATTTTAGCTAGTCTCTTGGAGCCATATTTTAGGGGAAAGCTATCTAAAATAATTAAGGGAGAGAGTTTAGTTAGCCCCTAGAGATGCTCTAATAAACAATGCTTTGGTTGAGGATCACAGACGTTATGGAATAATTTGTTTTTTATTTCTTCAAATCCAAATGCCCAAGCTACTTCCATGATATCTTTGTTGATTTTATTAGGTTTGTCTGGATTTCTTTGAACAGTATGTTGGTCCATTGAGGGTTCATATTCCTCTTGCCATAAGGCTACATGATGTAATCATATTAACTGGATTCTTGGTAGAAATTCTTCTTAGTGCCATTATGGTGTTGCTGTGCATATTCTAATAGATATATATTCATCTGCATGCTTTTTGACTTTATCACAAGCTTTGATGAGGCATTCTGGGATTCCCTCTAGATCTTTAGTAGATCTCGCGGTTAAAGATGCTAGAAACCCATTTTCAAAGAACCGTACTTTTCTTTCTTGGTCAAAATCATGACAGACTCTAAACCTGAGGTGATCACTAAACCAGTCCTTCAATGATTGTTCCTCCCTGTGGGATTTTGAACTCCCATAGTTTCTATAAAATTGCTGCCAATCTTTTGACGCAGATGTTTCTGTAGTTTTTATTCGCTGAGCTAGGTATTTTGGAAGTGTTTTTTTTTCCATTCTATGCTTTGTAACGACTCTTGCCCATTATCTTCTTTGTTTGGTTCTCTTTGTACGAACTTGTTTCTTTTGCTTAACGATGCAATATATTCTGTCAATGGCTTCATTGTTACAAGGAATCTACCATGGTAATCTTTTTGAAAAAACACCATAGATTATCTAACAAAACCTTTTGCTCCCATCGAAGCTTTTTGTTTGTTTTGAACTTACTAGATTCAGTCGTTATTTCTTCGAGGCGAATTTTCCCGAACTGAGCAGTTCTTATCTATTTCTCCAAATCCAAGGGACCAACTTCCAGTTTCTTTAGTTTATTCTCTATTTTCAGATCATAGCCATTTCTCTTGTCAAGGTGTATGGAAGATGATTTTCTGTTCCTGCAATATGCTCAATATCAAAGTTAAAATTATAAAATCATCCTAGTCATCTTAACAATCTCTTTTTTGACATACATTTATCAAAATTTGTTTTCATGAAAGTAGTAAAATATTTATAGTCTGTTCTTATGAGGAACTTCTGTGACCTAACGAATATTTCAAATTTCATGACTGAATTTTTGAGAGCTAGATTTTCTTTTTCTATCGTATGATAGTTGAGTTCGGAACTTTTAATTGCTCTGGAGGCATACTTACAGAGTCTTTCTATACTGCTCTTTGGTGCCCTTCCGTTCAAGATTCCACTCTGAGTTGTGTCTTGAATCATCTTTTTCTATGATGATATAATCATCTTCTATGGGTAAACTAATCTTAGTTAGCTTTGAAGCTGATTCTTTTATTTTCTTAATTTTGTAGACATCTTCTTCTTAGAACATCAATTTCTTATTTTTCTTGGGCTTCTGTGACAAAGGTATTGTCAATTCAAATATTTTTGGAATATATTCCCTTATATAATTAGCACACCTTAAAAACCTTTGAAGTTGTATGGAGTCTTCTATCTTAACACGAAATTTATTTAATTTTTCTAATACATGAGGTTGAAGTTGAACTTCTCCATTGTCAATACTAAGTCCCAAAAATTCTATTGACTCTGTTTCTAATATCATCTTCTTGCTACTTATGATGATTCCATGTTTTCTAATAGCTTCTATCACCTTCTCTAAGTGTTTTTTATGTTATTTTCTGTTTTTTTAGAAAATTAGTATATCTTCAACGTATACCACACAAAAATCTGAGAATGGATAGAATATTTTATTTCATCCATCTTTCTTTGGAATACTTGAGGTACATTCTTTAATACGAAAGACATGACTCACCATTCGTATTGCCCTTGTGGAGTGCTAAAGGTTGTATATACTATATAGAATACTTTCTCCTTCCATTTTTATCTCTTAATATCTTGATGTACAGTCAAATTTGTTGAACCATCGTTTCTCTTGGATTCTATTCATAATGACTCCTTTCTTTGATATAAAATAACCATCCTATAATTTATAACCATCCTAGATTTTCCTTTTATTTATTCTACATGATTTCTTGCCATGAACACTGGACTTGAATGTGGACTCTTACATTTTTGAATTAACTCTTGATTTAGAAGTTCTCCAATTTGTTTTTTGAATTCTTCTATATCATCATTTGAGTAGGTCATAGTTCTTACTCTTATGACCGCATTGGGATCAATTATTTCTAATTTCCATCTTGTTTTGTCTTTTTCCCATAATTTTAAGGGCTTTTCACTTACATTTTCTGTCAAATCTTTTGTTAATTCTTTGATTGATTTGACATGTTTGGTTTCCTTGTCTTTTGATTGTTTGATATAGAAATGATTGATTTCTTCAATCATCAGTTCTTCATTGGATTTTATTTTAATTTTTGGACAGTCTAAAATATGTAGTTGTTGACAGGGTTTCTTTTCTTTGTATTTATCACCATGTTGTGTTGTAGAGCTCTAATCAGGTTTTTTAAGTTTATTGGGAATAAAACCTTCGTTTGCAACTTCGAAAGACTATTTTAGTATAGCAGTATACACGGTCTGATTGTGGTGATTTGACACTAATCATAGTTTCAAATTGAGTGAACAACTGATATTGTTTCAAAAAGTTTTTTTTTGGAAAGTAAAATGTATTCAAATAAGACAGATATACAAGGGTAATCACTCAGATTGTACAATGAAATCACATAGGACTCAAACATAAAATGAACGCAAAAAGCCAAAGCTCAAAACACAAGTCTGAGTAAGAGCATCCCACAGAATTGTTGACAATAGAATACATTAATAGACAAAAAACAGAGCATGAAGCCAAATAAATCATCAAACTCGAACAACATAGTTGAACAATGACCAATTCAGTCCCATAACTCCACTTAAATGCAGGATAGCAGACCAAGTTCAGCCATTTGCAATAGCAAAATCAGCCCCAACTAGCACAGAACCAAGTAAATAACGTACAACACAACCAACAACAACTTTCCCACCATCAGCATCCAACCAATACATGTCCAGGTAAGCCATCCAAGCAGCTTTCCCACTGACCAGTGAAATTTCTTCATAGTGATCATGCCAGAAATATTTTCACCATTTTTGTCCATATGTGATAAACAGAAGTAGCAAGACTCAATCAGAGCAGGACTTTAGCCATGGATTTTCCTTACAGTATGCTGCAGCCCAATCTATCAACTCACCCTAGTGTTTAGATTGTAGAGTAACTCCAGATTATGCAAGAACAGAGCTCCATACTCTAGTAGAATAGGGGCACTCAAAGGAAAAAAAAACTGTGGAGCCTTCTTGAGTTGATGAGACTCCTCTGCAGCTTTTTTTAATATTCCAAGCCAGGTTGTACTAGCTAACACCTGAGCCCCTTCTCCTAATAACTCCATTTGCAGCAGGAAACCATCTAATTTGGAATAAGGCAGTCATTTGGAAGGCTCCAGACTTGTGCCAAGTGCTGGTTCTGAGGAGAGTTTTGGAATTTCGTCGAAGTCAGCCTGTCTCTCATAGTTAGCCTCATACTCCTAAATATGGAGTTGACATCCATGAACTGGTTGGTAAAGATCCTGTTATTCTTCTCTCGTGGAACATTGTACGCAGTTAAGGAAAGACTAAGCTTAAGAATAACAGTAAGCATGGTCTTTCCATTCCAGTTTTGAGAGACCCACTCAATTAACTTAGGCCATGGTCTTGCTTGCCAGCGTTGCCCACTAATCATTATTAGAATATTAATACTAAGGGTAGTTTAGGCATTTTCTTTATGTTGTGTTGTCCTACTATATAAGACTCACTTTGTGTATTTCTAGGTATAAGTTGTGTGAATTACAAACAAGCTTTATGAACAATATATTCTCATTGATCAATTTTATCATGGTATCAGATTAATTATATTTCAAAATCTAAGACTACAGAAAAAAAAAATGAAGGACGCCTACTTGTGTCTTCTAGTCTACCGGAGAAGGACGTCAGCATCGCCGGTGATGACGTCATGATGATGTCATACTGTTCCGATCGTGAAAACCACTACTAGACTCGAAATTTCATGGGCATTTTGCTGGTATGCTTTGTTTTTGATTTTGATCGCATCTTGTAGGTGTTTCTATTTTTTGAATATTTTCGGCCCATATTTTCGAATTTCTTGAATCTATTGAACCAAGGGTTTTTTACTGCAATCTTTGGTTCAAATCTTCTCTAAGAGGTACGAGTAAGCTCCCATGGTCCCCTTTTGAGACACTTGAAGCTTTTGAGGAATTTTTTGGCTTGATTTTGGCCATCCGTGGGTTTTGGTGTATCTGTCGCAGCTTGTTTCTGGCGACGCTGGTTTTTGACGCCGGTGTAGTGGGTAGTCGTCTTGCTCTGTGATGTTATTGCTATGCTCTTGGGTTGCTTTGATCTTCTACTGATTTGTGGGTAGTCTTCTTGTGGCTTCGGCAGTCTGGTTGGATGGCTTCGGTAGTCGGCTGCTGGGTTTTGGTGCTTTGGTGCTGATTATTTGTTCTTTGGAGTAATTCTTTAATTGGTGGCTGCTGGATTTTGATTATGTTTTTTTGGCTATTTTAAGTTTGACTGTGGTATCTATTGATAATTGTTACTACAATGGCAAGTGGAAACTCTGATTCACTTCAAGCCATTAGTGTGAGATTAATAGGTGAAAATTATGTTTATTGGGCTTACGTTATGAAAAATTTCTTATTGGGGAAAGACATGTGGAATTATGTTAGTGGTGTTGCACATCCTCCAATTGATACAAATGCCAAAAATTATGCTGATTTGAAGAGTACTTGGGATATCAACAATGCAAAAATTATCACATGGATTAATAACTCAGTTGATAAGACCATTGGAGTTCATTTATCCAAGTTTAGCACAGCTAAGGAGATTTGGGATTATTTGGCCACACTTTTTGTCCAGTCTAATTTTGCAAAGAAGTATCAGCTAGAGCATGAGATTCGAGATACGCGTCAAGGGGACAAAACCATACAAAAATTCTATTCTGTTATGACTGGTTTCTGGGATCAGCTAGCACTTACTGAACCCACTGAGTTGAGCACTAGTTTGATATATCACACCTTTAGAGAGGAATAGAGTGAAATTCTTGATGACCCTTAGAGATGACTTCGAGGGACTTCGTGGTTCCATTCTTCATCGTCACTCACTCCCCTCAGTAGATGCAGTTGTTAATGAGCTCTTAGCTGAAGATGTTCGCCTTAAAACCCTTTCTGGAAAGGGTCATCTTCCACTGCCAAATCAGACTGTATTGACTGTTCCTTCCAAAGTGACCTCTAATTCCCAAACCAAATATCAAGGTCGAGTTGTTTCTGATGAGTGTAGCTTCTGTCGTGAAAAGGGCCACTGGAAGGCCCAATACCCAAAGTTGATGAACAAGAATGCACGAGGGACTCAAAATCAGTCTTTTAAGTCTAGAGATCGTCATATAGCGGCTGTAGCACCACTAGTGGATGAGTCAGCCTCATCAGCTCCCAACTTGACTATGCTTGCAGATTAGCTACAGAGGTTTCTCTCTCTTCATCAATCTGGTGCTCTCACAGTCTCTCCCACTATAGGTTCGTTCAGCTCAGGTCTTTTAGGTATATCTCAAACCACTTGGGTCTTTGACTCAGGTGCCACACATCATATGACCAGTGACTCTTCTTTGTTTGCATCTATTGTTTCTTCTCCATCTTTATCTGTCCTTGCTGCCAATAGTTCTCAAATGTCATTAGCTGGTGTTGGTACAATTATTTCTTCCAACCTTACACTTTCAGATGTTTATTATATTCCTCAACTTACTTTGAATTTACTTTCAGTCAGTCAACTATTTGATTCTGGATTTTTGGTTCATTTCTCTTCCTCTGGTTGTATTGTGCAGGATCCACGGTCCAAGAAGCTGATTGGGACAGGCCGTAGAAAGGGTGTGTTATATGTGTTGGAGGAGCTTCATGTCCCAGATACTGATGCTGCTGCTTCTACTACTAATTTATCTTCTTTTCGTTTGAGTCCAGAGTCATCTAGTTTTTATTTATGGCATTCTCGTCTTGGTCATGTTTCTTATTCTCATTTAAAATTTTTAGTTTGGACTGGTAGTTTGGGTAGTTTAGAAAGCCATGACATTTTTGATTGTAGTGGATACAAGTTGGCTAAATTTAGTGCATTACCATTCAATAAAAGTGTTACTTGTTCTGTTGCACCATTTGATCTTGTTCATTCTGATATATGGGGACCGGCTCCAATTCCTACACAAAGAGGATCTAAATATTATGTTTCATTTATTGATGATTACACGAGGTATTGTTGGGTATTTTTGATGAAACGTCGGTCTGAATTCTTTTCCATCTTCACTACCTTTCGTAAAATGGTACGCACTCAATATTCCACAGTCATTTAGTTTTTATTTATGGCATTCTCGTCTTGGTCATGTTTCTTATTCTCGTTTAAAATTTTTAGTTTGGACTGGTAGTTTGGGTAGTTTAGAAAGCCATGACATTTTTGATTGTAGTGGATGCAAGTTGGCTAAATTTAGTGCATTACCATTCAATAAAAGTGTTACTTGTTATGTTGCACCATTTGATCTTGTTCATTCTGATATATGGGGACCGGCTCCAATTCCTACACAAGGAGGGTCTAAATATTATGTTTCATTTATTGATGATTACACGAGGTATTGTTGGGTGTTTTTGATGAAACGTCGGTCTGAATTCTTTTCCATCTTCACTACCTTTCGTAAAATGGTACGCACTCAATATTCCACAGCCATTAAATGTTTTCGATGTGATTAGGGAGGTGAATATACTCTTACTTCTTTTCATGATTTGTTAAAATCTGATGGTACACTTTATCAATCTTCTTGTACAGACACACCTGAGCAGAATGGTGCTGCCGAACGTAAACACGTCATATTCTAGAGACAGCACGTTCCCTTCTTTTATCAGCATATGTTCCCAGCTCATTTTGGGGGGAAGCAGTTTTGACAGCAGTTCATTTGATCAACACCATTCCTACAATGCTCACCTCTGGAGTCTCTCCATTTGAAAAGTTATGTGGTAAACTGCCTAGCTATTTTTCTTTATGTGTGTTTGGTTGTACCTGCTTTATTTTGCTCCCTCGTGTTCTTCGTACCAAACTTTCTGCCCGTTCAGCTTTATGTGTATTTCTTGGTTATGGTGAGGGTCAAAAAGGATATCGTTGCTATGATCCCATCACCCATAAACTTTATGTTTCTCGTCATGTTATTTTTATGGAGCATATTCCTTTCTTTTCAATTCCACCTAGTTCTTCCTCATTGAATAAGTCTGACCTGCTATACATTGATCCATTTCCTACTCATGTTCCTCATGACACATATGTTGGTGATATACCTATGTCTGATCCTTCATCTTCTGAGTCGGCTATTACTCGTCCACCTATTGTGCATACCGATGTTCGCAGGACTCTAGTTATCTCTTCTCCGGATGCAATGGCTCCCTTTTCTCCTCCAGCCGCCCAATCAAGTTCAGACACTGTGGATTATAACCCCCGCTATCCTCAGCGCTCTTGTAAATGTCCAGACAGATTTGGTTGGAGTAATACTTGTTATTCTTCTGACTTTTATTCTTTCCTTACTTCTATTCACTCTCTATCTGAACCCACTGGTTAACACTCAAAATAACATACTCTTATACCATGTTTTGGACTAATTATGCTTTGGTGGAGCTTAAAGAATGATGTTTCAGGTCTTAAAGTGAACAAGGGTTCAAAGGCACCAAAAATCATCCCTTGGTGGCAATCACAGCATTTTAAGGAACTAGTTGCAGAAGTTTGGAATAAGGAAGAAACGTTCGAACGTTAAATACCATTCGAACGGTCATGGTGAACCAGGCTAGAAACTGCTAGCTGTGTTGCAGGGAAAACCCAAGACCTTGGAGATTCAAGAACTACGTTCAAACGTCTACAAGAGCACGGACAAGATCAGACTGACTAAAGATATGGCGTGTTGCAGACTTACAGAGTTACAGTCAGAAGGCCCAGGCACTTGAGTGCCACGTTCGAACGGTGGCCACCGTTCGAACGCCCCACGAATTATTGGACAGATCAGTCAAGATTCTACAAGGACCTGGAGGGAGATTTACATGAAGACTTGGTGGAAGATTTTGGACACAAACCACGTGTGGACTGACATAACTGGCATGGACTACATCCTTCTGACGTTTGAACGGCAGAGATCAAAGACAGAGGAACCGTTTGAACGCTCAAACCGTTCGAACGTGTGTAGACAGACTGCCTGCAGAGTGGTTGACATTTCACTTTGACTTTGACGCCCAGCTCTATTCTTTTACCCCCTCCCTGCCTTCTCCTTGCCTATAAATACACTTAGTTTTGTATCGAAAATGAGAGGGGTGGAACCATTTGAGGGATTCACCATTTAGCATTTTATCACATTTCAATTCTTGTCTTAGTCTTTCTCTTTACTAGAAGAAGTGGGGAGTTTTTAGATTCCCACTCATTTCCTTTACATTAATGTTCATATTTACATTTACTTAAGAGTTGTAATTCCTTTATTTACTTTAAGTCTTTATATTTATGTTCTTGATTTACATATAGTCTTTATATTTATGCCTTTATTTCCTTCTAGTCTTTACATTTATGCTCTTACATACATGCTTTTACTTATGTCTTGCACTTTCATTATTTGAGCTCCCTTCTTGCTTAGAGGAGTGAAACTCTTCCACTTTTCTAGAGCTTTACCAAAGCTGTGAAGGGTGAAACGTGATTCACTCATTTTTCGTTGAAGATTAGCTCTTTGTTAATTATACTTTTACGTTGTGAAGCCCTCTACTTAGAGGGATGAGCATCACTCACTTTTCTAGCTTTATCAAAGCTATGAAGAGTGAGTAGTTTCTCATTCACAATTTAGTAAGAGGTAAATGACATGTGTTGATTACCCGGATATCATATGATGCTTTGTTCTAATGCTTAATGTTCATATTCCCTTACTTTTGGATGATTGATTGCATCTAGCAAAGCTAAAGTACTTTGTATAATCGATAGTCTTCCTATGACATGGATGACTCCTGCATAGAAAGACTATTCGTTTCAAGGCAAGTACCCCGGCTAGATCTTCATGACTACCCTTTAATCATCCCCATTTATCAAGCTTCATTTAAAAGGATGAACTATTAAAGTCATGGTTGAATATCATGAAGAATTACTTGTCCATTTGTACATGTGATAACTCTCGGTACAAATAATTCTCGTAAACTTCTAGTAAGACCTTGGAACCATGACCTTAATAGGCCATTTCTATCTTCCGATTGACTCGCCGTTGACACGGGAGTTAATTGAGTCATCAAGCAAAAATATAATATTTCGGATAATTGACCACATGTCTCGATGCTCGAACTAAAGAGTGATTTCTCTGCCATTTGAATCAATTGTATATTTTGTCTAGAAAACTCTTTGAAATGAATTTAATATTATGTTTAAGGAATTTACCCACATCTCACAACCCTAAAATCTCAAAGGTTACAATCAATTGGTCTTTTTCACCGATTACTTTAAAACACCAAAACTACTAGTTCCCTGTGGATTCGACTCCGGACTCAAACCGGATTATTACTACAACTTGACCGCCTGTACTTGGGTGTACACATTTCGGATCAAGTCACCCATCTCTTACAAGGAGGCTTTACTTGATCCACTCTGAAAACAGGCTATGGATGAACAGTTGTCTGCCTTACATAAGACCAGAGCTTGGGAGCTAGTGCCTCTACCGCCTGGTAAACGCACCATTGGTTGTAAGTGGGTTTATAAGATAAAAACCAAGTCAGATGATTCTGTGGAACGATATAAAGCTCGATTAGTAGCCAAGGGGTTCACTCAGGAATATGGTCTAGATTATGATGAGACTTTTGCTCTTGTTGCCAAGATGACTACTGTTCGCACCGTGATTGCAGTTGCTGCCATTCAACAATGGAGTTTGTCTCAAATGAAGAAGTTTTTATGACACCTCCCCCTGGATTATCTTATAGTTCTGGTCAAGTATGTCGGCTTCATCGTGCCTTATATGGTCTCAAACAGGCTCCTAGGGCATGGTTTGCCAAATTTTCTTCGGTTATATGTGACTTGGATTTTCGCACCAGTGACTATGACTCTGCTCTTTTTTTACGGTCTACTTCCTCAGGTTCTATTATTCTCTTACTATATGTTTATGATATGATTATTACGGGTGATGACACTGTTGGCATATGCTTATTGAAAACCCAGTTGTAGGACCATTTTGAGATGAAAGATTTGGGGCAGCTTAGATATTTCTTAGGTATTGAGATTGCTTCCTCTTCTAAAGGCTATCTTCTCTCTCAGTCTAAGTATGCTTCAGATGTTATTCAACGAGCTCATTTATCAGATAATCGGACAGCTGAAACCCCTTTAGAGCTCAATGTTTGTTACTCTTTGTCTGACGGTACTCCCTTGTCTGACCCAACCCTCTATCGGACTATTGTTGGGAGTTTAGTATATCTTACAATCACTCGTCTGGATATCTCTTATGTTGTTCATATTGTGAGTCAATTTGTTGTCTCACCTACCATCATTCACTGGGATGCTGTTCTACGCATTCTTCGGTATCTCCATGGTACTCTACATCAAAGTTTACTATTTTCTCACTCTTCATCTATGGAACTCAGGGCTTACTCTGATGCTGATAGGGCTGGTGACTCAATGGATCGCAAGTCTACTACTGGTTTCTGCTTGTTTCTTGGGGATTCTCTTATTTCCTCGAAAAGTAAGAAACAAACTGTTGTTGCTCGTTCTTCTGCTGAAGTTGAGTATCCTGCTATGGCATCTACTACAGCTGAGATAGTCTGGTTACGATGACTCCTTGCAGATCTTGGTATTTCGGTATCTTCTTCTACTCTTATGTTCTGCGACAACACCAGTGCTATTCAGATTGCTCACAACTCTGTCTTCCATGAGCGTACAAAGCACATTGAGATTGATTGTCACTTTGTGCGCCATCATCTGCAACAGGGCACCATCACTCTTCTATTTCTTCCTTCCACAATATAGATAGCGAATTTTTTTACGAAGTCTCATACCATAGCACGTTTTAGATTTCTTCTTGGCAAACTCTTGATGTTTTCTACCACATCATGAGTTTGAGAGGGGGTATTAGAGTATTAATACTAAGGGTAGTTTAGGCATTTTCTTTATGTTGTGTTGCCCTACTATATAAGGCTCACTTTGTGTATTTCTAGGTTTAAGTTGTGTGAATTACAGACAAGCTTTATGAACAATATATTCTCATTGATCAATTTTATCAATCATCAACATTCAATTCCACAGACGGCGTTGCTATTCGGTTGATATTGTTTCAAAAAGTTATTACCTAAAAGGATATCACATCTCATTCCTTCTACTTGCCATAATTATTCTATGACAAAGGGTTCTCCTGCTATTTTAATAGCATTGTTTGTTACTACTTGATCATGAATACTATGGCTTCCATCAGCCAGTATCACAATTATCGTTTTTAATAATTTTCTCTAGCAATTGTATGGGGTAGAATTTTTTTTGCTGTACAATATCTTGCTCCGGTATCTATGTAGGTATCTAGGTGATATAATTCATAACCCTTGAATTTGAAGTCAAGCCTAATATAGGCAATAGTAGGGCTTGTCTTGATCTTTTTACTGTTGTTGTCGTGTTCTGTAATGAGGACTTTTGATTCTAGAGATAGTGGTTCTTGATCTTTTAAGTCTTCTAGAGGTAATGATTCTTCTACTTCTTTACCTTTCTCATTTGTAGCATTTTCACTTTTTAGGACATTTTCTAATTCTATTCCTTTAATTATCATTTTTTTTCTAACACATGCTCGAAAACAATCATCATGATAATCGAGGTCACAAGTTTTACATTGATAATGTTCTTCTTTGTCTTTGACATGACAAAAATCGCATCCAAATAATACTTTAGATTGAATGAAATCACACTTGTGTCCTTGAGGAATTATTTTCATTTTTCTATTCAGAAAGTCTAATTTAGTTTCCCATCTTAGTCTTAACAGTTTGATGGGGATTTCTTCTTCATCTGATTTTGTCTCTGATTCTTCTATTTCTATGCTATATATTGAAGATACTTCATCTCCTTCATCGCTAGATATAATATCAAGTTCTTGATTGTTAGCTATGTCTATTATTGGCTCCCATTGTTCCCATTTATGTAAAGTTTTTGAGTTTATTCTACCCTTTTGTTATTTTCTGTCCGTTTTAGGACAATTTGTTGCTATATGGCCAACTTCTTCGTAGAGCCAACATTTGCATATCTTTTTTCTAGTATATTTATCCTTGTTTGGAGTAAAGTACTTTCTTCCCGGTTTGTATCTTTGAAAATATTTTTTCCAAGATTTTTAAATCCTTTCTTATATGTTTTAGATTTTCTAAATTTAGGAAAGTTATATTTCTTCTTTTTCTTACGATATGATCTCTCTCCACACCCCTATTGTGTAGGTGTATCTAATAGGTGATAACAAAAGTTGATATTTCTCTTAAGCTTCTTTGCTTGTTTTTATAGCTTATTCTTAATACATATTTCTTTAAGGGTATTTCTAGCTAAATTAATCTTCTCTCCCACAGTTCCCTTGGATAACCTTTTATTCTCGAGTATTTTTTTTATTTATGTATTCCAAGGTAAAGATAACGTTGAAAAGTACATATCTTTATTTATTGGGTTGGTAGGTTCTCCAATCTTATAGAAGTTCTTAGAAAATTCACATGTATATTCTTCAAATTTGCTTATGTTGCAAATTGTTGAGTTTGTATGATTTTTTTCTTGAATATCTCCAGAGAGTTTTGTATACAAGATTGTTGCATAATCTCCAGCATTTTTGGATAATGTTATTTGGTGTATAAATTTTACATATTCGCTTGTTTGTTTAACCACCATCCACTAGTCTATATAATCATGTGCCTCCTCATTGTTTCACATTCTTCCTGGTGCTCCTATTGCTAGGTTTCTTGCGATTACCCACTCTCTAATAGCTACTACCCGGTCTACGACACAATCTAAGTTCAAGTAATGACCTCCTAGATGTGTATTCTTTGTCACATGATTTTTTGGGGTGTATGTAGTATGGTTTCTTTCTCCAGGCCTTTCAGTAGGCATAGGTCCAATTTTGATATCTATCCCTACTTCATTAATTGTTTGATTAATGATACTGGGTGTTGATCTATTCTCAGTATGTAGACTATCTCCTTGGTCTTCATTCATTGGATCACTGGTTTCATGAGTAGGCTGGGGGTCTGAAGTAAAAGTTGCTTTAAAAGGTTTTTCTTCTGTTTTCCAATATGGACATTGTTATATCCATTTTGCTTTCCTTCTAATACTACATGTTTTGAAATTAGCATTATATTTGTTTGTTCTTTTAAGACACTTTGAGTTATTTCAATTCCTTTAAACTTGTGCAAGATTATTTTTTTGACTGGTCCTATTCTATATAATTGTGAGACTTCAAACTTTGGTAGTTTATAGTTTTTCACATCTTCTATTATTTATTTTAATTCATAGTTTTCCATTTCTTTTATATATATTCTTTGAGATTTAGATTTTAAAGCTCTCATTATTTTTAGGTGCTTTATATCTAGTTACTCTGTGGGCTTTCTAAAACCTTCACCATTCTCTGGAAGTTTTTTGGGAATTATTATTATTTGTTGACTAACCTTTTTAGCCAATTCCTTCATATCTATATGGTTTTCCTTTGATTTTTTTTATAAATTGTATTTGTTTTTCTAAGTTGTTTTTTAGTTTCTTAATTTCAGACATCGATGTTGCATGTTCGACAATTGCTGTTGTCAACCAATTTGCTTGATTGGTATGTAAAATAGGGTTGTTAGACGTTATTTCTATGGGTACTTTGTATGCACTTAAACTGATAGAATTTATAGAAGTCATTCTTTTATTGACTCCTTTGAATTTCATATTCAATTATCTAACCTTTCGATTAAAAGTTTTAAATCGTTTTGAACTTAAAATATTGATTTTGCAAGTTTTTTTGTCTGTATTTCTGCAGGTTTAGGGTGATCTGGTTCAATTTCTAGAGTTTTAACTTTCCTTTCTATTTGAATAGTTTTATTCTTAGTTCTTCAATTATTTTATCACTAGTTTTAATTTTACTAAAAACTTGTGACAACTGATTTTTAGTTGGATAGTTACTTTGACTTCTAAGAATCAGATCTAGATTATTTTCAAGTTTATTAAGATCTATAAATTGGCTACTTAGGAAATCTAGTTTCCTGTTTAGTTTTTTAATTTCTTTTTCAAGGTTTTCTTCAACCCTTGTTTCAAATTTTTCTTCGATAATTCTAAGTCGTTTAGTTATTATGTTTAACTATTTTTCTTTAGAATTATTTTATAAGTGGATTAATAATTTTTATAATAGAGGTAGTATCTCTACTATTTTTTTTATTGTTTCTTTAATAACTTACTTGTTATTGATGATTCACCACTATTCATAAAAAATTGTGTTCCTAAAAATGTTTCCTAGGCTCTGATACCAAGTTGATTTTTGCCGAATTTATTTCGGTTTATCCTAGTTTTATCCTAAGTTTGTGATTAATAGGTACAATAAGAAACCTAAAGGGTTTCCAAATATAATTTGTTCTAACCGGCTTTGGGAATAAAGTTTAAAACTATCTTACTTTGGGAATTAAGTTTTCACACTTCACTCCTTTGGTAAATAACTCAGCGTTATTGTATAGGTAGAAAATCCCAATAAATACTATAACTCATAATAAAATCAATGACACTGATGTTAAGAGTCAATAAATATTGTCTATATTTTTTGTCCATGTAGCATTGCTCATAATTATTTTGGGAGATACATTATTGTCAGACATTTGATGTCAAATCAATAATTTCCAATAAAATTGTTTTTCCAAAAAGCATATTTGTTCACGTAAGCATGAGAAAATAAATGGGAGTTGACTATGGTACTGAAAAAATAAATTTCGGTACCATATCTCTATTTATCACATTTGTAATTACTTTTACTACATTTGTGGGTATTTTTACCATTATTGCGATACCCAAAATAGTAAAAATAGTTACACAACAGTGGTAAAAAAATATCCACAAATGTGGTAAAAACACTCGTAAATGTAGTAAATCACCCACAAAAGTGGTAAATTTTTTTGTTCCAAAGAAAAATGGTAAAAATACTTACCAGAAATGTGGTAAAAAAAACACCTACAATAGTAGTAAAAACACCCACAAAAGTGAAAAATTAACCACAAAAGTAATAAATTTTTTGGTTGTAAAATAACCAACAAAAGTTATAAAAACGCTCTTTGAAGTAGTAAATTTTGGAGCTATGGTACTTGTTATTCCCAAAAAAACAACACTAAGGTGAAGCGATGATCTAGTAGTCATTGGCGAGTTCCTGAATAGAAGTCGAGGACCAGAGGGACTCTGGTGGTCGATCCTCCAGTGATAAAGTCAGTAAAAGAATGCTAGATTGGGTGAAGTTTAGCTAGGAGGAGTTTCTTTCTTGGGGCATAGTTGCCTTCTTCCCTTTATAGGCTAAGCTCTTGTTGCCGTTGGAGCTCTATAGCTTTTCAAATTGGGTGGCAAGAAATGCGGAACCTCCTTTCCCAAGTATCTACAACTGGTTTGAGCTAAAATAATGGTATATGGGCAAGCAAGTCGATGATTCGGTTTGGGTCCTAGAACTGTTTCCCCACACTAGATCCAACTTATGTGTTTGTCACGTAATCCTTCTTGGCATGTGCTTGTGCTTGGCATGTGCTTTATCCCAGGATATATTTAGCTCCATCAACTGCCTCCTAGCTTGGACTAGTAGAAGGTACACTGAAGGCATTGATTACATTCATCCGTTAGAAGGAGTATAAGCGTTTTCTTGGTATACATAACCGCCAAAGAGCCATTGTGGGACTAATATATAAGAGTTATCTTATATCTTTTCTTATTGTCTTTGAGTGCTTCTGGAATTCTGATGCGCCTTTGATTCTTTGCCCTAATATTCTTTTGTATTCCTATTTCAACAGGATTACTCACTCTAGATCACATAGGTTCGAGCCACATATTTCTGTTTCTCTTTTATCGATTTTGCTTTCGGAGGTGGAAGAATTTTGACTTAGAGCCAGTAGGGTTTTTGTGAGCGAACCTGTTTGTGCTCGTCTTGTCTTCATATTCGAATTTTATCTTCTCTGATCGCTAGCAGAGTTAATAACTCCTTTCCTCCAAATCTACGCATCAATCACCACAGTTTTCCAATTATGGCCATCGACTCTGATCATCCTTCTTCTAAGATCGTTTTAGCACTTGTGGCTTAAGCTGATACTACCAACAAAGAAGGCTTTGACTTTATTCAAGAGGTTGGGTCCTCAACCTTGAGGATTAGCGAGGATAAGAACATATTTAGTTTTCTAAGTGAGGGCTCCCTTGAAGAGCATAGAGCTCGATAATCAATTCCAAGCTCTATGTGCCTACTGGTCTCTTATTTTGATGAAACCTCTAGCTCATTTTCCCCTGAGGAAGTTTGTTTCTACGAGTCCACCTTCGAAGCAGGATTCTGTTTTCCATTCCCTAATTATATTATAGAGGTTCTTATCTATTAAACCTTGCTCCTTCCCAATTAACTCATAATAGTTAGGGGGTTTTTGAGTGGTATGGGTGTTCTCTAGGCCAAGGCGAATGGTATTAGTGTGCAACCCTCATTTGCTGAGTTGCTGCACTGCTATAAACTCACCCCTTACAATGGGCGAGGCTTGGGGGTAGTTTTATTTTTCGAAGAGAGAAGTTCATTCTCTACTTACAGGCTTCTCCTCCAATGAAAAGGAGTGAAAAGATAAACTTTTCTTTGTTTCTAGCCCTGGTTGGGAATTTGGGCCCTCTGAAACTTTTTTTGGGGAACTTTTTCCGAGTCCCTTGTATTTGGGGAACTCCTGCCCCACTTTTTAGTAAGTAATTTTTTTGGTAGCTATTTTATGTGTCCTATTCAGGTTCTCATATATCCTTCTTTGTAGGCAAGCCAAACCCCCTATCTTTTAATTCAAGAGTGCGAATTAGGTTGGCACTTGTTTACCCTACGAAGAACTTATCTGATCTTGTGACTTTCTAAGCTCTCTCTGAGTGTCTTCTAGGACCTCCTCTTGGTGGCCCTGTGGGATTACCTATTGTAACTCTTCCTTCAAAAGGTACAAATTTCCTTGGTTTGCATGGTCTTCTATTGTTGGCTTGTTTTAACCTTGAGTGATTCTTCAGCTATGGAACCAAAGGTTATTGACAAGAAAGTCCTCCAAACTTCTACCCCTCTCTCTCACAAGCATCCGAGGATGTCTTTCCCTGGAGTGAAAGAGATGTTTCCACTCCAGCATCTTTTCGAAACACTAAGGTCACCTCTGGGATGGCTCTTCCCAAGTTGTTGTTGGTTCAGTTAGGTTATCCCTTCTTGCCGAGAACGTTGCCATTATCTATCCAATGGACAAGGGGAAGGGTATAGCTCCTAGGACCATCGAGGAGAAGAAGTGCACCTCATTGCCCCTTTCTCCTCATCCAGTAGCTATTCCCCAAGCCATGTGGGACAATGTGGAGGAGGCCATGGCCCAGCTTCATCAATTCCTTCATAAATTTGAACTGTAGGCCACTATTGATTTGGGGGCCATTTGAGTCACCAAGAATCTGATCCTCACTATTTTTTTTAGGTTGATCCTCACTATTGGATAGGTAAACCTTCAATTCCTCTAATTTTGCTCTTTTCAACTTTTCGGCATCTAATCTCCTGTTCGTTTTTCCAGCTCACAATTTTAACCACAATCCTCTCCTATTTTACGCTGAGTGAGAGGAAGTTTTCTGCAAAGAAAATTCAATCCCTTCGCTCCTA
Source organism: Ilex asprella (assembly GCA_023539305.1). Lineage (NCBI taxonomy): Eukaryota > Viridiplantae > Streptophyta > Magnoliopsida > Aquifoliales > Aquifoliaceae > Ilex > Ilex asprella. The sequence continues at coordinate 39,728,129 of CM042185.1, forward strand.
GCTTGAAGCAAAAGAGGTGGAGCTGGCCTCTGCTTGCAGGGATGCTTATCTCTCTCCATGGAGGTTGCTAAAAAGACTTCCAGTTGCCTTTCTTCAATTGAGAAAGATAGGGACAAGGTTGTCAAGATCAACAATGATCTACAATCTCAGCTGAATGGGGTAATGGTGGAGCTATCTTAGCTCTCTGTGAGGAGCAAGGACTTGGAAAATGATAAAGAAATCCTTTCTCGGAAGGTCTTGGAGCTCTCAACCTCTACATGGCAGAAAGAGGCTAAGCTAAAAACTGCTAGAGCTCTGGACTTGTCTGCAAATCAAGATTCTATAGAATTCAAAGATGAGATGTTGGAGTACTATATTGATGGGTTTGAAGACTTTCGGAAATGGGTCAAGCAAAAATTTCTTATATTGGATTTTTCCTTTTTTTTCTACCCTGGAGACAACAAAGAAATGGGTGATGACAAAGAGATGGATAACCTAATCCCAACGGGATAAGAAGAGCTGCCCTTGGTTAATGTCGGTGACTCTTTTGATGGGACTAAGGAAGCTGTTATAGTGGTGTTGAGTACTTCAGAAGCTGTTGTTACTGTTCCTACTTTGCCCCAAAGGGGTTCCACTTAATATTTTTTCTTTTTTCTCTTCACTGTAGTCCCCAGAGATATTAATAGAAGGATTTTGGCTTTGATATTTTATTTTTTTTAACTTTAATCTTGAGTGAGCTAATTGCCAATATGGCACAACGAAAACTTTCTGACTAGGGGTGGGTTTCCTAGTAGGCCCAATCAAACTCGTGTTTTCCTCTAATATTTGAAATGACATAGAGTAGATAGTTATGCTATGTCTTACTGCTCTACCGCTAAGAGGAATGCATGTTGTCATTTCAAATTCATGACATCTTGAATATCGGTCATATCATCTCCTAGATGCAAGTATTCTATATTTAAATCCATTTAAGGAATAAGAATGCAGCCCCAATTTAAGCCTCATAACTTTATACTCCTAATCAATTTTCTTTTAAACATTTCCTTCTATTCTTTCTTTATGAACGCTCAACATCAAGTAAGAACCTTCAGGAGTTGTGTTGCACTATTCATAGAACTTGTATGGGCCGACTTGCAGGTCCCTAACATCATGACAGTAGCAAACTTGTTGACTATTCGAGAGCTTTATGGGTTCCTAACTTCGGGTTCCCACACCTAACTCAGCATGCAATATGGTGTTCCCTACCCAGGATTACTTCTTTGAGCATACATTTGAAGCCGGTCTTCGGTTCCCCTATCCTTCGAAGGGAGGACGTGCTGGAACTCATCTCTGAGCTTCTCCATTCTCGTCCTGGCTAGGAAGAGATATTCTTTCTCGTCTCAAGGGATGGATGGGAGTTCGAGGGGGCTATAGGAGTTGGTTCAAGGGTTCCCTTACTCTAGTGTCCTTCTGATAATGAAAGCAAGCCTTGTTTCCATTTTTTGCTATATGTTCTTGCCTTGTTGTCCCTTTATAGCTCCTAATTGTTTGTATTTTACAAAGAAGAGGCCTCCCTTGAGTCCACATGGACGGGCAACAATTGTTTGGGCTGCTAAGGGGGGTCTCAAACTTCTTAAGAGTTTAATCACCCTGAGAGGCTTGCCTTCCTAGGCCTTGGCCCTTCTTTGGCCATTATAGAGGTGATCCCTTATAATGATGTGGGACTGATGATAACTTCGGAGGATGATGATGCAGAACCTGCAGCGGAGCCAATGGTTATAGATGTTGCCTTAGGGAAGCGAAGCTAGGAGCAGTGGTCTCCTTTATCAAATAAGCGCCAGAAGGGGTTCGACAGATCAGCAGGAAAGTGCTAGAAAGCTTTCTTCTTACTCTTAAGTGCCAGAGCTCTGAATACTTTGAGTATTGTGTTTGCTTTGCTCCTTCCCCTTCCCCTTCCCCTTCCCCTTCCCTCTGTATTCTATAATTTTTTTATTATTATTGTAAATTTTTCACTGATGTTATAATTTTGCCCTCAATTGGTGTATATAGACAACGTAAAAAAATAGTTGGTGAAGCTGGTTGCCTTTCTTTTACACTTTTACATGTGGCTAGATCCGCAACAAAACAACTTTAGATATGATACCGAGAAATGAAATGGCTCTACCATATTCTACTCCGCGAACCCAAACTCTGATTCTCAAGCGTGGATTCACAACCCAATGTGATACACCTTCTTGTGATGTAATTATTTTTCAAACATTAATCTATTGGGACATAATTTAAGCATATAATTTGGATAAATAATGCATTGTAATTATTGCTCACTAAAAACATTTCTCACTTAACACAATTTATTATAACTTCAATAACCATCATGTCTATATTGTTTGGAGTTGACTACGATTCCATACCTTTGTCGTTATTTTTGTTATATTTGTATATATTTTTATCATTATCGTTGTATCTAAAAAAAATAAGAAAAATAATTATTACAACAGTGACAAAAATATTCACAAATATGATAAATCACTCACAAACATAATAAATTTTTTTGTACCAAAAAAAGTAATAAAAATAGTTATCACAAATATTATAAAAATACTCACAACAATAATAAAAATACTCATAAAAATAATAAATTTTTTGATTATAAAAATACTATTTAAAATAATAAAATTTAAAAATATAATACCAAATTTTTTTTGGAGAATTACACCCAGACCCCTGAAGTTTGTCACTTAATAACTCAGATCCCCTGATATTTTAAATATTACACACAGACTCTTTGAAGTTTGTACGCGTATAACATTTAGACCCATGATGTAAATATATCCGTTAATAAATTTCACTCAGACCCTCTAAAGTTTGTAAACATATATTACTTAGATCCCTTAAATTTAAAATGTTAGACTTATACAAAAAAATATTTCAATCAAAGATAAAATATCAAATATTTTAAATTTTATAATAAAATTCATGTTCTATTGAATTATTTATTGAAATAAAATAAAATAAAATTATTTTTTTTTAAAAAAATCGTAATTAGTGTACAATTATATTTTCTAACGACATTTAATTTGATCATTTAAATGACCAAATTAAAATATAATACCAAACTACCCCAATTAGAGCTAAAATATATTGTGTCTATTACAGTTTGACCTCTTATTTAATTTTTTAATTTTATTCTGATAGATAGGATAATTATATACTAATTATGATTTTTTTTTTAAAAACCTAGATTTTTATTTTTGATTTTATTTCAATAAATGACATAATAGAATATGAATTTTGGTTGTAAAATTCATGTTCTATTATGAATGACTTAGACCGCTTATTTATTTTTTAGTTTTATTCTAATAGATAGTATAATTTTATACTAATTACAATTTTTTAAGAAAAAATAAATTTTTTATTTTAATTTTTTTTAATAAATGATACAATGGGACATGAATTTTGGTTGTAAATTTAAAATATTTAATATTCTATCTTTGATTGAAATATTTTTTGTCTAAGTATAATATTTTAAATTTAAGAGGTCTAAGTATTATATACTTATAAACTTTAGAGTGGTTTAAGTGTAATTTATTAACGGATATATTTATATCAAGGGTCTGAGTATTACGCGCGAACAAATTTTATGGGGTTTTTCTGTAATATTTCAAACATCAGGGGGTTTAAGTGTAATTCTCCCAAATTAATTGTATCGACCACCGTTTAATTAATAAAACATCTCTCAGTTATCCTCTGCGAATCTCCCAGGGTCTCTCTCTCTCTCTCGTAGAGCCTTATATTTACCTCTTATTTAAGAAATTTAGGTAAGAAAGTTTCCTTTCAGTTATGTTGCTATGTTGCTATGTTGCGTGTATTATATGCATGAATCCTGTAAAAAATGTTGTAGTGGCTTGTAAATTTTGGGTTGTTGAATGATTTTCGTTTCTAGTTCTGGGTATTTCTTGGTTTCCAACTAGTTTGTTATGTGTGTATCTAACTACTCTGTCGTCAAAGAAAACCAATTACCAGGCCAGGCCGTATGTTTTAAGAGTGATTTGGTGAAAGATTAACACTATTCCATTTTAGGATCGAATTCGTTCCCCTGGTGCATGCCTAAATAGGTATTCCTAATTTGATTTTGTTGCTTTGGTTCTGTAATATGTGAATTTCTGTAAAAACCCATGTTCTAAAGTGTAAAGCTTGAACTAAGATTTCAATTTCTTGGGCTTAGAATTTGTTTGTCAAATTCCTACAAGTATCTTGTGGTTTCCTATTTGATCATGGAATTCCTCTCTTCCATGAGTATAGCAAGTATGAATTCTGGAAAGGAAAATCTTCTAAGTGCTGTTCTACCATTGTTGAAACTCCTCTCTATCACTGTCATTGGTCTGATTCTTGCCCACCCCAAGACCCAAATTGTCCCAAGAGCCACTTTTAAGCTTCTTAGCAAGCTTGTTTTCGCTCTCTTCTTGCCTTGTACGATCTTCATTCACCTCGGTGAATCCATTACTCTACAAAATTTCATCGATTGGTGGTTCATACCTGTAAACGTGATCCTCAGTACTTCTATTGGTTGTGTGTTGGGGTTCTTGGTCGCAATAATATGCCGAACACCTCCTGAATTCATCAGATTCACTGTCATTGTGACGGCCTTTAGTAACACTGGCAATCTGCCCCTAGCTATTGTTGGGTCCGTGTGCCATAGCACAGATAATCCTTTTGGTCCAGAATGCCATAGGACTGGTATTGCTTATGTTTCTTTTGCCCAATGGGTTGCTGTACTTCTTGTTTATACCCTTGTTTATCACATGATGGAGCCCCCATTAGAGTATTACGAGGTGGTTGAGGCGGAGGAAGGTTTTGAGATTCAGGAACAATTATCGGTAGACAATCTCAGTAGGCCACTTCTTGTGGAAGCTGAATGGCCTGGTATGGAAGATAAAGAAACTGAGCATTGCAAGACTCCAATTATTGCAAGGGTCTTTACTAGTGTCTCTAGCATTTCAAAAAGTTCTATCCCCAACCCTGATTCACTGGAAGAGGGAAATCCAAGGAGTCCCAAATCTATTAGGTGCTTGGCAGAGCCCAGGATGGTTAGAAGGATACGAATTGTTGCTGAGAAAACGCCTATCATTCATATTCTTCAGCCTCCCACATTTGCTACCCTATTGGCCCTCATTATTGGAATGGTTCCTTTCCTCAAAAGTTTTGTTTATGGCGATGACGCACCACTTTCATTTATCACTGATAGTTTAGACATTGTGGCTGGAGCAATGGTGCCTTCAGTAATGCTAATTCTTGGAGGAATGCTTGCTGAGGGTCCCAATGAATCTAGACTCGGGCTTCGGACTACTATTGGCATCATCATTGCAAGACTTTTGATACTTCCTTTGATTGGAATAGGGGTAGTTTGTTTGGCTGATAGACTGAACTTTTTGATCCATGGGGATCAAATGTATCGGTTCGTGCTTTTGTTGCAATACACAACACCAAGCGCCATATTGTTGGGAGCAGTTGCTAGCTTGAGAGGTTATGCAGTTAGCGAAGCATCAGCAATCCTCTTCTGGCAGCATGTGTTTGCTGTGTTCTCCCTTTCAGTGTATATCTTTATCTACTTCAAACTGCTGCTTTCTTATGTCTAAGGTTTGTTTTAAACCTTTCTGCTTTTAAATTTGCCAATGTAAGCTTGCCATCCGATAGTCATGTGACAGAAGATTTCAGATGACATGCCTCCTGACTCCTGTTGCACTGCATCATTGTTGTAATAGTTGATATGTGAACTGTGTGTTCAATGATTGTGATTAAGCAGCTTCAAGAAATCTTTTGTTTAGTTCTCGATTTTAGACAATTCTGGTAATGAGCCTCTTTGAAGCATCTAGAACACATCTCTATGTTGGATCATTCAAAATGATATGAGTGAGTTACCATATGTATAGATAAAAAATAGGGTTAATAGCTGGAAAAAAACATCAACTATTGCCCCCTTCAACTGGTGCCCTCGTTTAAAAAGACCGAGAAAGTTTGGAAGATTCGATAAATCCAACTTCCAACAATGTGAACAATTTCAGACCTAACAAGTTGAAGTAGGATCTACATGAAATTAATTGTTCTCATACTTGTCACCAAAGAGTAAAAAATAGAGGGTAGTTTGCCCTGCTAGTTGTCCTCCCTTTTATTTTATGGCATGTTCCTCTAATTTTTTCTAGTACATGGCATCTCTGTTCTATAATCCCTTGTAATGGCTTCAGTTATGTGATTGTTATCATTGCATGTAAATAGTTGGAAATACTTGGATTTTATTTCACCCTTTGTTTCGTGTAAATTTAATTTCTGTTTGTTTTGAGTAATATTTCATATGGATCTCATTTAATTTGATTTGTTGGGGTTAGGTTTTTTGAGAAATTCCCAACACCTCTGCCTTTTGAGGTTGAATAGTTCTTTTTTATTCATCAACATTATTTATAGGCGTTCACTTGAATTGCATTTAGCACATTTAGATAAGTGGTGTCCCCCTATTACTTGATGTGTATTAAACGAAGAGAAACTTTCCTGTGTGATGAAAATAATCTATCCAAGAGGACATTTTGTTCTCATCTTGATGTTACTTTTCAGTGCATTACTAATGAACAATTTAAAGCACCTTAAGCCAGAAAAAGATATCTTTATTTTCTTGCCTTTTTCTCTCGTTTACTGAAAGAACGAAAGAGAAAACTTTACATGACCCTCATTAACCTTGCCTGTTTACTTCGATAAATCACGATATGTCTCAAAAGTAACTCTCATATGAATTTTATAAATAGAATTTTCGTCTCCATCTCTCTGTTTCTAATTAGTATAATCTGAAGCTTAATAAAATACTATGTTGAGGACATTTAGGTGAGCCCTTTACAGTTCATTGCTAGTTTGGAGTAGCATCCACAACTTACTTCATTTACAAGTGTTGGCCCAGGTGGTGTTTTCTTAATTCTATTTGTTTTTTCTTTATTATATACTTTCTTTTGATCCTTCTTTATAGTTTTATGAGATTGTTCATGCTGATACCTCAAAATATTTCAAGGAAGCCTTTCATTGGATCTTTTTTTTTTTTTTGGAAGGGAAGTTTCCCATTTTTTTGGGGGTGGGGGGTTGTTTTGAGAAGTGCCTACATACAGGATTAGATGCAATATGTATTAGAGGAACAAATATATATATTTTTCGGGAATTAGAAACCAGTAAAGGAAATTAGAGTTTGAAAATCACACCTTTGTTCTCTTGACAAATTTTCTTGATACTAATTTCCTGTGAATAATCACAGGCGTAGATTCACTATGCAAGATGATGGCACCAACCACCAGCAAACCAACTCTAATCGTAGGGTTGCTCACAGGTGATTGGTGCCGTCAATCTTGCAAAGAAAACCCGGTTATGCACAATTAGTCATCTCCTCGTGGTCTTTCCTAAATGGCTGAGTTATGTATTCCTCTGGGCTGGGAAGTGACTAAAATATAGTCCTGGTTCATAGTTTTGAAATGAACAATGCTTCATTAGAGGTTCATGATCAATATCTTTTGCATGAAATGTCTTTGAAGTCTCTCTTAACTTCTGAGGTGATTTTTCTGTTCAGGATTACTCAACATCTACTATTAATACACATGGAACCCACCATTTATTAGTGGATCCCTCATTTATAGCGGTGGATGATCTATCATTAAATGAAATTGAGGAGAAGTTTAATGAAGAGGATTTCAATCCCTAATATGGATACTTAGCTGGTTAATGTGTCCACGATCCCTTAAAACATACTCATCATAGAATGACTTCAGAAGTTTGTTCAGCCATCCCACCTCTTCAAATCCTTAAAATGGTGACCATAGTGATAATAATATATTCCCTTCAACAATTCAAGCACATGAAAATGATCAAGTGACACTTTTCCACTGGAGTTGATTATCAAAGTTGGGCTTTATACTTTAGATGTCAATCTTGTGTCTTCTCAATAGCAATACAAGAACCCAAGGGAAAGCCCATTCTACAAAATTTATAATCCCGAGTTCGGGTTTTCATTTGAGATCAATCTATGAATTTATCCCTGTAATAATTACCTATCATACTTGGGACAAGTGGGTTTGCATGTACTCGGAAAGATTAGTCGAGTACTACAACAGTGCTTAATGCCTCTTGGGATAACAAATTAAGATGAAATTGATGTCTTAGCAATAAATTATTAAGTATACCTCATCTATTCTCACCAATTAATGTTCTAATCCACCACATTGTCTATCTATCCAATTTAGTGATCAAGCTTATCCGCTCTATTATATATTCACTCCATTAGTGAGTAAAGTTATCACGCATTAACATGTAAACAAGTAATCAAAACACGTCATTGTCAAATCACAATACCATATCCAACATCACCCCCCAACAATAAGGTCCCACTACTTCACCACCACCATTGCACCACTTCCACAATCACTACTGGCTTGCCACTTACGTATTTCAATGAATTTCACAAAGTGAGGTGATGTATTAACAGAAAGGATCCTTGATGGGATGTTTCCGTAGTTTTATGTGGAAGCAACATGTGTCCTCAATATGTACGCCCTCGAAGCATCTCTTGAGTGACACGTGTCCTCGACACCTTGATCTCGGGGGGGCGTCCTCTGAGTGACACATGTCCTGGGCGTGAATGTCCCTGGAGCATCCTCCATGTGATACGTGTCCTCAGCATGTATGTCCTCAGAACGTCCCCTGAATGACATGTGTCCTTGGCACGAATGTCCCTGAAGCGTCATTTGCTTAACACATGTCCTCGACATCAAGCCATTTACACTGACAAAGTGTGAACAATTGTCTTGACGATTAGTTCTTGTCAAACGACGAGGTCAGATTCATAAGGAAAAGGGAGAATGTCAACTAATGCAAACATACCCATGATCGAGGTAAAACCGTACATCATGACTTGGAAGCATAGTTGACTATCAATCATTAATTCTTCTTTCCAAGGCAATCAGAATGGAATGAGAGAAAGTTCAGCAACCAATGATAAGGGCCTACAAAGTACAAATCATTTAATTCCTAACCTCCTGGAGGGTGATTAACGAAATGTCCCCGCGCGTGCACAACCACAACCAGGACGCATTAAATGACCCTACAGAAGAATGAGACATATTTATTGCTCGACAAAGTTAGAAAAACAAGCATTAAATGTTCAGAGATCCAAACATTAAATACAAAAGTTTCCGCCACATGAAAAGGAAGGCACTATGCTCAAGGTTTGTGCATCATGTATTGCCCTCCTAGTGAACCAATCAAGGGTCCTCCCTCCAAGGGACCCAACTGTCTGCAATGATTCATATGAGGTATAAATAACACTCTCAAACTCAAGTCTCAAGTATGCAATATCTTACTCAAGTAATAGGATAGTGTTTTTGAACCCTCTCTCAAATACTGACTTAATAGTCAGAGGAGTCATACCGAAAAACACTCCAGTACCCTTCTTTTTTAGTGACAGGACTCTGTTCAAGAACTAACGCATGAATCCATCATTTGTAGAGAGCTCCATCATCGTTGATTACGTTTTCTCAATAACCATTTGCTGTGGAACACTCGACTTCTCAGACAAACTTGAGCTCACTAGAAGGGAGATCTGTCATCTTATTCATTATGCTAGAATCATCCTGCACAATCCTAATTAACCCAAACTACACAAGAGTGTGGTAATGTGTTGTATTTTTCAAATTTCTGTTTGAGGTGGATCTATTAGAAAAATAAAGTGTTCAACCAAACAAAAACAATTGGAGATTAGAGCACTAACTCAATAGTGTAATATGGATTTTCAATTGGATTAATACTGTGTGTTTTTCTTAATCAAAACTATTGATCAACAGAAAAAACTAGTGAGTTTCAAACTGGTATTATTCTTTGATTCTTATCTTCACGGCAATGGCAACGGTAGTGGGGTGACGAGTTTCATAGTGGTAAACACGGTGGACTTAATCAGCGATAGGGTGTGTGAAGATCAGGTGAACTTAACCAATAATGGAATAGATATATAAATAGGGTTTTTTTTTTCATTAATGGGGTTGCAATGCAATAGATGGGTAGTGAATCAGGACTGGCTTGAGACAATTTGGGATCTAAAGCGATAATTTTAAATAAGATTTTTTTTTATTTTTTCAATTAATAATTATTCATCTTGCTTATTGTATCCAAATTTTGCTAACATATTCTATTTAATCAATAGTGACGGTGCTCGAAAATACTCAGCCCAAGTCTAGATAAGTGGTTCACAAGATGGGGAGGAGTAGTATGAATGTTCTAAGCTAACAGAGAAAATATATAAGATCAAAAACAATATATAAGTGGTTCGCGCTAAACAAAAGACCACGGTTACGTCCACTGTAATGAAGACTCTTACTCCATAAGGTTTATATTACTTGAAGAAGAAGATTATAGTGAGTTTTTTAGCTTAAAGCTTTACTGATCAACGCCTTATGAGTAGAGGTTTTTCAGATAGATTTTACATAGTGTCATGGTATTTTATTTATACAAGTTTTTACGTAGGGTTTTCTGCAATTTTCTTCTTCATGCTGCTGATTTTGTGGTCCCCTACTTTTTGTTTTGTAGCGGTGACCGTTACCTTGACGGAAGCCATATCAACGGTCATTCAATAGAATGTGCACAAATATTCCCTTTACCAATGAGTACACGTTCGTTAGAGGTTCTAGAAGCTATCCCTTGGACACGTGGAGTGATGTGGGGTATTCGGGGTCTGGTGAATACTGAGCTCCTTGCTCCCGGGCTGTTTACCGCTGAGCTTGTTGTGACCGAGCAGGATTGTGCCGAGCTAGACTTTTTGCTGGACTCCCTTCTTTGGATTATGACTCATTCTTTACTGCAGAACAGATGGGTTGTAGACGAGTCTCTGAAACCGTAATACGACCGTTGGGCCCATTAGATGTTTTGGGCTTAGGATGGACATCTCAACCCAAAATTCCACCATTATCAAATGTTAAAGGTTAAATTGATGAAATATTAATTTGGTGAAAATTAATGTTAAATTGATGAAATTAAAGGTCAATTTATTATCAAATTGACAATAAATTGATGAAATTAAATTTTAAATTAGCAAACTCGAATGTTAATTTGGTTAAATTAAAGGTTAATTTGTTGTTAATTTAATAAATTGAATATTAATTTAAAAAAAAATTGAAGGTTAATTTAATGCCAGTTTTATAAAATAAAATTTTAAATTGATGAATTTAAATATAAATTAGATAAACTGTTCAAAATAAATATTAAATTAATGAAATTTAATATTAATTTGAGATGAAATTATCATCTTTTGATGTAAAATTGCTTTGGTTAAACATTCAACTTTTCAATTAGATTGATCGCAAAAGAGCTTATGTTTGATCTTAATTCCCATTAAATGTCATTCAAGCTGCACTTTTTTTTTTGCATTCTACTTTTACTTTTTCCCCATGGCCAACCACCTTTTCGGTATAGTATGGACTTTTTCTTTATTCGGTACCATAGAATTCCCTTTTTTTGGAGATTGCTGATTTGGCATGATATCACTTGTTGAAGAATTACCTGACTTCTCTCTTCCCTCTCTCTCTAAGCGATAGGAAACTTAGGAGAAGCCAGGAGACTTCAATGCTCACTCTTAACCCCACTTCCACCCTTGATTCACCCACTGTGATGGAGGAGGATCCCACGAAAAATCAGAAAAGGTCAGAAGAAGAAGACGACCACCTCGAGAGAAGCACAAAGAAGATCAAGGAAACCCACAAAGGACAAGAAGAGGAAGAAATGCAAGTGGACCTGCAACTGGGTACTCCACCCACAGAAAATCAAAAAGCAGAGCACCCACCACCCGTAAAGGAACCCCCCTACGCAACTATAAAGCTGCCTTGATGGAAGACAGTGGTGCAATCTATTTTGATGAAGAATACTATGAAGAATCTGCTAAAGAGGAAGAGGTACAAGCTCACCCCAAAAGCCCAAGGACCCGAAGCTCCACAATCGACTTTTCAGATGATGCCTGCCCCTCCATTAATCTGTCACAGAAAACCCTACAAAGAATTAGGGAAAAATGGAAAGATGGACTGTTGGTTAAGCTTCTAGGGAGAAGCATCGGGTACAAGACCCTATGTATGAAAGTAAGAAATCTATGGAATCTGCAAGGTGATTTTGATGCAATTGATTTTGACAATGGATTTTTTCTGTTCAATTTCCATATAAAGGAGGATAGTTTTAAGGTTTTCACAGGAGGCCCATGGATTATCATGAACCACTACGTCAAGGTGAGAAAATGGGAACCCAATTTTATTCCTACCCGGGCATCGGAAATTACAACGGCTCTCTGGGTGAGACTCTCGGAGTTACCTCTGGAATACTATGACGAAAGAATCCTCTTCCACATAGCCAAGGCACTTGGGAAACCAGTTAAGGTTGACACCAAAACAGCGGTGGCGGAGAGAGGCAAATATGCAAGAATATGTGTAGAAAGGGACCTCAATAAACCTCTTATTCCTCATTACAGACTTGGGGGGAGGCTATATAGGGTAGAATATGAATGTATTCACTCGATATGTTTTAACTGTGGAAGGGTTGGACACAAAGATCTGTATTGCACGTATTCCGCCAGAAAAACCAACCCCCCAAGACCTACCGGAGAAACCCCCCCACCGAAAACAACCACAACTACAGGCGCTGTAATTTCGGCGGACTCAGAACGGTCACCTGCAAAAAGAGACTATGAGTCAGGGACAACCGACCACCAGAATGAGGAAGATGACTTTGGGCCTTGGATGTTGGCCCAACCCAGGAAAAGAAGGGGAAGAATTATCAAGAAAGATCTTGGGCCTAACATGTCCCGAAATCATAACAGATTTCTAGCCCTGGAGTCCACTGCCATAGAACCAATACAACAACAAGCCCAAGAGGAGCCCAGCAAAAAAACCCACGACTACAACACAGGTAATCAAAGAACTTTGCACCCTAAAACCGGTATTAGGAGATCCAGAGAACAGGCAAATAAATCTCAATGGATACAGACTTCTAAACCCAGCTCTGACCCATCGACATCAACACAAAGATCCAACGCCCACCTGCTTCCAGCACACAATAGCACGACAAAAAATCTGCTTGCACCTCCTCACCTTCCAGCCACTTCGACTCCCCTCCTCTTTCCCAATCCCATTCTCCATATGCTTACTTCACCAAGTCCCCCAGACCTCACCATCATCAAACAACACCTAAATCACACACGGTTACGTCACCCGGTGCCCCCAAGAACCCCAAGCCACCTGATTGGAATGAAGAGAACCCCGTTGAGGATCTCCAATCTGGACTCAAGTCCAATAAATCCAATGTTCAGATCGAGGATCGTGAACAAATGGCTTGTGATTACCAACTGGATGATCAAGGAACTTTCGCTGGAGATTCAACCATGTGTACTCAGGGATTTTATGAACAGGCTCACTGTGTTTTTAACGATGCCTCTGGTTCCCTTCACAGCGAGAGTGAACCAAATCAGGGCCATCATGGACCTGGATAATGATTCCCAACTCCCATCCCTTTTTGATGATGCATCCCATGAAGATATTGTCCTGGAACTGTAGAGGTGCTGGTAACGAAAGATTCCAGAGAGCCTTTGAAGATATCTTTAAAGCCCACAAACCAAAAATCGTTGTTCTTATGGAAACCAAAATCCTTAGCTCTCAACTGGGTAATTTCTTCTCTCAACTTAGCCTGACGATGTCTGAAAAAGTTGAACCAGTTGGCAGAGCTGGTGGACTTTGGCTTATGTGGGATCCTACCCTGGTTACTGTTGCCATTCAACTTTCAACAACCCAAGTCATTCATGCCCTCATAACTCGGTTTGATTTTGATGAGTGGATGTTTTCAGCAATCTATGGCAGTCCCAACCCCTCGAATAGAGACCACCTATGGGATAACCTAAGTCAAGTGGGAGACAACTACTCACACGGGTGGATGGCCGCCGGCGACCTTAACGACTTTTCTAGTCACTTGGAAAGAAGAGGAAGGCATGCAGACCATAGCCACAGAACCAGGAAATTTAGAGATAGGATTAATAAATGTGGCCTCATCGACCTTGGGTGCAGCGGTCCAAGACTCACCTGGAACAACAAAAGGAAAGGGCTGGCCAACAACAAAATAAGGCTGGATAGAGCGCTGACGAATACTCTATGGACCTCTCAGTTCCTTGTAACATATGTTCAAAACCTCCCCAGAACATACTCTGACCACTGCCCACTCCTTATTCATCTCAGAGGTACCTCTTCTTCCCCCTCTATTTCTAGACCATTTAGAATGGAAGCAATCTGGTTAACAAGGCCTGATTTCAAAGATGTTGTGTCTAACACTTGGAACCAATCTAATAATTCCCTCATTCAAGCTACTGTAAATTTTGCTAAAAATGCTAAAGATTGGAACGTTTCTTCTTCTGGAAATATATTCCGAAGGAAAAGAAGAGTTCTTGCAAGACTAGAAGGTATTCAAAAAGCACAAGAAATAAATCACACCCATAACCTTGAGATTCTTGAAGAACAACTCCTTCTGGAGTATGAACACATTCTAAAACAAGAAGAGATCCTCTGGCACCAAAAATCAAGGTCCAAATGGATCACAATGGGGGATAGGAACACTAAATTTTTTCATGTTTCCACAATCATTAGAAGAAAGAAAAATAGACCCCATAGTCTAAAGAATGCCCAGGGTTGCTAGATCTCAGAGAAATCAGAAATTGAGCAAATCATACACACTTATTATAGGGAGCTTTTTGGCACTGAATATTCGTGTGAAACAGAAGACCTCTATAATTATTATCACCCTTCTTTGAACTTTATTGAGAACCAAATCCTCCAAGTCCCAATCACAGACTATGAAATTAGGAAAGCGACCTTTAGCATCAAGGCCAATAAAGCCCCAGGGCCAGATGGGCTCCAAGCCATCTTCTTTCAAAAATTTTGGGATGTGGTGGGGGATTCCGTTTGTAACCAAATTAAAGATATTTTCAGTACAAGGAAATGCCCTAAAGAAATCAATGAAACATGGATCACACTTATCCCTAAAATTGATAACCCCAGCATGGCCTCACAGTTTAGACCAATAAGCCTTTGTAATGTGAGCTATAAAATCCTCACTAAACTTCTTGTAGCCAGACTCAGACCATTCCTTGATAAACTTATAAGTCCCAATCAAGCCAATTTCATCCCAGGAAGACAGACCACTGACAATGTCATTACCACTCAAGAAATAATTCATACAATTAAAAGGAAAAAAGAGAAGGTGGGGGACATGGTCATCAAAATTGATCTTGAAAAAGCCTACGATAGGGTAAGCTGGCCCTTTCTTCATCAAACACTTATGGACTTTAATTTTCCATCCTCTTGGATTGATATCATCATGAGCTGTGTCACGGGCTCCTCTCTTTCTATCCTTTGGAACGGAGAACCACTCAGCCCTATCAGTCCCAAGAGGGGCCTTAGGCAAGGGGATCCGTTGTCACCATACCTCTTCACACTATGTATGGAAAAATTGGGCCAATTAATCAATAGAAAAGTGGAAGAGAGAAAGTGGAAAGGAATTAAAGCATCAAAGAATGGACCTTCGATTACTCACCTCCTCTTTGCAGATGACATCATCCTCTTCTCTAGGGCTACTGAAAAAGATTTTGATATAATCAAGGAGGTTCTCGAGAAGTTCTGTAGTATTTCAGGACAGAAAGTTAGCCTTGCCAAATCCAGGGTTTTCTATTCCCCCAATATTTGCAATAGTAAAGCTAGATACCTAAGTAGTAGAAGTGGACTCACAAGAACCGAAAACTTAGGCAAATACTTAGGTATCTCAATTCTTCATCAAAGATCAAATAAGGAAACCTACAGTTTTCTTATTGAAAAAAATTCAATCTAAGCTCAGTGGATGGGAGACAAAATACCTCTCCAATGCAGGGAGGGAAACCCTCATCAAATCTGTCACATCCTCCATTCCAAATTACATTATGCAGACCACATGGCTTCCCCAATCCACATGCGATAAAATTGACAAACTCAATAGGAATTTCCTTTGGGGAGATACGAAAGAAAATAAAAAAGTCCACCTCATCAATTGGGATACTGTTTGTAATCCTAAGGAGAAAGACGGGCTAGGTCTTAGAAAGACGAGAGCTAACAACCTAGCTTCCCTCTCTAAATTAGGATGGAGTATCAAGGCTAATAAAGACAATATATGGACTAGAGTCATCAAGGATAAATGCATCAAGAGTATCTCGCTTGAATGGGAACATAAATCAAACAGCTCCCCAATTTGGAGAGCTATCCTAAAAACAAGTCATATTATCAAGGAAGGGACTCAGTGGCTCATCGGTGATGGCAATAATATTTCTTTTTGGACTGATTGGTGGTGTGGAGTTTCTTGTATTGCCAACAGAATGCAGGTACCAGCCTCGGCGGACCCCAACACCACAGTGGCAAGTTTCATTGACTCCTCAGGTAACTGGAACTTGAACCTCCCAGGTATGATTCTCCCCCCTAGCATTTTATTTGATATTCAGCTTACTTGCATCCCTTTTAATTGCGATCTGAAGGACACCCCATGCTGGGGTATCTCAAGCAACGGTAAGTTCTCTGTTAGCTCCACTTATAAATGGATCTCTGATCCTAAAGAGGATTTTAACCACTCGACCCAGACATGGGATTGGATTTGGCGAATGAAAATTCCTCAGAAACTCAAGTTCTTCCTTTGGATCGTACGACATGAAAAAATCCTTTCTAATCAACTTAGAGCCTCCAGGAACTTGACCAATGATCCAATTTGTGAGACATGTAAGTTTCATTGTGAATCCACCTTGCACATCCTGAGAGACTGCTCTAAAGCACAGGCAGTATGGAGAGCCCTTCTTGGGAACAACTGGTTCAGGTCCTGTACTGATAATGACCTACAAAAATGGCTTCTTGATAATCATAAAAATAAAATAAAGGAGAGATGGAAAGGAGTGGAATGGCCTGTTGTTTTTACCTCTGCTATCTGGCATATTTGGAAAGATAGGAACAAGGAATGTCTCAAAAAAATCCCAAACCCCTCTTAATGTCACAGCTAGAAATGCCTGGATTATGGCCCAAGAGATTAACTCTGTTTTTCTTTGTAATTCTAATTGCCATGATCTTTGCCCAGAGATTCTCATTTGCTGGTCTTTCCCTCCTACAGGATGGATGAAATTGAACGTGGATGGATGCTCCAAAGGAAATCCTGGACCTACTGCTTTTGGAGGCCTTGTGAGAAGTGACCAAGGAGCTTGGCAGATGGGGTTCTATGGAAGACTCCCGAATTGCTCAAGTATTCAGGCTGAACTTTGGGCCATACTCATGGGCCTCCAGATTACCCATACCAAGGGTTTGAAGAAGATCATTTTGGAGACCGACTCTCTTGAGGCTCAAAGACTCCTCACAACAAGTTTTGAAGATACACATCCGGAGAGAGGGCTCATCCTTAAATGCAAAAGGTTTCTCACTCTCCTCAATTGTCCCATCCTTCACACCAAAAGAGAAGGAAATTTCAGTGCCGACAAACTTGCTAATTTGGGTGTCATTCAAAATGACAACTTAGTGATCCTCAACTCCCCACCTTGCTCAATAGGAGAGCTTTTGAGAAACGATAATGCTAGCATTGCCTATTTTAGAGGCTTTTGATTTTATTTTTTTTTGATTCTTCCGTTGTACCGAAAAAAAAATGATGTATCACTTGAAATAATTATAATGACAAAGTTTTTTTTTTTTTTGAGAAGAGAAATGAGGGAGAAGGATGACCGGCGGACAGTAACTCCCTGAGCATGACCATAAGGATCTCTCCCAATTTAAAAATGACAAAGTTGATAATTGCAGTTATCATAATGTTATGGGTCATTCTATATTGACAAATAAATTTGATCAAATTAATGATGTGGTTGGTAGGCTATATGAAAATATAATGATGGATTTAATTTACAAATTGGGTAAATTTCGCTCTCATTCGCATCTCAATTCTAAAATATCACCGCGCACCCCTATAATTTATATAGCATTTTATAAACCACCCTTGCTATCTATGTTGCTACTGACAAGTAGCAAATATTGTGATGTGAAGGTTTATTGTCTTGTAAGTTATCAATTTTACCCTGACCACATAACACTTACTACTTAAAGCAGTGGATAACATCCCATATTAATTAGATTAAATTAAATGTAAATTATATTAAATTGAATGTTAATTTGATAAAATTAAATATTAATTTAGTGTGTATTTTAAAAAATAATATTAATTTAATAAAACAAAATATTAAATTCATAAAATTGAATGTTAATTTGATACAATTAAAAGTAAATTTTGTGTTAAATTAAAGAAATGGTATTAATTTAGTAAAATTAAATGTTTGATTCATGAAATTGAATGTTAATTTTATAAAATTAAATGATAATTTAGTATTGATTTATGAACATGAAGATTAATTTGGGATTAAATTAAGAAAATGATGTTAATTTGATAGATTGAATATTAAATTGATGAAATCAAATGTAAATGCGACAAAATTAAAATTTAATTTTGTGTTAATTTGATAAAATTTAATATCTATTTGATGAGATTGAATGTTAACTTGATGAAGTAAAATGACAATTTCATAAAATTTACGATCAAATTTACGTTAATTTGTTAATTTGATGAAATTGAAGTTCAATTTGATGAAACTAAATTTTAAATTAAATAAATTGAATGGTAATTTGACAAAATTAAATTTTAAAATTTTAATTAGATGAAATTGAATTTGATTGTAACGAAATTAAATATTAATTTTGTGCCAAATTGATAAAATTAGTGTTAATAAGATGAAATTAATATTGAACAAATAAAATTAAATATCAATTTGATGAAATTAAATTTTAAACTGTTAATTTAATGAAATTGAATATTTTTTTGGTGTTAAATTGATGAATTTAGTGCTAGTGTGATGAAATCAAATATGAATTTGATGAAATTAAATATTATTTTGGTGTCAAATTGATGAAATTAGTGCTAATGTGATGAAATTAATATTTAAATTAATGAATTTAAATATTAATTAGATGAAATTGAATTTCAAATTGATATTAATTTGATGAATCTAATTAATTTGATGCTGATTTAATGCAGAGGTGGGTAGGTATTAGTAATTTGTGCATGTATATTGATACATATAGGGATTATTTGGTTGCTGTATTAAAAATAGATGGATTAGATAAAGTAATACAGTCTAATACAATACAGATGAATTAAAAATAATATTAAATATGATTTTAGAATAATATGTAATTTTATCTAATATTTGGTAATACACAATATAAGAGTTAGATAAAAGTTATTTAATCCAATCTGTTGATTAATTAAAAAATTATTTTATCATATTAATGTTGAATTAACAAAAAACCCTCAATTAGTGTTTGTTACATTGATGACAACTTAATTTTATCACTTGAGGTTATAATAATAAATGTGTAGAATAATATGTTTGAGTTGGATTATAATACCACATCTTTTGATGGTATTAAAAGACCTCGATAATACAGGTCTATCGTATAAAAAATATACGATAAGTATATGTTTTTGAAATTAATATGATATCAAATTTGTTTACCAAACAAAGTATTAGGCCCGATTAAATAAAAAATAGCACAATCCAATATTTAATCCCCTCATTATACGTCTACTAAACGAGTCTACTATAAGTAAAAGGTAAACATGTAAATGATGTGACCTATTAAGGGTAATTTTGTAAAAGGTCATTTTCCGTCCACTTACCCTTGCTCAGTTATCCGATAATTATAGCAAGAGCTGTCAGTGAGATTTCAAAAAATATAAGAGGTGTTTCTAAAATTACCTTCATATAGAAGGGGTGCTAGTGAAATTTACCCTTATATATTTTATGTGGTAATCTTTTTTTTTCAATACCAATGCGACATTAACTTAAAATATAAATTTAAAATATAGACTTAATCAATCTACTCTGACGACTTCGGGGTTCCACGACCAAATGTACTCCGGCCATCTATATGTCACAAACACACAAAACCTTTAAGCTCAACATGCTGATTTTAGTGGTACAAAGCAGCCTTTAACTTTCAGATTTGAAAGTGTGATACTCCGGCCAAATTTGATCTGCATTAGTGTTTTTTTATATAAATAAACTGCTGTTAAAATACTCAAGCCATTCCCACTTTCAGATCTGCGACTGTTTTTTTATTTGGTCCGAGCACATTGCAGTTGTTTTTGTTGATCGTAATGTACATTGCAATTGTTCAATCGACGATATTTCGGTGAATTTTTTTTTGAGTAGCGGGAAAAACTCTTAGCATGTCCCACGCGAGTAAAGATGTGCTTGTGTCGCTCAGGCTCATGAGTTCAGGTAAAATCGAGGACAAACTTCGGGTGCATGAACCAGTCCTTCAACTCATACTCCAATTAAATCAGTACTTCCCTTTCGGTGGGATTCAAATTCACACTAGCGAGTATGATACGGTTTGCGTAAGTAATTGAGGTCCGTCTTACCACATTTTTTCGCCTAGGAGACTTAAGGCAAAGTCTTCAAAAGACAAGAGATATCACTGGACCAAAATGAAATATTCTGGCGAAGTATATTAATATTTTGGTGTTTACATTAATTTATGCCGTTAACTATCAGATCTGAATTATTTTGCATTATGTCCTACCGTTAGCTTCTGAAAAATGCATTCTGACTTTTGACAAAAAATTGTCGTTAACTTCAAATTTGTGGCAAAAATGCATTCTAATAAAAATGCATGCATTGGGTTTTGGCTAGGTTTAGAGTTGAACTTGATAAGTCATTTTGACTCTCCAAGGTAGAAGTTTTTGGTAGAGATTCGAATTAATTTCATTGTATTTTTAGTGTATTCCTTTAAAATTTGTTGGATAACTTAGAATTGTGAGTGAAGGATATACTTGGCAACATTTGATTATGGTTTTAAGGAAAGAATCTTAGGTAGTGCAAATATGTTGTGTTTTAAGTGTCTCAACTACTCGTGTTCCTTTTGTTGTCATATTATGTGGAGATGGTTTTTGTGATAACTCTATCGCGGCATAAGAACGAATGACTTTATACTTGTTTACTGCTACTTCTGTGTGGCCGGCTCGTTTAGGCCTTTGTTGTGGGGGTAGTTACATAGTAAAGATATCACGGTTGGTGGGATGAATATGTTCGAGCGATAAATAGTTAAAATAAAATGCGTCAATACACACAACCTCTGACTCCTCCAACGAATGTTGTCAAAAGCTCATCAATAGCCAAGATTCAAGTTGAAATATATAATATTCAAGCTAAATTACATGAAATTCAACAATCATTGCGTTTTCAGAAAACCATGTCCTTTGTCTATGGTGTGCTACTTGTTATTTTAGTATTTTGAATTTAATGTGAAAATACTTGTACCTCGGTGGGAGATGCTTGTAATGTAATATAATGTGAGACGCTTGTAATATAATATAATTTAAAGATACTTGTAGCCCTCTTGGGTTCAAAAATTTTGTGTCCAAGTGAATGATGTCGGACAATATTGCCTAAGAATGTCGTATTTGTATGACATCTCAATAGGATTATCCTACCTTAGTTGTCAGAAAGTGGGGATAAATATGACCTTCAAGCTTTTTCATTATTGTGTTATATCTTAGTTGATAGATATACCTTTGACATTATATTAGCTAAACATTTTCATAGACCCTTTGCAACTTCTTGAGGATAAAATTCAACGAACACAACCATCAAAGATAATGAAACTCATTTTATGGAACACAAATAGTCCAACAATCTGACACATAAATAATTCAAATTCAAGCCTCGTGTATAGATAATCCAAGTACAAACTTAGTACACAAATACCTCAAATACAACCCAGAAAGCAAATTTGTCCAAAAAACTCTCAACTCATATCATCCTTATGAAATGTTGGATTGTCAGACTCTCTTTCATCATTCACTCCAAAAAAACCTGTGGAACTTATGGGTCGCGTAGCTGATTAATGCTCGTCCAATTTGAATATTGATTAGCCTGGAGAAATTTATCAATAATTTTCATTAGCTTTGATAATATAGTTTGTATATGTAGGATGCATGTCACTAACCACATGAGCATAAAAATTTGGTAAATATAGTAAGCAATCGGATTGTAAAAGCCCAATTTTGATTAGGGTTGCAACTTGGGGCAGATTGAGGCGTCAACCAAAGCCCAATCCAAGTTATAAAACTCTCAACCTCAGTTCAACTCTAACCCGGCTTCGACCCGAGTTACGAAATCGGGTCCAAATTTTGGATTAGATTTGAGTTTCTATATGTTAACACATTCAACTCTTTTATTAAATGGTGATTTGAAAACCGGTACAATTTTTTAGACTTATTTCTGTAAAAATACAACACAAAAACTTATTTGGGGTAAAGTGCATATTTTTTAAAAATGACACTTGCATTCGGTAAACAGCTGATGGGTAGAAAACATTTGTATTTCTTTCAAAAATTTTGGCTACAATCAAGTCATGAGATTTAAAATTAAGGGCTTTAATTATCTAATCCCTTCTTCTTCGGCAAAAGGGATTCTATGGCCATGGGATTCAATTAAATGTGATAACTGTTTATATGTGAATAAACACGGAATTCGCCCAAAAAAAAAGAGGAATCCGATAGTTATCATCCGACTGTTCATCGTCGTTTACGATGTCCAATACTTGTTCGTTGTTGCCAACCACTTCTTCACTGGAAATTGCAGGTGACATTCATGTTTCGTTTTTTCGTCATTCATTAATTATTTAGTTTTTTGTTCACAAAATTATGTAATTTGTTTTTGAAAAATAAAATAAAATCATAAAACCCTATTTTGGTGAAATGATAGTAAAAAATTGAAGGTTTCTAATGAATAACTGAGTAACCTAATTATAAAAATTAAAGTATTTGCAAATGAAAAAACACTTTGTAACAAAATTTTTTTGATTAAAAATAGTTACGTAACTATTTATGATTCAAATTATAAACAATTCATATTTAAAAATTAATGGGTTTAATTGTGTTGCGTAACTTTTTTGTGATTTTAAGTATTTTATTATTATATATGTTATTGGTAACTGTATTGAGTATCTGTTGAGTAATTGTGTTGAGTATATGTTATTAAATGGTTATAACTGTGTTGAGTATTTGTTAAATTGAATAGTATGTTGCTTGTATATATTGATGGTATGAAACTTAGTTATATATCCTACAGTGATTCTTAACCATTACTTGTGTCTCTAAAAATAGTTACTATGTGCAATTGAGTTACAATGCTCCTAAAAATTTAGATGAATCTCATTCTATTGAATTAAACAATTACCAATGTCTGCACTAATGGTTAGGTTAATATAGACACACCATATATTACTGTAGTTTGCAAAACAAAAAATATAATTATAAAACCATAATTTCAGGAATGAAACTAAATAACTCGAAGTCTTTTTGTATTAAATGAATAGTTCAAGAGTTTGAATTATTTGATCACAAATTGTAAACAGTTAATATTCAAAAATTTAATGGTTGTAACTGTATTGAGTAATTATTTTGGGATTTTAAGTATTCAATTATTATATCTGTTATTGGTAATTGTGTTGAGTATATGTTACTAAATGGTAATAAATGTGTTGAGTATCTGTTATGTTGAATTGTATGTTAAAGTATATATTCATGGTATGAAAACTTAGTTATAAACTATATTGATTCATAATCAATACTTGTGTCCCTAAAAATAGTTACTATGTGCAATTGAGTTACAATGCTCCTACAAATTTAGATCAATCCTATTCTAATGAATGAAACAGTTACCAATGTGTGGACTAATAGTTAGGTTAATATAGATACATCATATATTACTATATGATACCCTAGCATAATTGATGCATTAAACATGTCATGGCGAAGAAACAATCTTAAAAAAAAAAGACCTGCTATAAGGTGTAGCAAAGAAATTCCACGTCAGGAGTCAGAAGCAACAAAGAAAAATGTTGAGATAAAAGACAATCAAAGTGAATTATACATCATTGGTGCAAGGTACAAGCCACAATACAAATCAAATATGCTTTCCATTATCAAGACAATAGAAGAACTTCAGTTGAATGAGTATCACAAGACAACGTTAAAAAGACTCCGTTCTGGTTGCTTTTTGAATGTAACATTGACCAAACTATAGACAAATCATGGTGTTGTAAAAGTGACAGCAGCATTCTTGAAATACTATTATGTTTCAATTCCGATAAATCAAGATTCAATATTGGAAGCAAAACACTGAGGTTGAGCCCCAGTGATGTGACTCTGATATTTGGGATAGAAGATGGGTGTGAAAAGATTGATTGTATAATACATGAAAAATCGTTTACACCTTTTACTGAACGCTGGTTCAAAAAGGATCGAAGGTTGACAATAACATTGATTAGAAGCAAGCTGAAACTAGCGTCCAAAGGGAACAGTGATACTAATTATGATGACTTGGGTAGATTATTGTGTATGTATCTGAACAAAATGAGTTGGGGGTTTGTATCATATATTAAAATTTTGGATGCATGTAGAAAATACAATTGGTCCAAAGCTACAATTGATACTCTGCTTTTATCCTTGAAGAAGAAGAAGGAAACGTCGATGGCTATCAATGGATGCGTCATCCTAATACTAGTTAGTGTTTTAATAAAAGAAATATGTTAATTTGAGAATTGAAATTACTTTATTATAAACCAATATGCTCTGATTATCGTAAGCTTTTATGTTGCAATATTGGTTGTGTTAACACACCTCCATGATAACTCTCAGCACTTAAAGATCATTTCCTCGATTTCTGAAATGGAACTTACCAAGTCTGAATAAAGCAATCAAGCAAAAATGTTTGGCAAACATCATGGCAAAAGATATAAGTCTCAATTCGTATCTTGCAGTCCCTATAACTTGTAACTGTTTTGAAAAAGGTTACTATGTCATTGTTTGTTATTTAATTTATTTTATCCTCAGATTATGAAGCAAAAATTGAAGAGAACTAAGGAATAAATGATGTCTATCACATCAAAGAAGAATGCAGAAAAAAGCAATGGAGAAGGACTTCGATGACAATGAACAACTTGACACAGAAAAAAATGGTGTTGGCAAACCATCAAGTGCTGATCATGAATGGTCAACTGAAATGAGACAATTGGTTTATTTAGTTGAAATGAATGTTACCCAATCGAAAAAAAGACAATCAAAGGAAGATGATGCTTGGAATAACAATGAAAAGGAGAAATTTATAAGAGAGCGAGAGAGAAAAAGAGAGAGAGAGATGAAGCTCAAAGGATTGTTTCTGTGTTGATGATAAAAGATAAATTCAACCAAGAAAAGACTGTCGAATGAGAAAAGGATTGTCGAGTTGTCCAATGAGAATGAAGCGTTGAAAAGACGCATGCAAGACATTGTTGACATGGGGCATCACAAGGTATGTATAAAATTAAGTATTATAATGACTTTTTTTTTTAATATTCCTACATTTCTTGTTGTAAATCAATGGGAATTTGTTGCATAGTTCTTTGATCCATGTTGTGCATAACTATATTATGCCTGATTGGTATAACTATATTATGCTTGTTGTGCATAGCTATATTATGTCTGATTAGTATAACTGTTTCTGTATAGTTAGTTACCTATTTGGTCATCTATTTGGTATTTATGTTTGTGTAACTATTGCAGCACTAATTCGGGTAATTGTTTTTTGTTTTAACATGTTAACTGTATGGATCAATACTTTTGGTACTTGTTGGATGTAACTTTTTTTTTTTTTGCATATGGTTAATTGTGTGGTGCAATCCTTTTGGTACATATTTGATTAACTGTTTGTTATTCTTGATGGTTTGTGTTAAGGTAACACTTGTACTATGTACTATGCTGTACCTTTATGTTGTAACTGTTTTTGTTTAACTTTTTGATATAACTGTTTTGATTATTGTTTACATTATGGGTTAACTAGGATTTCATGATGTGTGCATACAACATGCTGAAATGCAATGGGACATCCCATCCGATGATAATGTTCAAACATCACAAATGACGGATTATATGTTGCAAATAGTGGATAGAGACACAAAACGTGCAACTTGAGACATTGATTCATACAATGTGGAATGAAAAAGACACAATTGCTGCCAAAAATGTGCCATTAAAAGAGAATGTCAAAATATTAGAAGCTGAAAACGCAAAATTAGTAGATCAAATAAACAAGTTGACAGTTCACAACATCACTCAAAATTTGCATACCACCCAGCCTCACGACAGTGCAAATATTGCTCAAACGTCAATGGTTCAAAAACTGCAGAATAAAGAGAGGAAGAGAAAAAGATATGAGGATTACGGGTATAGAAATAAGAAAAGGGACAAGGAACACATTGAGGCTCCAAATTCAATTATCACCCTTGAGGATCAACTAGAAAAGATCAGTGCAGCGAAAGAAAAAGAGAATCACGATAAAAAAATTTAAAAGTTGTGGAAGATTTGTCACTCATTGAATCCGTCTATCTATGGTCAATTAAAACAAATCTAAGATACAGAAGGACCTATTTAAGTATATTATATATTCTAACTTTTAACTATTATGCTATCGTTATTTCGTTAAAAACTGTGGATTTACTCACTCTACTTTTATACAATTTATGAATTTACCTTATATTACTATGCTTTGACCATGTAGGACACCCATTTGATATGGTATTTCAATTGAAAGCTACATAAATGTTGACAACGCATTGAAACTAATAGGAGGATGTGAACTGTACAACAATGTACGTATTATACATAAATATTTTTTTGTCCACATCACAATATGGTACGACTTAAAATGTTTTCTTATAATCTTTTTGATAGCACAAAGTATAGTTTGCATCTTGTATCTACTTTAAAAAATTTAATATCTAATTCGTTTGTATCTGTTATGTGTAACTATTTACTATTTTTTTAATTTGTCCATGCTACAAAATTGGTATGTATGTGTAACTGTTAAGTCCACATATGTTGCATTTCAAAACCTTACTCTTTTTTGGACGTCGTTTTATACATTGTATTAGATTATTGGAAAGACATGTTGCATGAACTTGATGCAAACAACGATCAATTAACGTTTTAAAAACATTGTTTCTTCTTCAACAGCCCATGTTGGGTACATTAAAAATTATATAAAATATTTTTTTATTTATTTATTTCAGTATTGTTAGATTTCATTTTACTGTCCATAAATGAAATATGTGTAGACGTTCGTTACAAATAACATGGATTTATGCCAAGACTAAATTGACAAAAACCTCATTTTGGGAAGAGATCGTCAATTCCTTGTATTTTTCATGAATTCCAATTGTCAAAACAACCTTGTGCAACTTTGGCATTGAACAGTCTTATTGTTGGATACTGACGTTGGATCTTGGACACACTAAAATTCTATGAAACCTTGAAAAGTGAGGAGGGACGTGTGGCTAGAGGATGCAAAAACATTGGTAAAAACAACTGCAATATCATATCCATTACTAACATCTATCGTTGAAAAAATGCAGAAAGATTATGTTGAACAGAAAATTAGTGAAATGCAGGCGGCCGATGGAATTGACATTAACCCCTCAAACAATGTTCTTTCCATGACATCGTATGAGAAAAGTCCACAATAAATGGCAAATTTGTACGTATTATTTTTTAACTTTAATTCATAGAAATGCAAATAAATGGTGGTAACAAAAGCTATACTGCAGGGTCGATTGTGGACTGCTCGTTTGCTACATAATGAGGCAGCTTGCAAAAGGCGACGACATACAGGAAAGTTGACAGCTAGACAAGTGAAAAATTTGCGTACAAAAATGATGAAAATATTCTTGAATCATTTCAATTCTTGGACACCAAATGATTTCCATGAAAGGATGAAATTGAAGGAAATATATGAATAGTCATATTTGAGATTTTGTTGGAATTTTTTGGTATCATTAAATGAACACTTTGTATGGTATATGGAATGTATATTTTTTATCATATGGAATTTCAAATTCAATTAAATTTTGGTTGCCTCAAATGTTTTTCAATATTTTGCGAACCTATTTGGTATATCTATGACATAACTATTTCATGTGATCTCTTGATTTAAGCAGTTTGGAGAATATATTTGGTGTAACCATTTGACGATACTGTTTATTTGGCAACTTTAAGTAATAGCCATTTGGCATGGGTGTGTAACTATATTTTTTTACGAGAAATGGTGTCAAACTGTTTATGCATCATGATGAAATCTTAACTATTTTGTTCTAACTATTTGATATAACTGTTTGGTGTAACATGTATATAAAGTTACAGTTAATTATATAGATTTGGTGTAACTCTTTCCAATTTTGACTTTGGACATTAACATGACATTAAGAAAGTTTTATTATTACATTTAACTGGTTTTCAATATTATTATTTTTCCCTACACCCCAATTGTATAACCCAAAATTATGGATATGTTCATGTTCTGCTAAAATGTTCACTCATCCCCAAAAATTACTCAACATACAAAAAGTTGCACCCATATTATAACCTCCATATTAACATATCCATAAAAGAATGACTACTAAATAAAACAACAAATGACAAAAAAATAAAATTCAAATAATTATAACATGAAAATGAAAATAAATTTATTAATTAAAAATAGTAATCCAATCACAAGGGTTCTTTACAAATTTTCTTGTTGTGACTACCTAACCATCCACAATGACTACATCAAATTCGTCTAATAAGTTCTCCCCTTAACCTATCTATATATTTTTTGGGTCGATCCGGCTACTTCTTGGTTAATAGTGGCAAAATCTCAGCTTTGTCAACATTAAAGATTGAATGACCAAGAGTCGGGATTAAGAGTATAGATTGAGCGTATGATTTATTGTATGAACTAACATGATAATAATAATCAACAAACTCGTTCATATTTCTCTCACTCTTACGTATTGCCTCTACTACATGAGAACAAGGGAACCCATTAATCTATCATTGAAAGCATGAACACGTGCCATTCTGAATGTCGACTAAAACATAAGGATTTGAATTAACATCATACACATCATTGTTTGAAACACTAACACACCAAGACCTGCTTTCGACAAATGCAACTTGTAGTCTCGAAACCATCTCAGGCCATAAATTTTCATTCCATGTACATTCAATGTTCATGCTAGCACCATTTGATTCATAATTTGACACCTGATAGTGTCAACAATGCTCGTAATGGGTAAATGTCGTGCTGTCATAATCCACGCATTGAATGACTCTATTGCATTAGAGTTCATCTCACTGTAACGTCTACCTCTGAAGTATGCATTTGTCCAATGCTCGTATGGAAGATTATCCAAAAAAACATTCGACAATGTATCCACCCTCACATTGAAAAACATCAATTTTTTGGGTAATAGTGGAATGGTGGGAGCATAAGAACACTCATGCAACACCACCACCATATGCTCCCTAAATCCATTTGAATATCGACTACCGCTAAACTTGTCCGTCTAGTTCGCCTTCAGGTGCTGCAAACAGAAAGCGTGGTGACACTTTAGAAAAACCTTTGGCATGGATTCCAACAAACCGACATTACGATTAGAGACAAATATAATTTCTCTATTCAGATCCAAAATCTCGGACAATTGCTATAAGAACTATAACCAATTTGCCTCATTTTTCAAGTCAACAATTGCAAATGCTAGAGGGTATAATCCTAAAACAAAAAGATAAATGTATGTATGTAGTTAAGTAAAATATTAAAACAATAGCCTACAGATTCACATCATAACAACAATAAAACATCATACCATTATATTAAAAAAGTTTCAATAAGCACATACACTTACACTAATTAAGAATCACATAATAGAGACAGTCTACTGTTATAGTATATTGTTAACAAAAAGAAAAAATGCATAAACACTATTTTCATTTAGCATAAAAATGAAAATACAAACCATAACATAATTTACCTATGACAAATCAAACACTAACAAAAATTAAAATGACCAAATATGACAAAAAAAATACAAAATCAACACACACATATAAAAAGGTGATAAAAGACTTATACCTTGATTTTCATCCTTTCCAATTGTCGAAAGAATGCTTCATTTGTACTTTCCTATAATGAATGTCCCATCAATGAATAAAATTAGACGACAATAATTGAAACTTTTGATGCAAGTCTTAAAGGACACAAACAATCTATGAAAACGGTTAGTCTCATCATCACAATGCAAAATTATATAGCTTTCAGAGTTTGTATGATTCTTAGCATGCATATACCAACGTAACTGTTAGTACGACAGCGTATGATCCCCAAAAGTATACCTTTTGCTTTTTCCACTCCCACCCATGCTTAGTGATAAGATATGTCAATACCATAAGACGTAAGGAAATCACTAACCATGTCGACTGGACGAGTGGACTTTTGGTCACAGACATTATCAATAATCAAATTTGTAATCATATTGCAAGACAATCTCTTGTTCTTTGTGGTACGTAATGCTACTCCACATGAGTGTTTGTTATTCATTTTTTGTATGTAAAAGAAACCATTAAGATTCTGAATAGTAGCATTGACATGCCATCCACGCCCTTTATCATACTTCACGTGCACTCAACAATAACTCTATCCCTACAGTTCCTCGCATAATTAAACTTGAACCCAAACTTGATTGAGTATTTGCACAGAGCTTTTCGAAATTGTGTGACACCACCTTCAAACTTTTGGCCTACATGTCGTATTTCATTTGATCACCCAGCTGTCAACAATATTTTTTCAGTGTATGTGCAAAAGTGAGAGAGTAAATCATCATCAGAATCGATACTATCTTCGCAAATATGAACATCTTCAAGAAAATTATCATCAATCTCCACACGTGACTCTTTATATTGCCCAATTACCACGACCTCAGCATGACTAACATTTATCAAACGCATTATATCAAATATATTACGCAAATCCTCATCATTTTGCAAACAACATTTGACTTTTTTGTGTGCAACTGATGTGGGATTCTAACTTAGACATCTTCTTTTGCTCTTTATTCAACATCCCATATCATTCAACTAGGAATCTTGTACCTTGATGAGTGTGAATAATACATAATATTTTATTATTTGGCTCTTTATATTCGTATTTTTTAATGCTTAAATAACATACATTAGTTTTTAATGCTTAAATAAAAAATCGGGTTGAACATGATTTTTAGTAATTCGGTCTGGGCTCGAGTTGAATCCATAAACATAAAATCTCAACCAGCGCCCAATTCAGGTTAAGGTATTTTGGCTCAATCTTAACCCAAGTTTTAAAAATTCAACCTAATGTACTCTGACCAGAAAAAAAAAAGTCATAGATCTGAAAATTAACGGCTCTGAAAAAGAAGTCGTAGATCCGACCCGAGTATTTTCGCCAATGTGATCAGACCAAAAAAAAAAACAGTCACAGGTCTGAAAGTGGTAATGAACTGTATTTTAACAGCAGTTTATTTTTTTAAAAAAATCATTTATCAAATTTGGCCGGAGTATCACACTTTAAGATCTGAAAGTTAAAGACAGTTTTATACCAGTAAAATCAGTATATTGAGCTTGAAGGTATTGTGTGTTTGTGACTTACCTCGCCGGAGTAGATGGCTGGAGTAAATTTGGCCGTCAAAAGCTGAAGTCACTGTAGTATTTGGTAGACGCTAAGACTAGTTTCTTCATGTTTCCCACCCCTCCTTTACCCATCAGATGGGTGTGTTAATGAGGGAAGGGAGTTGTAATTGTAATAGTGTAATGGCATTTGGCCCACTTGAATGACAATGGCATGCCAATTGGGTAGCAAATTTTAAGTTTTTACTTGGGCAGCATTGCATTAAGGTATTTTCTTCCCTCTTTTGTATTTAGTTGAAGGGGGATGAAAACCGGAAATAATTTAATTTTTTGTGTTTGTAGGATAAAAAAGTGGAAGGATAGGAAAAAAATATAGATGGATATTTTATTATTGTATTTATATATAAAATTAATTTTATATAATATGTCATAAATAAATAGGGTATATGCATATATTAAAATATATAAAGTTAAACAACATGTATTTCAATAAAAATAGTTAACGTTTTATCAACTTTTCTTCTCAATTTTGAATTTATAAAGCTAGTCAGGCGCCTTGTTTAACTTAGTCAAATTTTCTCCATCAATGATGACTTAAAATAATGTTTGGATGGATTTGGTCTTATAGCATGAGTTAATATTTTTCCCGATATTACAATGTAAAACAACACCGCATACACAGTACGTACCAAGTGTGTGTGGTAAATATTATCACATCAATTTTAATTGACATTAGAATCGAAATGACAAGAGGCTCAGATACAAGAGTGCTTTCGTGCTTTCAACACAATATCCAACATTCATATCTAGCCCCAACAAAGTATGGGTTTTTTTTTTTTTTTTTAAAGTTGTTGGGCAGAATCAAGCAAAATAGATGAATTGGTTTAGAACAATGGACTCGCACCTTATCTTAACAATTGAACTAAACATAATATATATGAGATGGGATAAAATAGTAGACGGATCATTATAATCGGTCTGAATTGAATTAAAATCATTTGTCTAATCCCAACGCATGTTTCACCCTTACAAAACACATCCTATATGTCTTAAGTAATAATGATGTGGTTATTAAGGTATTTTAACACCTTTTATTTATCAATTCATTCTGGATGGTTGGGTTAGTATGTACCTTTAAAAATAGTTATTGATTTGGCAAACAAAATTTGTTAAATATCTTGGTGAGTCCTATACATTACTAGAAGGGAGAAATCACAACTTACATTTGCCCATGCAAGAAAAAGGCCAATAGAATTGATGCCAATCTCATGACAATTTTGAGTTCTCAGCCAATATTTTACCTATGCCACAAATATGTAATGTATTTAGAGCAAACATACCCAATCTTGCACTATGAAGGAAGCTTTTCAATTTGCTTCTTCTGGGGTCAACTGATGCCTCAGTCTGGCAAACTGAGTGAGACTATTGAGGAGTTGTAATTAGAAAAGATTGTTGACTAAACCATTTTTTATAGTTTTTTTTTTGCTGCAGGATGTTTAGGCTTGTACCAATTACTCTCTCGAACTTAGTGATTGGTCACTAGGACTTCAGTTGGGTTAAAGCATGTCCCTTAAAGGACAAAAGTGGCTAGCCCCTATGGAGTGTGAAAATGGATTAAATCTCAGATCTCTCAATTACCAAGAGACAGATCCAACCATAGTTGAATTGACA
>CM042185.1:39761513-39776828 GCA_023539305.1 Ilex asprella
ACACAAAAACAAACTTGACTTGTTCAATACATCCTCTCAGCCACATGTTGATGTTGATAACTCTAACACTCTCCCCCAACAACAGCTTCCAAACTCTTTACCATATCGAGCTGATGACAAAAGCTTTCAAACTTGCTACCACTCAAACCTTTTGTGAATAAGTTTGCAACTTGGTCTTCTGACTTAATCTATCTCCGCTCAACCTTTTCTTCCAGGACTTTTTCCCTGATAAAATGATAATGCACTTCCACATGTTTTGTTCTTGCATGAAAGATTGGATTCTCCGCAAAACGAAATCCCGACTGGTTGTCACAATACAATGGAACTGTATAGTCCACTAGTTGATGTAGATCATTCATCAGCCATATAAGCCACGTACTCTCTTAAGCTGCCATTGCTGCTGCTCGGTACTCTGCCTCCGTTGTTGACAAAGATACTGTCGGTTGTCTCTTGCTACACCAAGAAATTGCTCCTGATCCAAGCATAAACACATTCCCTATAGTTGATCTGCAGGTGTCGTGATCTTCTGCACAATCAGCATCACATAGCCAACTAGCTTGCAATCTTCACCTTTATTGTACAACAGACCATAATCAATTGTAGCTTTCACATGTCTCAGAATTCGTCGTACTACTTCTAAACGAGGCTTTTTTGGATTTTGCATGTATCGACTTATCACACCAACTGCATAACAGATATCGGGTCTAGTTAAGGTTAAGTAAAGCAAACTACCCACCAATTGTCGATACATTGTTGCATCTTTCAAGTCTTTGCCTTCATGTGGACACATCTTGGCATTTGGTTCCATTGGTGTTGACATCGGCTTACATTCGAGCATCCCGAACTTTTTCAACAAATCTTTGGCATATTTTTGTTGACAGAGAAATATCCCTTTGTGTGTACGATCCATCTCTAGCCCAAGAAAGTGCTTAAGTTGTCCAAGTTCTTTCATCTCGAAACGAACTGACAAGTTCTCCTTTGTTCGGCAAATTTCTTCAACATCATCTCCAGTGATGATTAGATCATCTACGTATACAAGTACGATAGCTAACTTTCCCCCATTAGCTTTAACAAACAAGCTGGAATCTGCAGGTGTTACTAAATACCCACTTTGAGTTAGAAATTCAGTAATCTTGCCATACCATGCCCTGGGTGCTTGTTCCAATCCGTAGACTGTGTTCCACAACTTACATACATATTCAGGATGACCTTGACTCTAAAATCTCATCGGTTGATTCATATAGATCTCCGGATCCAACTCTCCATGCAAGAATGCATTCTTCACATCCATCTACCACAAGTCCCAATCTTTGTTAGCTGCAAGTGCAAGTAAGACTCGTACAGTTGTAAGTTTGGCAACTGGACTAAACGTTTCATCATAGTCTAGTCCATATTGTTGAGAGAATCCTCGAGCTACCAAACGAGCCTTGTGTCTTTCAATTGATCCATCCATGCAACGTTTTATCTTATAAACCCATTTGCAAGTAACAGGCTCTACATCTCTTAGCTTTGGCACGAGTTTCTAAGTCTGATTTTGTTTTAATGCTGCAATTTTCTCTTCCATAGCTTTATTCTAGTTTGGATTCTGAAATGCTTCTGCAAATGTCTCTAGTTCTTTTGCGTTTGCATCTTCTACTATGGCAGCATTGGTATATTTGGGATTTGGCTTCTTGGTTCTTGCTGATCTTCTGAGTGGAATTGGTGCTTCTGTTTCACTAGGATCACCTTTTTCGCTTGGTTGTCCATGCACACCAGTTGCCAAGGACTTTAAGTTTCATCATTTTCGATATCACCATCAGCTGCATTTTGAGCTTCACCTAAGCCTAGTTGGATTCGTGCAAATTGCAACTCATCCTTAAAAACATCTTAATCTAGTAATATCTTCTTTTCTGAGGACCACCATGAAGATGATTCATCAAACACCACATTCCGGGATGTGTAACACTTTCCAGTTGTAGGATCGCAACATCTCCATCCTTTTTGTTGACTATCGTATCCTACAAAGACACACCTAATAGCCTTCTTTTCCATCTTGCTGTGTAGATGATTAGGTACAAAGACATAGCAAACACATCCGAAAACTCGAAAACAACTAACTGTAGGCTTTATGTTCCACAGTTTTTCAAAGGGTGATGAAAAACTTAACCTTTGTTGAGGAAGCCTATTGATCACGAAAGTTGCAGTCTTCATTGCTTTTGCCCAAAACCATCCTGGAACATTCTTTGCATGAAGCATATTTTGACAAATTTTTTGCTAGGTGCCTGTTCTTTCTTTCTGCTATGCCGTTTTGCTGCGGAGTGTTGGCACATGTGAATTGATCGCGTACTCGGTATTCTCAGAGGAAGTAAAAAAACTCATATGAGGTATACTCTCCCCCATTGTCAGTACGCAAACAACGGATTCTTTTATCAACCTCTGCTTCCGTTATTTCCTTGAATTCTTTAAACTTTGAGAAAGTTTCAGATTTTTCTTTCATAAAGTACACCCACATGTACCTGGAAAAAATATCAATAAAGGTCACCATGTATTTCATCCCACTAAGAGAAGCTTGCTTAACATGTCTAAACACATCATAGTGAATTAGCTCTAACGGCCCATTTGCTTTCCATTTTGATTCTTCATACGGCAACTGATGCGCTTTACCGTACTGACATCCTGCGCAGATTGTATCTTTTCCCACTTCAAGTTATGGAAGTCCCTTCAGCATTGACTTTTTCATCATCACAGTTAGTTTGGAATAACTAACGTGACTTAATCGCATATGCCATAAATCGACTGTCTCGTTCTTTCTGGTCTTGTCTACATATGCAGTTTCTACAGACATCATATAGACTGACTCTAGTCTCCGTCCCTTTATCACTGACTCTTCTATAATCTCAAGGTCAAGATAAACTTTCACATCTTGAGGGCCAAACAGAACAAAATGGCCTAAAGACATTAATTGTGCTACTGAGAGAAGATTTTTCTTTATACCTGGGACGTGATAGACATTTTAAAGCTACACATCATTAGTATTATATTGGGAAGAGACTACCGTATTACCAATATGAGCTATCGGTAGTTTTGAGTTGTTCGCTGTGACTACCATATGTCTTCCCTTGTACTCCGAAAAATCCTGCAACTTTTTTTTATCACCCGTCATATGATTTGAGCAACCTGAGTCAATGATCCAATCCTTCTCATAATCAATTTGTTCAAATTTTGTTGCTATAAAAGCCGATTCTTCTATTGCAGCAAAAAATGCATGAGCGTCCCACTCATCTTCGCTTTTGGAAGTAGCAGCATTACTTTCCACAAACCCTTATTTTGACCAACAATCTTTTGCCATGTGACCCTTCTTTCCACAATTATAGCACTTCCTTTCAAATTTTTTCCTGGTGCCAGGATTCTTCGAATCTCCCTCAACACGAGCGCTCCTTTCACCTTGATTACTTTTTGCCTTGTCCTCATTCTTTTTAGTTCTACTGACGGTGTGCTGCTTGAAATTCCACCTGCCTTTGTCGGCATAAAACACTTCCTCTTCACCCTTGAGTGAAACTCCTCCCATTTTTTTAGCCAAGGCTTCTTAACCAGCACGCAAATTCTCAAACTCGACAAGTGATGGTTGATTTTGCCATACCTGTACTGTAGCAACAAAGCCTCTGACTTCTGGTCTCAAACCATGGATGATTATTCTCTTCACCCTGGTTTCACCGATTAGAGCTTCTAGATCCAACTCGAAAATTTTCTGGCATAATGTCTTCACCTTGTGAAAGTACTGAGCGATTATCAAGTCACGCTGCGCTATCGACAATAACTCGCTCTCTAGAAGTAGGAGCCTCGTGTCATTCTTCTTTGAGAACAGCTTGGTGAACGTATTCCAAGCTTCGTGAGGGGTGTTCTAGCACATCTTCTTCGATCGTTGCCTTCAAAGCAAACATCGCTTTGCCTGCTTTTATCTTCCATTTTTGCAGTATACCATTCG
The DNA here is from genome assembly GCA_023539305.1 of Ilex asprella. Lineage (NCBI taxonomy): Eukaryota > Viridiplantae > Streptophyta > Magnoliopsida > Aquifoliales > Aquifoliaceae > Ilex > Ilex asprella. The sequence goes on from CM042185.1 coordinate 39,765,478, forward strand.
CATCCTCAGCCTCCGGTTGAGTAATTTCTCTTCCATTCACAACCTCCCACAAGTCTTGGCCTTGCATGTACGACATCATGCATGTTGACCAAGTATTGTAATTTTAGTTGTTGAGCTTTTTTATTCCACCAATGACTTGAAGATCACCCATTTCACTTTCTTTTTTCCTCACGTGTTTGACTCTCAAACACTCTCTGAACTCCCTCTTCAACCTGACTCTGATACAAAATGTTCAATCCACTTTATAAAAGAGACACACAGAGGAGGAAAGAAAATGATTTTATTGATGTGGTGATATATAAAACTTCACCTGATACAAGCCTTTTATAGGCAAAACCATCAAGTGAAACTTACTAAAAATAGGAACAGAAAGATAACTAGTCAATCTAAACGTGCTGCAACGACCTCTCTAAAGATAACTAGTTAGTCTAAACGTGCTGTAACAACCTTTCTAAGACTCGGACAATTCCTAATTTATTGAAAAAACTAAACAGAGGCATATCTTTGACACAAAAGCAAACTTGACTTGTTCAATAAATCCTCTTAGCCATATGCTGACGTTGATAACTCTAACATCATAGAGGTCGTGTCATCCAACCAGTCCCTATAGCTGCCAAGAGTATGAGAATCATCAACCGAGTAAGTAGAAGATGTGGTCTGAGCAAGAGGAAAAATTATTTCATTAAATACCACATGTCTCGAGATATAGAGTTTGCTAGTGGAGAGAACTATACCCAACAAAAACACATGGCAAAGTTTTTGGTGAAAACTTGTTTTTGCCATATGTTTTGAGATATGGATAACAATGACAACCAAATGTTCTCAGCAAAGAATAATCTGGTTGTTTATTGTAAAGAATGTTGAATGGGGTATGTTTAGAGTAGTCGATGACAATCTATTGATGAGGAAACTGGCTATAGTAAAAGCTTCAACCCAAAATTACGTACTGAGTTTTGAATGAAATAACATAGTTACACCCAATTCTCGGATATGGCGATGTTTGCGTTATGCTACTCCATTTTGCTCAGGTATAGAAGGGAAAGAAATATGTCAAATAATGCCATTAGTGGATAGGTAATCCAAGTACGCATTTTTTCCAAATTCCCCACCTCCATCACATTGAAAGATTTTTATATGTTTGTTAACTGAGTATGGATCATTGCAGAAAATTTCAATAAGTAAGAGAAAAAATCTGCCTTGTGTTTAAATGGGTAAATCCATGAAAATCTTGTGAAATCATCAATAAATAGTGCATAATATCTAAAATTTTGCATAGAGTTAACAAGTGAAGGTCCCCACAAATCACAATGTATTTTCTCAAATGAAAAAGAAGAACGCTCACTTGCATTTATAAATGGCAGTTTACAAGTCTTACCCAGCTAACAACTTTCACACATATCAAGTTTGTCATTCCATGAACTAACAACAATTTTATTTCTATGAGAAAAATGAAAAAAACTTTCTTATTCGAATGACCAAGTTGTTGATGCCATACTTCTTCAGAGGTTTTTTTTTCGAATAGAGAAGAATGCCTTCTTGTCACCACCCAACGCATACCATCCTCCTGATTTAGTTCTGATTGCCATCACATTCCCTGTTTGTGTATCTTCAATAACAAAGCCATTGGTATTGAATTCAAAAATGCACTGAGTGTCGTTAGTAAGCTGTCCAACTGATAACAAATTTTTATTGAGAATCAGAACAAGCAAAATATCATTAATTGAAGATGATCATTATTGATGGAAATAGATGTTGACCCAATATATGTGATTGGAAGGTTTTCACCATTCCCAACAGTGACACTAGCATGTCCAAAATAAGGTCGAAGGTTTTATAATATACTTGGATCACCTGCCATGTGTGGAGTTACTCCAGTATTTGGTATCCATTCTAGATCCATTGGATTTGTGATTTGCATTACAGCGAGAGCTTGAGGAACATCCTCAAACTAAAATGTTGGGATTTATAATGTTCTTAAAACCCACAAACAAACGCATACAATCGAAGAACAAACCAAGAACATAAAATCAATGAGAAACAAGAAAGGACAAGACATACAGATTTAACGTGGTTCGGCAATTTGCCTACATCCACGATGCTACAAGGATTTCACTATTGATCAAGAGAGAGTAGAAGAGGCTGCTATACAATATCTCTATATATTTCTCACAAATGCAAAACCTAGAGAATATAAGAGAACTACAGAGCATTCTCGCGACACGCGTCTGGACGCATGAGCATGTCGCGTCCGGACGTGACTTCCAGTGTGCTCGCTTCTTGCTCTTCTACCTTCTGTCACTTGCATTCGGATGCACGTCCTTTGCCGTTCTGACGCGTCTTCCAGTACGCCTCTCCTTAGTCCTAAGCTCCTGCTCCATTGACTAAGTCTCAGAGTCTTCTAGGAAATAAAACTGAGCTCCACAAAAGCCCAACAATTCTCCCACTTGGAGACAAGTTCAGTCACCAATGTCAAATGCAATCGTCCCAGAACAGTCCCTTATTTCTGTAGCTCATCCTCCTATCCTCAAACTGAGAGACCCATAGAAGTTGAACAAGACTTTAGCTTCTCCACAATAACCACTTTTATGAACATGTCTGCCGGTTTATCCCTTGTGTAAATCTTCTCCAAAGTGAACTATCCATCCTCTAACAAAGAGCGAATCAAGTGATACTTTATGTCGATTTTCTTGGTCCTCGAATGAAAGGCTGCATTCTTCACCAGATGTATCGCACCCTGACTATCACTAAACAATTTAGAATTGTCTTGCTCCTTACCCAACTCTTTCATGAAGCTCCTCAACCATACCATTTCCTTGTATGCCTCCGTGGCTGCAACATGTTCTACCATTGTTGTTGAAATAGTCACTATTTTTTGTAGCCTTAAGACCCAATTGACTGCTGCACTACCCAATATAAAAATATACCCTGTAGTGCTCTTCCTGTTGTCAATGTCCCTTGCTAAATCTGAATCCACAAATCCTTGCAAACAAATATCATAACCCCCAAAGTTCAAGGCTAAATCTGAAGTACCTCTCAAGTAGCGTAGAATCCACTTGACTGCTTCACAATGCTCCTTGCCCGGATTTGCCATGAACCTGCTGACAACTCTCATTGCATAAGCAATGTCTGACCTTGTATTAACCATGGCATACATCAAACTACCTACCGCCGAGGCATATGGAACTTTTGTCATATAGTTCTGTTCTTCATCTGTTACTGCGCACTTTTCCTTCGAAAGCTTGAAGTGACTTGCCATAGGTGTGCTAACTGGCTTAGCATTCTCTATGTTGAACCTTTTCAGTACCTTTTTAACATACTCCTCATGTGACAACTTCAGCTTCATGTTTGTCCTGTCCCTACTGATTCGCATCCCAAGAATTTTTTTCTCAGAATCCAAATCCTTCATTGCGAACTCCTTTGACAGTTGTACCTTGAGATTAACAATCTCCTCCATGCTTGAACCTGCAATAAGCATATCATCTGCATACAACAAAAGTATGAGATAGGATGTACCAAGATTTTTAAAGTAGCAACAATGGTCTCCATGACATCTACTAAACCCCGTAGCTGCCATAAAGCATCAAACCTTTTATACCATTACCTCGGAGCCTGTTTCAACTCATACAGACTTTTCCTTAGCTTTCATACCTGATTCTCCTTGTCTTTCACAACATAACCCTCTGGTTGATGCATATAAATGTCCTCCTCCAAATCTCCATGAAGAAAAGCAGTTTTAACATCCAACTGCTCTAAATGCAGATTCTCAATAGCCACAATATTAAAGACACATCTGATAGTAGAAATTTTAACAACAGGAGAAAAGATTTCAGTGTATTCAATACCTTGTTTCTGCTCAAAACCTTTGACTACCAACCTTGCCTGTACCGTTTGCTCCCATCAGATTCTTCCTTAATTCTGCAAACCCACTTGTTGTGCAGAGCTCTCTTCCCCTTGGGCAATTAAACCAATTTCCAAGTCTGATAAGATGAGAGAGAATACAGCTCATCATCCATTGCATGCTCCCACTCCTTGCTGGACTTAACCTGCAAAGCTTCCTCAAAACATTCTGGTTCACCACTATCAGCTAACAACAAATAATGCAAGGATGGAATATAACGTACTGGAGGTTTCACCGTACGTGTAGTCCTTCTCAGAAGAGGAGTATGTGGGTCTGCCAGTGGAGTAGATTGTGTATTAGTATCCTGAGGCTCTAGAACATTTATGTTAGGGATACCTTCAAACTCCACAAAGTCTGGTTTTTTCTCATCCTCCTTGGTTTGACTTAGTCTGTCTGTTCAAGACTGACTCATTAAATACCACATCAATACTCCTGCATGTTTTTCAATTCTCAAAACCATACAACCTATACCCATAGCTATTAGTATCATAGCCTATGAACATGCACTTACGAGACTTAGCATCAATTTTATCCCTATCCTCCAATTCTAGATGCATATAGGCAATACAACCAAAAACTCGTAAATGGGATAAATTTACCTCTTTGTCTGTCCAAGCCTCCTCTGGCAATCCACAATTCAACGGAACTGAAGACCCCATGTTGATCAAATACATAATTGTATTTACTGCATCAGCCCAAAATTGCTTAGGTAACCCAGCATGTAACCTCATGCTCCTTGCACGCTCTAGGATCGTCCTATTCATACACTCAGCAACTCCATTCTGCCTTGGCTTCTTTGGGATAAATTTACCTCTTTGTCTGTCCAAGCCTCCTCTGTCAATCCATAATTCAACGGAACTGAAGACCCCCTGTTGATCAAATACACAGTTGTATTTACTGCATCAGCCCAGAATTGCTTAGGTAACCCAGCATGTAACCTCATACTCCTTGCATGCTCTAGGATCGTCCTATTCATGCGCTCAGCAACTCCATTCTGCCTTGACTTCTTTGAGACCATTTTCAACCTTCTAATCTCATTCGAAACACAGTAAGCCTCAAACTCACTACTACAATACTCCCCATCATTATCTGATTTTAGACACTTCAATTTCGACCTTGTTTCATTCTCAACTAATGCTTTTCAATTCTTGAAAACATCAAACACATCAGATTTATGCTTAAAAAAATAAACCCATAGTTTTCTAGTAGCGTCATCAATTAAAGTAACAAAATAACATGAAGCACCAACAGAAGATACCTTTGATGGACCCCACACGTCGGTATGAACAAGCTTCAGCCTCTCCGTTTTAAGAGTCCTTGCCACCTTCGTAAAGCTGACCTTCTTCTGTTTCTTGAGAACACAATCCTCACAGAAATCCAAATTCATCGACTTACAACCCGACAATTTTCCCTTCAACATCATTACTTTCATCCCCTTTGCGCTCATGTGACCTAACCTACGATGTCACGTAGTACAGTCAATCTCTGATGCTATCACCGTGCTGCTACTGTTAGTACCCGAAGATACATATAAAGTTCCTTCCTTTTTACCACGAGCTAGAGTCAAGGCCCCCTTGCTCATCTTCTAAGCATGTGATATAAATTATGTGACCACGCCACTCTTTGACAACTGACCCACTGAAATAAGATTTCGTGTTAGACTGGGCATATGTCTAACATCCTTCAATTTCAGAACCGTCCCGTCTGTCTGAGTAACTTGCACATCCCCTTTCTCAATTATATTGCAGGCTTTATCATCACCCAAATACACTTTGTCGAAGTTTTCCTGCACATAGTTTTGTAGTACATCCATGCCTGAAGTAGCATGTAATGAAGCTCCAGAGTCTACAATCTAAGATTCATTGCTAGAATTTAGCGAGCAAACCAGAGCATCATTATCAGACTCTTTAGAAATATTAGCAGTATTTTTACCACTTTCATTATTCCCATTCTGCTCCTTTCTCAGTACCTTATAGTGTCGCTTCCAGTGCCCCTTCTGACCATAATTCCAGTAGCCCTTATCTCCACCACGATTTACTTCGGCCTTTGTTTCTCGTAGACGACTTTCCCTTGCCCTTTTTATTGCCTCCCTTTTTCATAGGCCTGCTTTTCTCTTTTTTATTGAGTGTTGAACCCAAAACAACATCCTCACCCGATGCTCTTCTCTGAGCCTCTTCTCCTAGTATCAACGACACAACATCCTCCAGTTTTATCTTTCTAAACCCGGAAGAATTGTTTACCGCCATGACAAGCCCAATCAAACTTTCTGGCAAACTTGATAAAAGAACAAGAGCTCTAATTTCACCATCAAAATTAATACTCACGGTTTTTAACTGATTCGTGATCGTATTAAATTCATTGATATGCTCAACAACAATCGTATTTTCAGACAACATTAAGTTAAATAACTTTTTCATAAGATATACCTTATTCACCACTGAAGAATTTTCATAAATCCTTTCTAGGGCTTTGAACAAATCTAATGTTCAACACAACTGACGGATCGAGGCACAGTCGCACGGTCCCTAGGGCTTTACGATCCAGAACATCCCACTTTACTTGCTCCATATCCGCTGGCTTCGTGCCATCGATAGGTAAATACAAATCCTTTTGATACAAAATATCCTCCATCTGCATCTTCTAGAACGCGTAGTTCGTGCCATTGAATTTGTCAAACTTGACTTTGTCTTCAACCATTGTGTAAATCCTTGACCTCTGAACCTAGAGCTCTGATATCAATTGTTGGGATTTATAATGTTCTTAAAATCCATAAAAAAATACATACAATCGAAGAACAAATCAAGAACAAAAAATCAATGAAAAACAAGAAAGAACAAGACACACATTTAACGTGGCTCGACAATTTGCCTATATTCACGACACTGTAGGGATTTCACTATTGATCAAGAAAGAGTACAAGAGGCTTCTATACAATATCTCTTTATATTTCCACCAATGCAAAACCTAGCAAATATAAGAGAACTACATAGCATTATCGCGACACGCGTCCAGACACATGAGTATGTCGCGTCCGGACGGGACTTTCAGTGTGCTCGCTTCTTGCTTTTCTACCTTCTGTCACTTGCGTCCGGACGCACGTCCTTTCCCGTCCGGAAGCATCTTCCGGTACGCCTCTCCTTAGTCCCAAGCTCCTACTCCATAGACTAAGTCTCAGAGTCTTCTAGGATATAAAACTAGACTTCATAAAATCCCAACATAAAATGCATGATTGTATCGATTATAACAGTGGAGGGCATTATGTCCCTATTTACTGCATATCTGATAGGGAATCCAATAACAACTCTTTGTGAAATGTTTAGATTTGCTGCAAATTTGACAACCATTAGTGTTGTCCAAGTTCAAGTTTTCTTTGGAAATATCATATTTTAGACCATTTTTCCCTTTTTGGCTTCGGTCTTAGGATGTCTGCATGAAATCATGGCCTTTAGAAGTAAAGGCCTATTTTTTTTCTTTATATCGATTTGAGTTGTTACTTCCTCTATGTCCATAATTCTACATAACAAGAGCTTGCAATTAGTTGGTCTCATCTTGACTGGGGTATAGCCTATTTCTTGTCTCATACCCTGTCAATGACTAAAAATAAGTTTTTGGCGTCGTTGTCAAGGAGGAGGTACAATTAAGGAATGTTCCACCATCATTCGAGGTTTGCTCAATTTTTGTATAAGCGGAGATTTGGTAAACTCTTTTCACATTTACATACTTGTCATTTGATTTTCTTGAATTTTATTTTTATTTATTAATTTGTGTTGGTCATTATTGCATGAACTCTTGGCATAGAGATATTAGTGGATGGTTGATTAGGTAGGATTTTGACTCACTATTTAGATATTTATTTGACACACCCCCACGAGTACATACCCATCTTAGGATGGTACAAAATCACTCAATAGTTAAAAAACTTTTGTTATCACCATATCCCCAATTGGTCCAAAATCCTAGGTTACCTCAAAACTAACAAGGGGTTCGCAATCCTTTTACGCCATAAGCGGACCCACCGGGCGATGATTCTAACAGTAATCTTGTCGACAATGAGGATTATGAGGTAGTGAACAAGGAGCATGCTAATGTAAATGTTAATTACATCTCGCCCGTCACGCTAAGCCTTCATGCATTATTTTTGTTGTGCAAACTCATCATTTTGTCTTTAAACTAGACATTATTGCATTGTTGCCTAAATTTTATGGTTTAGATTCTGAAAATCCCTGCCTTTGTATTCTTGATTTTGAGGAGGTTTGTGCCACATTCCAAGACTTGATAGCTACGGAGGGTATAATCCATTTGTAGCTTTTTCCCTTCTCTCTAAAAAATATAGCTAAAACGTGGTTAAATTCCTTCAAAAACATGGCGGGAAATGCAAGAAGAATTCCTTCAAAAACAATTATAATTCAAAAAATAAACACTTTGGAGCGACAAATAATGAATTTCTCTAAAAAAGAAAATGAAACATTTTACTAATGTTGAGAGATGTTGAAGAACTACTTGCATCATGCCCTCATCAAGGATATGAAAGTTAGCGAATCATAAATTTTTTTGCGAGACTTTATCTTCACAAATGGGGCAATTTATGAAAATGATGTGTAACGGAGAGTATATGGCTAAAGAACCAGAGGAAGCTTTTGATTAATTTGATTCCTTGGCTGAGAATGCCCAAACTTGGGACACTCAATCCCCAAATTCTAAGTCTAAGACCTCAATGCACCATTAGGAGGTGAAAAATATCTATTGAAGGATGAGAATGACTTGCATGCAAGTATTTCAATTTTAGCTAGGAAGATTGAGGCGATGGAGATAAAAAAAGTGAATTAGGTCAAAGTTGTGCCTCAAGAGGAGTTATGCTCAATTTGTGAGATCATAGGACATTCAAGTAATGAGTGTCCTATGATTTCGGATGTGAACGAGGTGTTGAGTGACCAGGCTAATACGGTGAATACCCTTTTTCCAAGCCCTATAACAACCCCTACAAAAACACTTACAATACGGGGTGGAAGACTCACCCCAACTTTAATTGGAGAAATGACAATACCACTCAATAACCTCCTCCCCAACCATCTCCTCAAGGGCCTTCCAATTTTATCTTTTACACACCACCACCAAAGAGGTCTTTGGAGGACACCTTGTAACAATTTATCACTGGTCAAACCACAATGAATACCCAAATCACTCAAGCCTTTGGCCAATTGACCCAAAACTTCACTCAACAACAACAAGCCATCAATGATATCCAAAATAAATTTACCAAGTTGAACATAGCCCCTTGTTACCAATAAAAAGGAAATTTTCTCGCATAACCTCAACCAAATCCACAAGACCAACTCCAAGTGGGGGTTTCTTGTTCTACACCGAATGTCACCCAAGAACAAGTAAACTATTACCACTCTTAGGAGTGAGAAGGTTTTTGATAAGACCATACCCATGAAGGCTCAAGATCCTAATGAGAGTGAGAAAACCATTAGGGAAGATGAGGGTGATGATCATGTTGAGCCTAGCATAGAAGATGTTTCTAGTGAGCCACCTAGATCTCTTATACCCGTACATTTTCCTCAAAGTTTGATTTCAATATCAAAGGCTAATGTGAATTCTGAGATTTTGGAAGTGTTCAAAGAAGTCAAGATTAACATTCCATTGCTAGATGTCATCAAACAAATTCCATCATATGCTAAATTTTGGAAAGAGTTGTGTACCATCAAGATGAAGCTTAATGTTCAAGAGAAAGTCTATTTGCCTGAACAAGTGTCCTCCATCATCCAACACAAAACTCATCCAAAATATAAGGATCCAAATTGCCCCACCATTGCATGTGTCATAGGGAAGTTCAAAATTGAACAAGCATTACTTGACTTAGGAGCAAGTGTGAATTTACTTCACTGCTCGATTTATGAACAATTGGGACTTGGGGAGTTGAAACTCACCTCTGCCACACTCCAATTGCCAGATAAGTTGGTTAAGATTATGAGGGGTATGGTAGAGGATTTTTTGTTACAAGTTGACAATTTCTACTTTCCAGTTGGCTTCATTATTCCAAACACTCAACTCGTTGTACAAATTCTTGTCATTTTAGGTCGCTCATTTCTTGCTACATCTAATGCTTTGATTAATTACCAAAATGAAGTGATGAAATTTTATTTTGGGAATATGACATTAGAGTTGAACATCATTAAGGCGTGTAAGCAACTGGGTGATGTGAGTGCTGAATTACATGAAGTTAACCTAATTGATTTCATTGTGCATGATCAGCTTAATGGTTCTTCTTTGTCCAATCCTCTTGAAGCATGTCAACTTGAAAAGGTTAGATCATTTTTAGAACTTGATAATGACAATGATGAGGTTGATGAACTTACTAACTTGTTAAATTCTTCACAGGTTTTGAGACAAGAGAGTGGAAATCCAAGTTTGAAAAATTTTCATTGGAGACCACCCTTCCAATTTCCTCAAGCATTCAAACACTCAAGTTGGAATTAAATCCCTTGCCAATAGACTTGAAATATGTTTTCCTTGGAGAAAATAACATCTTTTTGATAATCATTTCATCTATTTCTATGAGACTCAAGAGGGTGAGCTTCTCCAACTTATTTTTAAGCATAAAATAGTCATTGGATGGACTATTGCAGATATAAAAGGGATTGACCCTCTTGTGTGCACTCATAAGATCTATCTAGAGGATGATGTGAAACCTTCAAGGAAAATGCAAAGGCTTTTGAATTCAAATATGATGGAGGTGGTTAGAAAAGTGATTTGAAGTTGTTAAAAGTGGGATAGCAAGTGGTTCCAAAGAAGTGGTTCCAAAGAAGTCCGGTGTGATAGTGGTCTCTAATGAAAGTAATGAACTTGTTCCTACTAGAGTCATCACTGGATGGAGGATGTGTATAGCCAAATGAACATGGAGGAAGCTTAATGTCATGACTAGGAAGGACCATTTCCCTCTACCATTTTTTTTGGATCAAATTCTTGAAAGGGTTGCGGCTCATCTTTATTATTGATTTCTTAATGGTTACTCCGGATACAAAGAAATAGAAATTTCTCTTATGGATCAAGAAAAAATTACATTCACATGTCCATTTTGACATATTTTCCTAAAGGAGAATCTTATTTGGCTTATACAATGCGCCCTTTACTTTTCAATGGTGCATGCTAAGCATCTTTAGTGACATGGTAGAACGAATTTTTGGTATTTATGGATGACTTTACCGTATTTGGAGATTGTTTTGATGATTGTTTGTCTAATCTTGAGCAAGTGTTGATTAGGTGTGAAGAGAAAAATCTTATGCTTAATTGGAAGAAGTATCATTTCATGGTACAAAAAGGCATTGTCCTTGGGCATATCATCTCTTCTAAAGGCATCCAAGTGGATCGAGCTAAGATTGATCTGATTTCTAATTTTTTCATCCCTAAATCCCTTAAAGATGTTAGATCATTTTTAGTATATGCCAGTTTT
>CM042185.1:39776928-39796732 GCA_023539305.1 Ilex asprella
CTAAATCCCTTAAAGATGTTAGATCATTTTTAGTATATGCCAGTTTTGATAGAAGGATTTTTCAAGGATTTTAGTCTCATTTCACGACCTTTGTGTAATTTGCTCAGGAAGGATGTATTTTTTAATGGAGTGGACAATGCCAAGAAGCATTTGAGAAATTAAAGGGCATGCTCACTTCCCCTCCAATCATGCAACCACCCGATTTGTTACATTGCCATTGCCTTGGTAAGCTAACCTTGAAAAAATTCTTGTCACAGGTGAAACACGCAAGCATTAGAGTGCTCAAGAAAGGAGGAAATTCCTAGTGGAGGCTTGCAACTTCTTTTGGGATGACCCATATTTATTCAAATATTATCCAGATCAAATTGTCTAACGATGCGTTCTCAATGACGAGGTAACAAGCGCTATTACATTTTATCATACGGAAGCTTATGGTAACCACTTTTCACACTAGAAAACCATTATAAAGATTTTGAAATATGAATTTTATCGGCCTACCTTGTTTAAGGATTTGTTTGAATTCTGTAAGTGTTGCGAGCATTGTCAAAGGCTTGGGGGAATAACCCGAAGGAATATGATTCCTCAAAACCCCAGCTTAGAAATTGAAATATTTGATTCTTGGGTGTTAGACTTTATAAGACATTTTCCACCATCATTTGATCATGAATACATATTGGTGGTTATAGACTATGTCTCTAAATGGGTGGAGGTGATACCATGTCATAACAATGATAGCAAAAAGGTTTAGAAATTTTTAAAACAAAATATATTTTTCGTGATTTGGTATCCCTCATGCCATCATAAGTGATAAGGGGTCACATTTTTTAAACCGAACTTTTGGAATTTTGATGAATAAATATGGTGTTACCTATAAGGTTACGACCGCTATCACCCATAAACAAATGGGCAAGTCGATCTTTTCAATAGGAAAGTTAAACACATTCTTGAGAACACGGTAAACCCGGAGAGGAAAAGTTGGTCTTTGAGGTTAACCAACACTTTATGGGCTTATTAGATTGCTTTTAAGACTTCCCTTAGCATGTAGCCCTATCGTTTAGCTTATGGTAAGACTTGTCAATTGCTTGTGGAACTAGAACATAGAGCTTTCTAGGCCATTAAGTCCTTTAATTTTAGTCTTGACAATGCAAGCTTACTAAGGAAATTATAATTGAATGAATTTGAGGAACTTTAGAATGAAGCATATGACAACTCTAGGATTAGTAAAGCAAGGACTAATTTTTTTCATGACAAGAATATCTTGAGAAAATCTTTTGAACCATCTCAGAAAGTCCTCCTTTACAATTTTAGATTGCATCTTTTTTCCAAAAAGTTAAGGTCAAGGTAGATCGGTCCTTTCCTTGTTAGAGAAATGTATCCTTATGGGGTTGTTGAGATTGAAAAACACAAGAATGGTCATGTATTTAAGGTGAATGGTCAACAGTTGAAACCATTTTTTGAGGGTTTGATCCGAGAAGTGGAATCCATCAAGTTTGTGGATCCCCTCTATCAATAATTTTTTCAAAAAACTCATATGTGCTATAATTTTTTAATCAAAAGTTAAGGTCAATTTTTTTGTACATATGTGCTATAATTCTAATTTCTTGTCTTAGTTTTTTTTTGCTTTTAGATTTGCACAATAGCGCATGAGGTATAATATTTCCCTTATATTTGAGCATCTTTATGTGAATTTCTCTTTGATTGATCATAATATCATGTTTAGGTTGGGCGTGAGATCTCACTTCATGTGATATTGTGTTTGTCTTAGTTTGTATCAATCTTGTTGCTTGATTTTTGTGATTAAATGATGTTTTCTTTTTTGAAGTAAAAAAGAAATAAAAAAAATGATTTTTGTCTAAGTGTGAAGTTTTGAGATTTTTTGAGAGGAAATTTTTTCTAAGTGTTGGGATGTGTTTTATTGAGGATAAATATTTTTTCTAAGTGTTGAAAAAATACTCTTAGAGCCTCAATTCCGGAAGTCATTTCATCAGGAGAAAGGAGGAATCCTCAGAAAACCACATCCAGACGAAATTATGTTCGTGCCCTGACGAAGTTCAAACGCATAACCGTGTTTGGGCGTCACTTATTCCACGTCCGTACACGTGTCTCTTAAATGCCAACCTCCAAACTGTCTAATTTTTAATGACGTCCGGACGTCATTTGACCCACGTCTGGAAGGGTTTTCTGGATTTTTTCTATAAAATGGAGACGTCCTAGATTCATTTTTAAAGCTTAAAAATCCCTTTTCTTCCTTCCTTAATTTTCCTTCAAACCTTAGCCACTTTAGTCTTTATTTTCTTACTATGGCTTCTACCAAAAGCACGATAGGCAAGAGGGCCCATACCTCAACATCTCGAGACCCACAACCACCACCACCACCACCACTTGTTGACCCACAGCCTGAGCTCGATTTTGATAAGGCCCAATTTTTTTCGTACGAGCTTAGTTGGCAGTTTCACAATTATTTTGAGACCAAGCCTATGTTAGCAAATAAGCCAATCTAACTAGGTGATTTTGACAGGATGGGTATCAGAAATTTTATGGAATCTAGGTGTTGGAGCCCATTTTTGGAGATGACCTGTGAGGGGATCCCAGTCATAGTAAGATATTTCTACTGCAACTCTCATTGCGACCCCTAGATCGGATGTTTGAGGACTTGGGTTCAGGGATAGGGATTCTCAATCCACGCCATCGACATTGTCGTGGAGGCACATCTTGAGCAGCTAAGAGTGCCTCAGCCTCTTTCAGATTATGTTTGGAACCCGATTGCGAAGAAGTACTTGGATCAAGGAACTCTTCTAGAGATATCAGATTCCTAATCGTATATCTATATCTCGATTCTTGCCTCAGATGCATAATAATCAGGTGTATCTAGACCGCACCAGACTTATTCATGTCATTTCCACTAGTTTGATTATTGATCTCCTATCTTACATATTGTCAGATATTAAGCACGGGGTAAATTGGAATAGTAAGAGGTCTCTGACATTCCCTGGGTTAGTCATTGCCCTATGCCTTCAAAAAGGGGTGGTGGTAGACCCCAGCTACCTGAGGCTCAATAAAATGGCAGAGATCAATTATGGGAATGTACACAAGAGTCGAGCGACAATGGATGTAGCCAGGGGTGCATAGGTAGCTAATCTTGAGGCTAAAATGGGGGATATAGCAAAGTATTTCGATCAGGGACCACAATTGGATCCCTTTGACGAGGAGGTCGACCCTCACACTAACCGCTAACTACTATTCGAGATTTTAAGGAAGATGGAGAGACAGGATATGGAGTTGACTGAGATTAGACAGTTGCTAGATGATAAAGGATATGGTAGAGGCCGAGGGAGAGCTGGATAAGTAGAGGTACTGGGAGAAATGCACCAGATGATGTCAGAGTTGAGCTTGGAGGATATGGCTCAATCTCATTTTTTTCTTTTGAGGGTCTCATGCTTCTAGTGATCACTTTGATATCATGTTTTCTTTTATGTTTTTAGTTTATGTTTTTATTTTTTGTTTAGGAATGGTTGATCAAAGCATTAGGATATTAGTTTTTTTAGGCTTGATCAAACCATCTTTTGTTTGTCTTGTAGCCATTTTTTGTGATATATATAGATGGTTACTTACTTTCTTGAGAATTTTTCTTGCATTATGCGTTGATCATCAAATATTTAATAATAATGTTATGAGTAAATGACAATCACAATTAAAGAATGATGAGTTAAGCTTGAGATTTGCAAGTGCTGAAGCACTAGAAAGAACTAATTTCTATATGTTTCTATCTCATGTTGTGTTACCTTGAGAACTCAACCCTAGTACACGTCCATAACGTACCAAGTTGGGAGTTCATCAGGTATATTTCCCCGGAGACTAGAGACAAATAGTGGAGATGCAAAGATCTTAGTGAGTTTTGTACTTATCATTGTGGGACTGATTATGTATATTTACTCTTTAATTGACTATCTTTTTCACTATTTCTTTGAATGATCTCATTATCTTTGATTTGATTAAAATTGATGTAATAAAAGACTTCTTGACCTTGAATTGCATGAATGAGAAAATGTGTGTCTAAGAGACTCTTGAGAAATAATCTTAGGTCATTTTCGTTATCATTTGAGGTTTAACCTTATTCTTTGCATATCATTGACTCTAGAAGTCGTATTTGAGCCTAATAATGAGATAGTTTCATTTCTTGAGCCAAATCATATATAATTAAGCTTAGTATAGGAAGAATATCATACACCTTTGGTTATCCCAAGTTAGAGCATTGAATGCTTATATGTATGTTGTGGGGAAGATGTTGGTTTGGGAATGAGTTTTTCTTACTTTATTGTTTTAGCAAAAAAAAAAGAGTTTACCTGTGCAAAGAGCAATCAAAAGAAAAAAAAAGAAGAGAAAAAAAATAATAAACAAATAAATAATGCAATGTGCTTCTAGTAGCGAAAGGGTGAGAGATTGTAAAGCTATATTGAGAATGGTTGTGTAATGTAATGTTTTATCTTGGGATAACATTTTGAATTCTTGAATAACTTTCATTTCATCAAACCTTAACCCCAAGGCCCCATTACAACCTAGTAAAGTCATTTTTTATCCCAAATAGTGTATTGGTGATGCATGACTTATGTGGGCAAGGATAAAGATAGACATGCCAAAATTATTTCTCTCATTTATGGTTTATTGTATGTAACATGTGGGCATTACCTTGTTCTCAGCTAAATCTTCCACTGGCATGTGACATATGAGTGATAAGCCACTATAATCTGAGAGATTCTTTTAGAGGGCATACCTTGTGAGGATTGACATTGAAACGAATTAGACTGATAGTTGAAAGGGTGAACATGTGATGGATTTCTAATTTGGTACAATCATTTCACACTACACACGAGTTTTATGATAACTTGATAGGTGTATAATTTTTTATAGAAGTGTGTTCTAAATCTTGTTTTGCAAATG
Source organism: Ilex asprella (assembly GCA_023539305.1). NCBI lineage: Eukaryota > Viridiplantae > Streptophyta > Magnoliopsida > Aquifoliales > Aquifoliaceae > Ilex > Ilex asprella. Next base: position 39,781,867 of record CM042185.1, read on the forward strand.
CGTATTGATTGTATATGACTCTAAGTTTTTAGATTGTGATGCACATTTGTATTATGAAATTATTATTTTGATATTCAGTTGGGAATATATAGCATCACTATAAACCCTCATGGGCAAGGGTGGAGCCAGGATCCTCTCTTAGAGGGGACAAAAAAATGAGTAAAAAAAATTCACTAATTGACACAAAAAAAATCAAGTTCAAGCATGGCAAAGTGTTTTAGAATCAAGACTAAATTATTATATGAAACTACAAAATAAAATTTTGTTTAAAATATGATCTATAAATAACTTTTAAATCTCAAAAATAGGATATAAGTGGTTATTTTAAGTTACTTACTTAAAGAAAAAGGGTTAGAGATAACTTTTCACATTTATTTTCCTCAATCCAAAAATAAAACATTTGTTTCAAGCAGGCGATGAGACAATGAACTACTACGTTGTTTAAAAAAACAAAAAGACTTGGATCAATATCAATTCTCAAAAACTTAGGGGGGGGCAAGTGTGTTAAGTTTAAATAAAGTTAAGTCCCTTAATATGCCATATGTAGAGTTGATCAGAAGTTCAGTGGGGGCAAGTGCCCCCATACCTCATAACGTAGCTCCGCCCCTGCTCATGGGACTACACTCGTCTACTAGAGATCACCTAGGGATTTAAAAGTTTGTTGCATGGGCTAAATGTAATAGTGAGTCATACAAAAATGGATGTGCATATAGGTTAAGTTTATTTTGTTACTTTGTTTTTTCCTAGGGACTAGTAAGAGTCAGTTTGGGGGGTGTGATTAGTCCTAAATATTGCATTTTTATTCTATCATTTCTAGGCTAATTGTCACGGGTTTAGACTTAATTGTATGAGATTAATGTTATATTTGATTCTACCATTATTTAATTGGTGTTTGTCTCTTTTGCAGGTGAAATGACAATATTAGGAGGTAAATAGGCAAACATGGGAGTAGAATACACAAAGAAAAAGAGAAAATTGAATATTGAAGTTCAGAACGCCATTAATCAATGTCCAGATGTGAGGTGCTCCATTAGAGGCAGAAACATGCTAAGCTCTCTACATTCAACATTTGAACACGTGATAGACTACCTATCACGTCCGAACTCGTGTTTTTGCTCCAACCAATCAAAAAAGCTCGAATTACGCAAGAATGGCTTCATCTTCCTCTTTGACAAAAGTACCTTGGTACTTTATAGTTGAGTTTTAGGGTTTATGCTAGTTTGAGCAATTTTTTGCACTTAGATTAATTTTTATGACTTCTTCATGTTTGATGACTGGTTAAACTCTCTTACTAAGGGTAGGGGAGGTTTTAATACATTTGGGTTTATAAATTAAATCATAATTTATTCATTTAAGGTTTTCTTTAATAATTCAATCTCTATTATTTTAGCAAAGTTTCCTCTCTACATAATTTCTTGAATTATTATGAACCATATGTGATGAATACTTGAGATTCCTTATGATTTGAATAACTAGATATACAGGCTTGAGTTGAATTGTTGGAGATTGCCTTCAATTAATTAATTTATTGGTTTTTATGAATTTTGGTATTTAATTATTCAATTGCTTGATTTATCATAGACTCTAGGCATGGTGAACTTGTAATTGATGATTAGATGTTTGAATTCATTTAGGTTAACTCTTTGATTATACATTAGATAATTTTCTAATTAATCATTGTCAAATCCTCTAATTGCGTTCATTCCCAAATTGATTCTCAATTGAGATCAGAAATTAGGATTAATTTGATATCCAATTCTTATAGAAATAGTACCCAATGCCTTAGTATTGTTCCAAATTACTTTTCTTAAACAATTTTAGTTTATTTGTTCTAAATTTCAATTACCAAATTTCAATTATAAAGTGAATGTATCTGATGAAAGGATTCAAAACCAAGATTTATCTAGTTGGTTTGCTTAGAATTACTTGTTGTCAATTAGCTTCTTTTTAATGTCCTTAGTTCTGCTCTCTCTGCGTAGAGTCACCTCTCTTTCCTTCCATGGCGTCCTTTCTGAAGTTCTATACTCACTGTCTCTAGACATCAAGCACACCCTCCTCTACTCATTGTTTCTAAACAACTAGTTATTCCCACCTCCCTCTCCTTTATAGTGGCCTCTGCAAAACCCACACTCATTGCCTCTCTTTCCGCTGTCTCATATGTCCACTACTCTTCTACTAACTGATATCTATGGAAGCACTACACTAGTGACTGTAACATTTCTCACCACACTCTGTCACAGCTAACATAATACATTTTTCTTCTAAATATTCTTCAGGTTCCTTATCTCTTGACCATGTTTCTATCCACCCAAGTATCACTTATCACCTCATCCTAATTTGTTCAGCTGACCTAAACATAGATACTCATCACAAATGAAAAATCAATCTTCCCATTCGCAATCGCTACTCGTCCCATTAGAATCTGATGTGAACACCAAAGATTTTTTGCAGAATGCTTGCCTCATAGGAAAAATCTTCTCTACCAAAAACATTAATCGGAATGCGGTAAAGGAAATACTCTCCAAAGCTTGGAATGCAGGGGAAAAAATGAGCATCCAATATAGTGAAGTAGACACTTACATCTTCATCTTCAAGAACAAGGTTCTCAAACAAAAGGTAATTCGAATACGTCCTTGGATAGCTAAAGGTCAATTGATGATAATTCACCCGTGGTATGGGAATCTATCCATTTCAGATTTGGATTTTAATTCTACAACCTTTTGGGTACAAGCACATGGATTATCCCATGACCTAATCACACAAGGAAATGCCTTCAAGATAGCTCATGCACTGGGTACTCTAGCTCTCTCTCTTCAATAGATGCACCATGGAACAGTGTGGAAAGGGTACATTCATATTCGTGTTGCCATTGATCTTACGCAACCTCTTAGAACCCATTTTTGGATGCCTAGCGATGGAAGCAAAAAAATATACCTCTGAAGTATGAACGATTAGGGGATTTCTGCTATTCATGTGGAAGGTTAGGACATGAGAGAAGTAATTGCAATCACAAACCAACAAACAATCAATCTGGGGAATATGATCCCCAACTTCGAGCTAATCTAGGATTATCATCAATCTCACAACCTTCATCGAAAAACCCACAATCATGGCCAGAATTAGAGGCACATGAACCAGTACCTTTGTCCGCAACAGTGGCACGCATGCCAACTTCCCCGTCATTAGAACCGAAGAGTGAGCAGCAAACAAAATCTGGCACGTGTATAGCGGATGGTACACCCTTAGCAAGGTCAGCACACTCATGTCCAGAATTACAACCTACAAAAGAATTGTCACGTGGTGCGTACCTATTGGATTCCTTGCTAACACCTCAAAACTACACGATATCACCCCAAATCCTAACCCTCTCACCATAGTCTTTTTATACCACAAAACTAACTAACCCTAATCCATCCAAAACTAGCCCACATAACATCCAAGAAATAATCAACCCAACCACCACAACAAATAATAATGACCATAGCCCAAAACCAAACCCAGAACCAGTCAAGCCTAATGACACCAAAACCCAAACAGTGCCCAATAATCCAATAACCACAACACCTGTACCCAAAAATCAAAACCAACATTTGGTTAATCCCTCCAAAACCCCTCCTTGCTTGAAACTAGTACCTCATCACTTGCCATAAACAACTACGCTCAAGACCTAGCTTTTGTTTCTCCACACAATCCAATGGAGGAAAAATCAAGTCTATCTGATTCGCACTGTTTGTTGTGTGTCTGAATTATATTGAAATATTACACCCAAGTATAAGTGGTCGAATTATAGCTTTCTCGGTTTTTAAGTCCAAGTATCGATCCCACGAAGAGTTAAGTAAGTTTGCAAAATATTATATATAAAAATAAAATCTAAAACAGTAAAGTGGTTTGTTTGGAGTAGTTTTATGTTTGATTGCTTGTGGTGTGAGCTTAGTCTAGTTAACTGGTTTTAATTTATTCAACAGACAAAGTTAAAGAACAATTATAATAAAGTGCGTAGATAAAGCAGATTAATTGACAGGAATATAAAATATATCCTTCAGTTTAAGGATCCCGTATGCTTTATATTGGTTGTGTTATAGAATTGCTACCTCACATCAATCAACTTCCATTTTACTGGTCAGTCAATCGGCAGGTCTGATGTATACAGATAAGCACACAATAGCTTATTAGGCTATCATGAAGGTAATATATTATAACACAGCTGCTCATTAGGCTACACTGAGTTATAGATGTTCCAATTGACTAACTCGAGTAAAACCCGCTGGTGGTATAGACGATCCTCCAGTGACTTGTCAGGTCGACCGGTGGTAGTTAATCATAATACAACAACTTGTCAGGTTAGCTGTATTTAGATATGTCACCCAGAAAGTCAAGCCACTCAAACAGAATACTTGAATTATTCAATAGATCATCTTGGAATATATATATTGACAGTAGAACTTCCTCAGCGTTCCAGTGGAAGACTAGCTATACCGATAGGATCACCAGGGTCATTCCAGCTGGCATGTCTTATCATGCGTCAGTGAAACTTCCTCAGCGTTCCAGTGGAAGCAAAGCCATACCGATAGGATCACCGGGGTTATTTCAGCTGGCATGTCTTATATATAATAAACGTATAGATAAAACATCAGCAATTCCATAAACACACCAATATTATACATATGTTTCCCTCGCACTGGAGGATATACGGAACTACTCACGCTCCATTGCTATAGACGAGCAAGGAGTGTTAGCAGTTATCATTACAACAGAATTAAAGTACAAAAATTTAAACAGCTTTCGTAGGGAACGATTGAAATACAACCACTCTTATTATCAATTAAGATGAAAAAGTGGCAGCACTTCAACTATCCGAATGGAAAGCTATAACAGAAATGTAGAAGTACAGTATTGGAACTGAAAGTGTATCACGGACCGGATCGTGTTTGCACTTTCTTCTTTCTTTTTCTTCCTTTCTTTCCCTTTTTCTCTCTTTGGATTTCCCTTAGAAGCTCTCATATCCGGCCTCCTTTGCAAGGGAGGTGAAGGTCCATATTTATAGGCGAACATGGAAGCAGGAGGTGGAGGTTTGCATGTGATGACTAAGGAGGACCGTCCGGACGGTGGCAGTGCCGTCCAGACGGTGGTGCAAGTGGTTTTGCAACTTGCATGGCTTCTGACTTTTCATGTTGGACTATTACACTTTGACCTCCTAGAGTTTCCATCTTCTTGACATTGCTCCCTTCTTCTTTGGTTATTTCTGCATTTATCCTGCAACTGTACATAAAAACTGTTAAAATGAATAATTCTCGTACTAACCCTAATTCACTTTAATTCCTACTTTTTAGTGCGGTGATTCTACTAATTTGACTCTTTCTTATACTTCTTATTTACCACTAATTGATGTTAATCACTATCCCTTACCAAAAACCAAGATACACCACTTCCACCTCACCTAGCTACCTTTTTTTATGAATGCATGGCCATAATTTTTATATGTCTGTCACTTAAAGGAATGCTCTTGAAGATGGAATCCATATCCACCCCCCAAAATTCTACAAGAATGATGACTGTAAAATTGCTAGGCTGCCTGTACTAGCAAAGGATCCAAATTCAGCTAAAGTGCAACCTAATTCCATTGATGATGTGATAACTCTGCCCAAAGGCCTTCACCTGCTTTATGAACCAAAAAAACCCAATGTTAAAGACATAATTGATCAACATCAAAACTCACCCACTCACCCTACCTATCATCTTTAAAGGAAACCATACAAGAAGTTCAAATGTGAGAGAATCATCAAGGAAACAATGTCCATTAGCACAGTTATCCATACAGAGACCCAAGTTCATATTACAGAGGAAACCATCTTAATGGATGAGGAGGCGGGTCTGACCATGCCCCCACCGTCACCATAATAGGATACATATGGAATTTTCGAGGGCTAGGTCATGCCTCGACAATTCGCCAATTAAAGGCTCAATAAGGGAGTATCGCCCATATTTCATCTTCCTTTCGGAAACTAAAATTTCTTTAGAAAAAACAAAAAAAAACTTTGCTCACCCTTGGTTTCCACAACTTTGAGATGCAGAGTGCTAAAGGTCTATCTAGCAGAATATGTTTGTGTTGGAGGAAAGATGTTGAGCTTAAAGTGTTGCTTGCAAACCAGAGCATCATATCAACTATGATTTCTTCGAATCCTCCAGATTCAATATGGTTGTTTAACTGCATGTATGCTCCAGCAAACAAAAAACTTCAGCCTACTCTCTAGGACTCAATGAATCAAATACTCACAAACAGCCCATGGTCAAGTATGTTTATACGAGATTTCAACAATGTGATTTCTTAGGAAGAAAAAAAGGGGTAAATCATTTGCATCCCCATCAAATGGTGGCTTTGGTTCTTTCATTAATGACCAAGGACTAGTTGACATTGGCTTTCACGAAAATCCTTTCACTTGTTCCAATAAATGTCAAGGCCTTGTAAACATCAAGGAAAGATTGGACAAAGGACTAGTCACACTTGGTTGGATAATGTTATTTCCACATTCTGCCATCAGACATCTACTAGCTATTTCTTCTGACCATTCCCCCTTTCTACTGAACACATCTAGAATCCCTAAAACCTTTCACAAACCTTTTAAACTTGAGAAGATGTGGATAATGGATCCTAACAGTCACCTTTGGACCCAATAGCCCTCCTTACTCTGAACTGCTGCTATTCCTAGCTATCTTAACTTACAGTATCTGGACTTGAAGGAATAAGAATTTTCACAACAGTTAGCTAACCATTCCACATCAATTCCTCCAGCAAGTTTTGAAGACCTTTGATGAGTTCAGAGAAGTTAAAATTCATACAAAGGCCCCGCCAATCCAAAAAAACAACATAAGTTTGGAGAACCCCACATGAAGGAATTACAAAAGTTAACTTTGATGCAGCCGTGGGGAACAGGAAATCATGTACTGTAGCAATAGCCAGACTTCACAATGGATCAGTTATAAGAAGCAAACTTCAGATTGTAGCAGAAGCAGACCCACTCATAACTGAAGCTCTAGCTGCAAGACAAACTATGGAATGGCCTCATGACAAGCAATGGCCTTATGTTCTCATAGAAGGAGACTCGTAGATTGTTGTTCACTCTATCATGCTCCCTCATGTCAAACCTCACTGATTTGTGCTCTCAATTTTACAAGACATAAAAGACATACTTCAAAATCATCCGCAATGGGAATCTGTACATACACGCAGGGATGCAAATAGTACAGCTCATGAATTAGCAAGTGGGGGCTTGCTATGGGTTATACTAGCTCACTCCAACTAGACAAAAGGTCAAGTGGAATTGGATGCACATCCTCCCCCCTAGGCTATATTAGGATGCATTTAGTTACCGTCTTTTAATTTACTGTATTTACTCTTGAATCTTATTTTCAATTATCAAAAAAAAAAATTAGCTTCGTTTACATTGGTAGATAATAGATAATACTTATGAAATACGCACACCTCGAAGTACGTGTTTCTGCGTGTGTGAACTTTTTTTTTCGTGCATGTGGTTGTGCATTCAATGATGTTAAAAATTATAACACAAATAAGTGTTTTTTTTTTTTTTACTATCCAAATAAAGTACTTTGATTTCATCAATTTTTATTTTGAACATCCAAAATACTTATTCAATGAAACTGCTTTGCTTTTAAAGTACTTTTGATAAACACTTTTGAAAAAGTAGTTTTTGAATTTCATAATCACCCTAAATGCCATCTAAGAATGTTATGCAACCAATGGAACTAAATCCTAAATTTATAATAGTGGACAATTTTTTCCCCACACAAATAATTAGGCACGTAATATTTTTATTTCAATTCAACTCAATTTTGACTTTTGTAGTTGTCAAATATGAGTCGATATTTCTCTTGATTATTTATGTCTAAATTTATTATATCATATTTTACGAATTTATATTTGTAAAAATGATTCAGATGTATACCAAAATTATATTTGTTGTGATTATGTGGTTATTTGATGAAATTCAATTGGAATTAAGACGAAGCTTGTTAAAATTAAACTCTAGCTAAGTCAAGAGTCAGATTGAATTCTAAATAATTATTGTATTCAGATATGGATTATAAGCATGATTTCTTTTGGATAATTGATCAGATCTAAAATGAAGTTTTCAAATAGATTTTAAATTTGGATCAATCAAACACTAATCTATATATGGTCATCGATAGACTTACAAACTCATCTTATTGTAAATCGTAACCAGTTTTAATAATTATCATTTTTGTCATCCTAGACTAGTGGTAAAGGAAGGGTTGGCAGGTGGGATAAGAGGTTGTTGCAGTGAAGGTGGGATTGGATAGCTAGTGGGGTGGAGGGAGTGGGAATGATTGTGTGTTTGTGTGTGTGTGTGTGTGAGACGGAGATAGGAGGAGGAGGAGGAGAAGAAGAATTTGGTAGCAAGATTCAGTTTGTTCAAATGAGGGACATGAGCATAGAGGTTACAAGCTTGGTTCAAAGTTTTGTTTCTGGGATATGTTTCAGTGATTAAAAGAATAAAAAAGTTTCAAAAACATAATAGAAATTGAATTTATAAAAAACGAATGGAAACATTTTAAGAAACTATTTTTATATTTAGTTCAAAATTTTTTATTTTTCCAACAACCATATGTCCATACTTGATCAACAAATATAGATATTATTACCTTAAAAAGTGAATTATACATCAACCTTAATCTTTTTTTTTTTTTTTGAACTAGCATCCACCTAAATCATACATCAAATATGTTGATTTTATCTTTTTTTTTTTTTGAACTAGCATCCACCTAAACCATCGAATCTATATCTATATAATTCTATACTATTAATAAAAGTATAGTATTAAGAAAAAATTTTAATTGACTACTTCACCCCTAAAACAAAATATAAAGATGACACTACTATATTTAATGTATAACTCATTTTAATAGGACTTGATTAATGTTAAACTTTTAGTTAGACAACTTTACTCTTACAATAAAGACAATAGTAACATTATTATTTTAGAATTCATATTAATACAACTTCATTAATATTACACATATCCAAGCATTTCATATTCTTTTTTTTATAAGGCAAAAGTTAACTGTTAAAATAATTAAATTTATTTTTATTTATATCTATTTATTTTGATTAGTTGATGACAATGTCTAAATTTTCAAATGAAATTGTATGAAGGCACTAGAGTATTATTTAGTATATCTAGGATAAAATTATTAAATTTAGACTTTTCATTTTCCTATCTTTTCTGTTCTAATTTAATACATCCTTTTTAATTATGTTTATTGACAATACTACAACCTATTTTATTTGTATCGGTTAGCAATACAATGAATGTTTAGTGTTACATTAATTTATGTACCACAAGTTAACAACTTAAATTTGCTCAACCAATTGTTTATAAATAAATGATCACCATAACTTATAACATTTTCTCTTTCATAAATTCTTTTTAATAAATGATAACCATAACATAAGACAATTGATACTTTTTTTAGTTATATCTATCAACAAATGTACCACAAAATGTATTTATACAGTTACTATGATATTCCAAATAAAATTAATCCAAATTATTAGCTCCAATTGAAAAGTTCTAAATCTCGGGGATAGATGCTTACAAGAAAGTAACTCATCAAAACTTTAAGAGTTAATAACAAAAATAAAACTACTATTCATTCTAAAAAAATATAATATACATCTATTAAAAATTACACAAATTATATAATAGAAATATTTAGATTGTTTGATTTATAAGTATGTATTTGCAATTATATTTATTTATTATTTCAAATTAAAATCTTAATTAAAACAAAACCATAGCTCAAAAAGTCCATAAAATATATGCACAATCTAGCCTAATATAAACAAGACTAACAAGAGGGTCTATCAATGGATCAGATCTTGATTTGTCCAAACCTGAATCTAAATAAAAATTCGAGTTTTAAATTCGAACCGTTTATCCGATGGATTTAAAAAAAATTATTCATATTCGCATCCGTTAATAATCAAATATCCAATCAGATTACCTGATCCAATTTAAAATTTTGAATCCCAACAAAATTTTATAAAAATTAATAATTTTACCAAACTTAAGTTAACAACCTAATTTAATCAACCAATCATTCTATTCAACAATTTTTATTTAATTTCATGTCAATCTCATTAGAAATCTACCTAGGTATGTATGTATATATAATAATTTATCTCAATTAAATAATATATATAATATACTTAATTTAAAATAGAGCAGACTTTAATAGGCTTATCTGATAGTCTGAAATAGACTCATCTAATGGCTACCAACATCCCTCTGAAAAATATTCACATTGCACAGTGCCTTCAGGCATAGATTACCCCTAGTTATTTATCGTGCTTGAAGGTACGAAATAATAAAAAAAAAGGTCAACAATAAGCATATTTGTATTCACACATAAAATCAAATTATTAAGATAGAGAGAAATGAAATTTAAGCATTAATTGTAATGGGGGCGAGTGGTGATGAGCGACAGTGATTGTGATGAAAAACAGTGATAGTTGTGATGGATAACGACGACCGATTGTAATAATGGCAGTCGTGTGTAGCAATGGTAATGGGAGTGGTGATGGGACAGTGACAGCAACAGCATTTGTGGTGGGGGTGGGGGTGAGAGTAGTGGGGATGGTGGTAGTAGGGTGGCGACAGTGATGGTGGCAACGTCAGTGATGGTGGTGGGGCGGTGGTGACGGTGATGGGTTTTAAAGTAGTTATAAGAAGTTATAAGTCATACAAACACTTTTAAAAATTTATTTCAAACACACTTTTATAGACTAATTTTTTCTATTAAATTTGAGGTGTTAATATTAGCCGTCAGATTAACTTTAAAGTAAAATTTAAAGAGATCTCAATCGCAAAAAATAAAAGTCATTTTGTTTATTTTTTAAGATTTGAATTGTATTTTACTTTATTATAAAAGTCAACAATTATTCCTTTAATTAATTATGTTTATTATATTAAAAATGAATTTTATTTAGAGTAATGTTACATAGACTTAAAATAATTATTTTTTTAATTAATAAATACTAAGACTCACTGTGAAATCAATTGTTGTAATTATCAAGTTTATTTTTTAAGTCTAATTTTTAAGTTCGTGAAGCATTGTTCTTTTATTTAACATTAAAATTTACAATTAAATACAAAGATTATAATGAATTAAGTCGCTAATTATGTCCAACAACTTAGATGATCCTTTAAATCAAGTATCTTTTCGTTTCGCACGCGCTAATTAGATCGTAGTGTACTTTCCATTTTTCTACCCAACTTCTAGAAGGATCCATGATTCCACCTCGCCTCTTTTGGGCAACTTCCTTGATTCGTCATAAAGCAACTTCAAAGAAGATGGTCCCTCAAGTACGATAATTTCCTTGCTCGTGATCCTTGATTCCTTGTATTTTCCGAATGCTTTCCCTTAAAAGGAAGGACAAGACCTAAATAATTTTTTGATATCAAACTTGAAAATTTTAAACGTAACTTCTAATTTAGTTTATTTGTAAATATTAATTTTAAAAATACTAATGTAAAATAAATGGATAAATTTAAAAATAAAAAAAATAAAAAACTTTGCACATATTGAAAAAAATTATGCATCAAATGTGTGTATGTCGGTGGATTTGTAAGTCCCACTATTATTTAATGGTTAAAAATCTTTTTTTTTTATCGGATGTTTCTGAAAGGCCGGTTAAAAATCCTTCGGGGCACAAATTTGATATAAATAGTATTACTTTTATCCAAAATAAATTTTAGATTCCTTTTCGATAAATAAAGTCTCACGGCACCTTCATGTGTTGCCACGTACCCATTTGGTTACACGCTTAATCAACACTATAGAACCTGTCATAGTAGACACGGTCCTTCATGCCTAAGCTATACTTTATCACACGCGTAAATTTTTAACAATTTCTCTCTCTCTAGGGTGTAGGGGTGCATAGTTTTATTTTTTGACCAATGAAAATGCGCCACATATTCACTTGTTCTATGTTATAGTTTTATTATTATATTATTTTTAATTAATAATTATAAATTATTCAATTTAAAATCAACTGTCAGACAGAGGTAGCTTAGCCTTGCCCCTCCCTATATATATGCCATAGCCTGAGAGTTTAACTTCCTCACTAATCATTTGCACTGCCTCCGCATAAGTTTACCTCTTCAACCATGAAAGCAACCAGCTTGATCTGTTGCCCTACACTTCCTGCCACGCCCTTGTCAGCCCAACCTTGTCGCCGGAGAAGACAACTTGGTCGCGTGAGCACTGTTGCTAATGCAAGAAGGGATGCGAATGGCCGAGATTATGACGGGAAACTCGTGGACGAGAACATGATAGTCCTGAGAATGCGCATCAAGGAGATGACAATGATGGAGACGAGCCATGTACCGCCTTCGGATTGGATGAAGTGGGAGAAGCAATACTATGAACATTACGATGAAGATGTATGTGAAGCTGTAGGACTGTTGCAGTTCTATTTGATGAATACTAGGCCATCTTTGGCGTTGGGTATGGCGGCTCTCATTGCGTTGAGTGTGCCCTTTTCAACTTTTGTAGTGATGCTCAATGCCGTAGAGATAGGTAAGGGAGTGTTTTCTATGTTTCATTTTGCTTGAGCCTTGATCTGATGTAGTTTAGGCATTAACGAAGGAATCCAAAGCAGTGGAATTCAGTCACAACCGAATGAAAATATAATAACAACTTGAATCAAATACTTCCAAGTTCCCAAACTCTCGGCTATAAAAGGCAGATTTTAAAAATTGGCCTCCCGGGCTAGTTGAGGGAAAAGAAATATCGGATCAGCCAAGAAACTCGCAATCTTGTTCAGCCATTATGGTAATTAGAGTAATGTTACTCTGGGGAACCCATTTGGCTTTGCTTGTCCCGACCGGCGGAAGTGCCGACTGGCAGGCACAAATCAACAGTCTCTCTTTAGTTCTACCGAGGCAAAGAGGATGCCTTTCACTTCGCCAGTGCCGACAGGCAAGCGCAAGCCACCAAGGCATTGGGTCACGATGAGCCAGCCACAAAGGCATTGGGACCCGCCGAGGCAACTATCAAGGCATTGTCGTCCGGCAATAATGCCGAACGGGCTTGCCAAGAGACTCTCAGCGAGGGCTTCTTCTGCTTACCCGCTTCCATTGGTCGAGTCCTGCTCAGCTAAGAATTGATCTGAAACTTAGGGTGTGTTTAGTATGAGGGTTTGGGGGGAGGGGTTTGGGAACATGGGTTAGGGAGTAAACCCCCTTAACCTATGTTTGGAATGTGTAAAGTAGGGATAGGATTCTAAACTCGGCTCGGTTATGACCCGGTCATGAAACCCTCATTCATGGGTTTCATGAAACCCTCATTTATGGGTTTCATGAAACCCAAGGGGGGTGGGTTTCATATGTGAGTTTGGAGGTTTAAATTACAAATGACATTTATACACCTATATATCTTATATACCTCATATATACAAATTGGATAAAAGACAAAATAGTCATTTATATACAAATATATTACCATAATAATCATATATCCCTGCGCATACCAAACATGGGTATGGACAGCATTAAAAGTTGAATCCCATCTTTGAATCTCATCTTTTGATCAAACTCAGGTTTCATCTAGCCAATCCAAACCCATCCCAAAAAACATACCAAGCATGCCCTTAGAGTACTAAGCAAAACACTACTCTGAATGTCTAGGAACGGGTGATAAGGAGTTAAAATTCAGAGTCTTAATCAAACTCTATACTGTACTTATAGGTAAGGGTGTTAAACGGGTCGGATTAAACGATTACGTGTCAGGTTAAACAGGTAACAGGTAAAAATTATGTGAACTCGAACACGACACGTTTAATAAACGGATAAAAAATCAAAACACAAACACGAACCATTTAATAAACAGATAACACCAAACAACTCGTTTAATCCGTTTAATTTTATTAAAATTATTCTATTAACCCACAGCAAAAAATTATTCTATTAAAATTCTAAACTCCATTAATTACCCACATCAATTGTACTCTGTTAATTAAAAGACTTTCATCAGACTGTCACTTGCAAAAACAAGTGAGAGGTTTAAATAACTATAAGAAGGGACTGCATCTTTTTATAGGCACGGAAAATCTCTTTTATTTGAATTTGTCGATGTCAAATTCAAGTGAAAAAGAGAGTATCCTGTAATTTTGCACAAATGAAGGAAAGGAGCTTTCCGAGGGAGAGAGGTTCTGCCACTACCCTCAGACGAAGAATAGAGAATTTCCCAGAGCAACCAAAAAAGACTCCAACAGCAGAGGAGCTGAGTCGGTCAGTGAACACCAGCGCCACCTCTAAAACCCAATCTCTGCACTAGCCACGACCAAAAGAAAAGGAGAAAAGACCAAAAAGAGCGAATAAACCTGCCATCCACCGCTCAACCAACAAAGCTCGAATTCCTCAAAAACTCTACACCGAATAGAGCTGGGCATGAATACTTGTTCATCCAAGATCTAGGGTAGAGCTCTGGTGGAAGGTATGACTGGGCCATGCCAAACAGAGCGAGCCATCGCGATTGGTTGTGTGCAAGTCTCCATAAATAAATTGGTGGAGGCTGAACAAGAGTAGTGGTGATGGATTGCCGGTTTGGATGGGGGAGGTCCGAGCTCACCGCTGGCTTGTTGATGCGAGGGTGGGAATGTGGGCAAGTGGGGAGGCGATGTCCTGGGTCTACCGGCCAAATTGTGTTTTGGGGAAGTGAGTAATTTGTGGTTAATTTTTTTAAAGTAAGATTTTTTTTACACATTTACCATATTTTTATATATAATATTTTAGATTTAACTAATTTTTTTAAAATAATTATTAAT
>CM042185.1:39803372-39828668 GCA_023539305.1 Ilex asprella
AGAGGAAAAAAAAGGAATGAAGAAATTTGTTGTTAAGGAGACTCGAAGGGCAGACCTCATTAAAGTCCAAAATTGTTCTCCTTGTTTCCAAAATTTTCAAAGAAAACTCTAAAAACAAGTTAAACTTGTTTTCTGTTTCTTTGACTCAATTCTCATATTTTTCAAAAATTTTGAGAACAAAAATGCTAAACAAACAGAATTTCTTTGTTTTTAGAGATTGGAGAACAAAAAACAGTTTTTCAAATCATAACCAAACACACCCTTATTTTTTTGATACTATTTTTTAAGATACAAATCAAACAGACCTTTAATTTTGAGATTCTTCGATTGAATCATGCAGGAGTATTCCATTTTTTAAGGAAGATGAATGAATGAATGTTTAACGTTTAAAATTTTTCCAAAGTCGTGTTCCATTTAATTAGTCTCGTTAAAATTTTGATTTGGTTTCCTATTTGGATTAATTCTTTCAATAAACATATATTAAGGGTATTGTAGACCTTTTAGTACAAAATTTACTTTTTTAAAAAAAACTTGGGTTAAACTTTTTGATAAATGAGTTGTTAAAAGTGTGTCAATTTCCAAAAAAAAATCCTTATTACAAATGGATTTGATGAAGGAAGACGCTCAATAAGCCTGTCGACCAGCGTGAGAAGCCCACTATAACAATAAACGGTGAATTAACGGTAAGGAGGTCGCGATCTCCATTTGTATCGAAAAGACGAAAGTACCCCCTTCCCCAACCTTTTGTCCCCATCTTGAAAAATCTAGATTTCTAGGGTTTCCAATCAATCAACCTCAGCGACAACTGCTTCTGGCGAATTGAAAAAAGAGGAAAAAAAAAATGGCAAACAGCAGCAATAAAGGGGAACCCAACACAGGTCCTCAAGCCGATCGATGGTACAATCTAACCCTAGGTTCTTCCTTCAAAGACCACCACCCCTCCTCCAAGTTCTGCACTTTACGCTGTAATTCTACCGTTTTCTCTCCTATCTCACTTTCTCTAGATGTGTGCGTGTATATTTGTGCATATATGAGTAGGTTGATAATTGCTGTTTTTGAATTTTTCGCAGATGAATTTAAACCAGCTTCAATTGATAAGAACCAACCTGGAACTCTACACAAGAACAAAGAGAATAGGGTGACTGTTGAATTTCACAACAATCAACCTGGAAAACCCAAAGTGACCTTCGAGGGTAGTAGTGGTGAGGACTACAAGGAGAACGATGCCGTCTTGTTCTTTGATGGTGAAACGCTTCGTTTAGAGCGGTTGCATAGAGCGGTGAAGCGTTTGAGGCATGTTCGGCTACCTGGCGAGTCGGCAGCTCCACCCACTGCTGTGGCTAGTTCGGCTGGAGTGGGTGCAGAGTCTAGTTCACCGCCGGTCGGAAAAGGGGCTAAATTCCAGCCTTCGAATAAAGGAATGGTTCATCCAATGGCGGTAAGAGAAATTGTAATTTTCAATTTGTAATTGCTAATTTCAAAATGTTGGTGAGCAAACATCATTTAGGAGTCGGCGCATGCTTTCTTTTTATTTCCAATTTGTGGTGCTTGAATGAAGAATCATTTGCCAAGGCCTGATGTGAACGATCCAAGTCCAACTGCTACTGCTTGTCTTCTATTAAATGCGGCATTATAAAATCAAAGAAAGTCATGCAATTTTATATTAAACTGAGAGTTGAAGTAATATTTTCACTTATTTCAGAGAGGATCATACACTTTTCTCGTTGCCATAGTTTGATGCTACTTCTATGATAAGATACAACACTAATTTCGTTGAATCTATCAGTCTTAATTTCTAGGAAGATTGATCAATGATTCCAATTTTGGATTATTTAGTGCACGCATTCTTTTACTATGCCTTCTCAACAAAAATAAGAGCTTGCATCATTGGTGATGCCATTCTTTTTGTATCTGTTATTCCCACTTGAGAGAAGCCTATGTTTCAGTAGTGTTATATGTGGTCATATGCTCTTGGATTGGATCATTTCACGAGTTGATTCTCACTTTCTCTATTGTCCAAATTTATTGCTAAATAGTCCAACCGAATCTGAGTTTCACCTTGGCCTTGTATTGCTGCTTGTGTCCGGTTCACATTGGCCAGTATTCATGCCAGTGCTAATACCATGGGACTTGGATTCTCTTTCTTACTGGAGCACATCTGATTGACACCGTTCACTTCATTCAGAACTGATGGGCAGGATTCCATTTGGGTTACATGGCAATTCTATTTGTTTACTGAAGTACCATTGGGTCATGTAGGATTGGATGCGTCATCATCAGTTTTAACTATCCTATTTTGCTTTTATGTGTTTACTACATGCTGTAGACTTCACACCTTTCATTTGATTCAATAACTGCATGCTACATGGCATGGCATCTGTAGTTTTCTAGTTGAAGAATTATGCGTAGTTTAGACATCTTCTTGGAAAATCGAGTTTATAGATGTCTTTACCGCATAATTTGTGGATGCTTATTAGATATCAATTTCTTGCCTAGAACACATCTGATCTGCTTAGGTTTGTAATCAGAATATTTTACTGATTAAAAATGCTTGACGTACCATCTGTTCTATTATATCTACATCTCCTGTAAATGAAGTCCTTTTCTAACAGTTGCACTTATGATCTAACTTCTATGCTGTGTACTTTTACAGGTTGAGGTGGAAAGAATTGAAATTGGTGACTTCAAAAGCTCGGGTACCTTTGTCACGTCACAATTAGTTTCATTATTCGCTATCAATTACGATTTAGCCTTCTTTTGTGTGTGTGTGTTGGGATTTGGTGGTGGGTGCAGGCACGAGATTGCATCTTATCTTACCTTTTTGTTAAAGTGGGGTACATGCAAAATGACAAAAGTAATATGGATGAAAGAAAACGATATAAATGTTTTCCGGTTATTTTTCTACTTCAGATAATCATTGACTCTAATCTCCCTTCCCCAGATGCAAAACCTAGAAATGAGAAGGTTGTCGATTATCCATCTGCCCCTACTCAGCCCACCAATCTATCAAATGCATCACCAGACCTTAAGAATGATGATGACCTGGAAGAACAGTTGGATATAATCAATTCCGATGATGATGGTACTGGAGCAGCTAATATAGGGAATTCTGCTGAAAAGGACTTCCATACTGGCATCGATATTAACATTCCACATCAGAATGATACAGACGATGAGATTGCTGATGTAGATGCAAGTGATGATGAAGCTGATAAAGGCCGAAATGCTGCAGAAGCTCTTAGAGCACAAGTGAATGCAGAGGAAAGACAGGAGCAAACAACAAGCTCAAGCGGTAGCAGTGGTAGTGAGAGTAGTGGCAGCGGCAGCGGGAGCGGAAGTGGGAGTGGGAGTGGGAGCAGCAGCAGCGATAGTGAAAGCAGTGATGGTGACTCAGTCAACTCTATCTGATGCATAGAAGTCGTCAGGCCATTTGAAAGTGAATGCCAAAACATTAGCTATTATAGCAACACAAAATAGCATTGTTTCCTTAACTGTTCCATTCAAGTGAGGATGCACCCTAAGAAAAGTGGCGGAGCCACAGAAATTCTGCTCTTGGTCTGGATTTCAGCACAAGCTTCGAGGAAGGTGCTATACTGAATTCCATCTTGTTACAAGGTACGTTCATGGACAGGTCACCTGGTTGGATTTTCCAGAGTATTTTTAGGCGGTCTTTTTTCTTTTCTTTTTCTTGCTTTTCCTTATTGTTGAGAATCGAGATCAAGGGTGATAAGCTTATGCTACAACCTGGATGATTACTGGAGTTTTTTTATTTTTATTCTTATTGTAAAAGAATTGGAAGATAATCCTAATTATGTGATGTAAATTTATTCAAGTGCAAAAGTAACTGAATGTAATTGTGAAAAAGTCTTTTTGGTGCCATATCGAAAAGAATATGGTCTTACATCTTCGGCTAGTTTATCTGTAACCATTAATAATGAAAATAAAAAAATAAAATGAATTTACACTATATGGTACCAAAAAATAACTCTAGTTGACCTTCATTAAAATCCTCACCTTTCGAAAAAATTGTCAAAACACCTGAAAATGAATCATAATCAGAAGCGTGAAAGAATGGCAAGTACTGCAAAGAGACATGAATGAATGAAAAGGATTGCTTTCGGGGACTTGGTATTGGCTAATCGATCTGGAAGAGGTGACAAAAAATTGAGAACTGACGCTTCATGCCAATTTGAGGAGAGGTTTGAGTGCAGGATCAGACAATAAACAGGCTAAACTAGATTGGTTTCGAATGAAAAGGTGATTCAACGGCCGAGAAGAAGATATGCAGTCCATTATTAAACATACTTTGCTGGGCATATGCACTGCATCAATCCGGCACACCAAAACATAGAAAGCCTTTTTCATCAAATCGTTAACAAAACAATGGAAGATTCATAATTTGGCCATATAGAAACTCCAGGATTTTTGTTCGAGTAAAAGCCATTACTTCATATTTTTTTGGGCAGGGGGTATGTGGCTTGTAAGACATTCTTGACACTATTCTATCGCTGCATTCTCGTTTTATACATTTGTTCCAAAAGTGATGACACAACTCCAGGAAGCACACAGCACCAAGGAATAGGTGTGACAATGTATATCAGACATGTCTGCACCATGCGTCATACAGGTGTGGGTTCTTCCTCTTTTTGTTCTCTGCCCCTCTCATCATCATTTCCTTGACTACCCGTGTATCCATTTTGTAAAATCTTCTCTTCTGATGGCAAATTCTTCTTGGCTTTCTTGCTTCCCTCAACTTTCCACAGATCCCACACCCGGGTTTTTGGTGGAGCTGTTGCTTCTGCAATGGGTGCAACTAATCCTGGCTTGCCATCGTCAATCACTTCATCTACCAACCCATATTCCTTTGCCTCCCAAGCATTCATGAAATTGTCACGGTCAGTATCACCTTCAATCTGCCAACAAACACAATACAACAAAACAAGAGGGGCTAACTCCACATGAAGTACAATGAGAAATTTATATGGATAGTGAAAGAACATATAGAGAGGCACCATTTTGGATAACAAACCTGTTGTTCAGGCTTCCCCGTGATTCTTGATAGTATTTTATTCAGCTTAACCTTGTGGTACACCATCTCTCTAATTCTTATGCTCATTTCAGTTGCCTGGAATTTCATGTCACAGTAGAGTGAATAATAATGAAAAGAGTTATTTGTTAGAAGCTAGCCCCTTTATGCAAAATCAATATCCTAGCTCCTTTTTGTCGCTAAGAAAACAGTATCATCCATGTAGCAAGATTTAGAACTCATGGCCAAGCAGCTTCATAAGAATGAAAAATATATGTACAAGGTGATTAAGATTTTCACCCTCCATCTTTTCAATCTGTAGCCCCCAACAGAGACACTGTCTGGTTGCCAAATCAGATTAATGATTTTAGAAGAAAAGCTGATAACTTCCATTTTCGTAGTAGGGGCGTTGTTTTCAAAGTCCAAAATTCCCTAGCTTCCAAAATAACGACCATTTCAACTGTAAAATTTCAGCGCTCTACTCAAATGCTTAGTGTATGCAATTCTTCTATATTTAACAAAAATTGTGTGTTCTGACCTTATTACACACCACGAACAAAGGCATGACGACCAATATAGTAACATCTATTTGTGTACAAAACTGACAGCTATCACCCTGCTATGGCCACGAAGGAGGAATTTAGCTGTTTCCAGAAATCTAGTGAAGCAAAAGTTCTCAAAAGCACTGCCTTCTTATCAAAGCAACTTGACAAAATGCACTACTTCCAGATCACTTCTACAAGTTGCCACCACCAAGTTCTTACACACAAAATTCTAAATGTAACAGAAAAAAGTAACAATCACACAAGCCTTCCGATACTGCAAGGTTTAGGGAGGTGAGATGTATACAATCTTACCAGGCAATGCAAAGATATTGTTTACGTAAATCGAACCCATCACTCCTAGGTCTCAATGGAATCCCTTAACCATTCCGTGAAGGTTCGCTCTTAGTTTGGCGATAAGACTATTTTTTACATATTTATCTACAAGTGAAAAAAATAATGTTGTTCCTAAGCTATAGAGCGCCCAATACTGACAAACTATTAGAACAATGAGGTGACTCAGAAGATAAAATAATTGCAACATCACTTCAATTCTATTTTTCTTCTCCATGAAAAACTCTGATGGGTGAAGACAGTCAAACCACAGATTATGATATCGCCTAGCCTGTACACAGGATTTGTTAACCATGCAAACATCCCTGCTAACACTGTATGGTAATAGTGCAGGAAACAAGGTAAATTTATGACACTCAAAACAAGTCATGTAAGCCTTGCCCATGACAGTGTGAGTCTTTTTATTAGTAGCGTATTTGATTACTTGTCCAAGCCTTTGAAAGGCATGACATATTT
This sequence comes from Ilex asprella, assembly GCA_023539305.1. NCBI lineage: Eukaryota > Viridiplantae > Streptophyta > Magnoliopsida > Aquifoliales > Aquifoliaceae > Ilex > Ilex asprella. The sequence goes on from CM042185.1 coordinate 39,809,751, forward strand.
TCAGTAATAAGAATCAACTTATATATTGATCCTGAGTTCTGAGTTCCCCACAATATTAGTTTCTTGCTAGCCCCCTAATTCTCATCTAATTATTGAACTAGGGAGTCTCTTCTTCTCATATCTCAATGCTTCTCAGAATTAAAGTCACAAATTGCAAATGACAGCCACTTGTACCAAGCTAAAGAGGGCTTTGATCTTTTGAGTATAGTAACTGTTACAAAGTTTCAGACTTCAAGTAATGTTGAAACTGGAAGTTCACTGATGTTTAACAAATATTTCAAGTAATTATGTATCATAAAAAATTGAGTATCTTATGAATTGTTACTATCTGAACAAAACAAAAGATAACCTAAAAAGTAAAAAGTTTGGATACACAAATCCCTATAATACAACGCAAAAGAAGATTATGTCCATAATTTGTGAAGCTTTTTGAGTATCCAACTTTTGAAGGGATGTGTTTAAATGGTGTTAGGAAAATTTTTATTTCCAGTAGTATCCTTACAGAAATTTGAAATTTTATTTCTGAAACTTATCGCAAATATCATATGAGGATATATTGAAAATGTTTTATGAAAAAATACATGATTTTCAAACTGGACTCTTTTCATTTGGGAGAGAGTGAGTACTATACAGTCCCATCTTTTCAAGAGTCCCAAAAAAACACCAACAAGGGGAACCAACAGACCATACTAACTTAAAAACTATAAAAAAAACTGACATCTAAGCCCCATGTTTCTCAAATGTTCTCCATTTCCTCACCGGTTGAACAGCACAGACACAAACATCAACTCTTTTCAAAACAGCCCTGAAGCACTACAAGGGCCATAATGTCTATGTTAAAAATACAGAGTATGTGGATGCTGCATAACCAGTTCTGGCGCTTCAACCCTAATACTGAAGTCTGTAGCATGATTAACTAGTCAGTTAAAGAAATACATAAGCAGTTAAACATCAATGTAAACATGAAATGCAGCAAGCTGTAGAAGATAAAAAGAGGATCTGATAAGTATCTTTGCCTCTTAAGAAGTAATTCAAAATATCAAAAAGAGAGTGGAGTTGACAGCAGTGGTTCACAAGTGATGTAAGTTTGCAGTTCTCCAGTTAAAATAGAAGTTTCTTTGCAAAAGAAATTGGGCGGCCAACTCGAGAGGCACCAAGACACATTGGTCGCGGCACAATATCGGGCATCAACTTTCATCGGGCATCAAACTTTCATGTGGACTCATTATCGGGCATCAACTCGAGAGGCACTAAGACACATTGGTCGCGGCACAATATCGGCCGATACACTAAAAACACTAGATAGAAAGCCCATTTTTTTTTGAAAAAATCATGAAAAATTCTAAAAAATATTCATATAATTATCCATGCATCATTTCTCAGAAATTCATTATTTAACACATTAAAAATATTGAAAAGGAATTGTAAGGGCACTACCAACAATGTTATTATAACTATTTTAAAAAAACTAGTATTTAATTTAATTTTTTTTAAATAAAAACAACAAAAATAAAGATATATTAATAAAGTATAAATTTGATAAAAACATTCGAACCCAACACTACTGAATATAAATATTGTATGAATGTAAATCAAATTCAATTTAATCTTGAGTTTTAAAAATTTATGAGAATATACAAAAACATTTTGTCCACTTTTTGTATATCCAATTACATATCATTATGTATGTGTAACTGTTATATCTCAAATCAAACTTAATAAAGCTAATAATTTAATGAGTTTTAGTCCTACTGAAATTCTAAGGTAAACAACAAAAAACAAAACATAAATTGAAAGAAAAAAGAAAATCAACACCAGCATGTAAAACAAAATAAAATGCATGACCAATCTATTTATGGGTCTCGGTCACACAGAGAGAGAGAGAGAGAGAGTCAACGATTATCTCAAAGACGATCGACGATACTTTGATTTGCTTCTAGGGTTTCTAAAAACTTCAACCACCAATCAATGAGGCTCGGGTCTCTACTGCAAAGAAGAGGCGATCTCTAATTTACAAGTTTGTGTTACAAATTTTTTGCTCCTTGTTCTGCTTGTATAATGGCCAAAATGGTCTAATTTTTTTAGTTGATTTTGTTAGGATTTTGCTTGCAAGTTGGGTCTGTACTTCATCTATTTTGCCTTTTTATTTGGGCATTTTATTGTTGCCCGAGGGTGACCGATTCTTTGCGAATCGATCGGACTCGAAATCGAATCAGTCAATTTAAACAAAATGAAGCCGAGTTTAGCCGATTCAGAACCGATACCTATTGTACTCGGATTTTTTTCATACCAGGTATCAGTATCGTACCGGTGGTGGCCGAGTTGTACCAGACTCGGCCAATATTTTGAACCATGATAGAACCAGAAAATATGCTTCTTAAAAAATGGAAAATAAAGGAAAGAGAGCAGGCTGAGGTATACTGGCCAACTAAAAAACAATAGAGAAAAAGAGAGCACAAACAATATGAATTAACTTTCAGCTCCAGCTGTCAAAATTAGCAATAATGGTAGTGCTCGGTGACACATCTCTGCTGTTGAGTAACATGGACAAGAAACCAATTCATATTTGTGTAATTTGAGTACTTACTTTGCCTCCAGCAGTTCCAAGAGGCTGATGAATCATCACCCTCGCATTAGGCATGCAATACCTCTTCCCTTTAGAACCAGAAGCAAGAAGAAATGCACCCATGGATGCAGCAAGACCCAGGCAAATTGTTGAAACATCAGCCTTGCACAATTTCATAGCATCATATATCCCCATTCCTACGAGCAGCAATAAATTGTTATGGACCATAATTAATTATCAAAAACCCTGAAGAAGTTTAAGGAATTATTTATTGTGCAATGCAACAGTCAATAGAAAGTTCCACGTCTATGAAGATCAGAAAGACATGTACTAAGAAAGAGGAAAATGGACTATACTCTTAGAGAAAAGGAATGCACTGCAACAAAGAAAAGGAATGCAACTCCATAGACACTGAAAGAGATTAAAATAGTAACTTAGAGAACTTAAATTTTGTCTTCAAAACGCAGAGGTGCACACACAAGAGAGTGGGGGAGGAGGGCAAATTTAATCCAATGAAGGATTTTGAGATGCTGTGGGGACCATTGATCTAAAACTAGGGCCATCCAATTCTAACTGCCAATGGCCAAAAGCATGGGATCTTTAAAAAAGATAACATATTCAATAAAACCTTTCTTTGTATTCTAATTGGAAAGCCCACAATATTTGTCTAATTGGAAAGCCTTACATAAAATTTGCCTGGTATATCTTCAAAGCATGGATTAGACCTTATTTTTCCAAGGGCTTAAAGCAACTTATGGTGTGCAGCATTTGCTACCCAAATGAGCATCAGTGAAAACCATATTTGGGAAGTTGTCACTGCCTCAAGTGGCTTATGGTCTCTACATATTGTCCTCTATTAAGAAGAAAACTGCCATCTTTTTTTTCCCTAATAGGTAACAAGAAAAGTTCCATCTGTTTTAGAAGATCAATAATTTTACTTCTCAGTTCTCACAGAACTTAGAAGACAACAAGAAACATGGAATAAACTTAGAACGAGAATCAACTGGAGTACACACATTTCTAATTGTGACATACCAGCAGTAACAGAGCCACCAGGTGAATTAATGAGCAACTTGATGTCTTTTTTCGGGTCATCAGCATCAAGAAATAAGAGCTGACTTATGATGAAATCCGCTGTCACATCATCTACCTGCCCACCACCAACTGACTTTCATGAACGCTAAAACTCAACTTTTTTCTGGGACTAAAACATTGATAATCCTGCAACTTAAACATAAAGGACAAAACTGACAGATCGCCTAAATTTAGCCCATGAGCTGTAATCAAAGAACGAAATAACATCACTGAACAAAACACCTATCTAAGTGCTCAAATTGAACCAATTGAGTAACTAATTAAAGAGCCAATTAACATGCGAAACCCTCAAAAAATCCAATGCTTAACCGTGAGAAAGCATCAAATGGAGTCTTCATACGGGTGTATATGAGTATATAAAGCATCAATATGTGTTTGTGCATGAAATCCCAAGATAATAAACCTTAATTTCCCAAATCCTTCACTCTGAGCTACCAAAGTGCAGTGAATTGACCACTATAAGCAAAACCCATCGCGAAAATACAAATCTATTTCATATTCACAGAGAGAGAGATATATAAAACCAAAACCTGGGAACCTAAAAAAATAATTCTCTGGCGAAGAAGCATGTTGGTGGTATCAAGCTCTTCGAATCTGGGCAGCCAAGAAGGGGAACCAGAGTAGTCGGAGACATCCCAGTTGCTCGATAGTGTCTGTCGACTTGCAGATAAGCTCTGCGTCGATGCTTCCACTGAAAGTGGTCTTCTTCTACTCTGAATACTGCTACTTGCAGTAATTGTTCTTGTTGGAATTGAAGGGTGATGAGTGGGCCCAGACAAGTGGTTGAAGACGGTTCCGCCATAGTTTAAGAAGCTCCGTGTAGGTGTTGGAGGTACTGATGCTGCGGTGAACGTTAGACAACCCCTCTCCATCTCTTTCTCTCGCTTGTTCCCCGTTGGCGTCTCAAACTCTACTTCGGTTGTGCAAAACCCAGATATAGGCGTCTAGGCTAAGAAATAAAACGGTGTCGTCTGTGTTTGATTCTCAGTAGATTATAACAACTACACCCCTTATATTTTAGACTGATTTTAAGGTACACCCTCATACTTTTAACAATTACATTGACGTATCCTCTAATTACACTATGTAATCGAAAAACATAAGCAAACACTTCCATCATCCTCACACTTCCCTCTCACAAACCCAGCTCAATAGAAAGGGCAATTTCTCTTTATGGGATATTTGAGGCAAAAAGATTGATCATGAAGAATCATATACCCAAGCTTGTATGTAGGGCTCATTCACTTCAAATCGCTCCGTTTGTGGTTACAATCAATAAAATATGCATGCATACAATGTTATCGCTATTGCTTCATGGTCGTCAAAAAATATAGGGAATTTTTGAAGAATCGTTTGTCCAATTTATTTTTAATGTGACATTTGAATGCTTGATTGAAGACGTATCTTTTGTGTGTGTAATCGTCTACGTGGAAAGGATAATGATGAATTCATGGGGATTATTTTGAGGACTTCCGAAGCTTCCTTCACCCTTCCTTGGCCTCTTTTTTTCCAACCGTTGATCGCCTCTGTTATCTAGGTACGCCCTTTGTCTTATTTCTTCTTTAGCTTCTCCCTCTTAGGATTTCCTGATTAACCTTGAATCCTTCGAATTCGAAGTGGCTCTTCCATTTTTGGTCGTTCCACTTCTATTATTTTAGGAGCTCGAGTCGATCTTTATCTCGTCTTCCTCTTTTCTTGGACCCTTTTGCGATTGCTAGGGTTTTCCTCTTTGGCTGTCGGTGCCTAGATCCTCAAGCCATTGAGGACTATTCCTCAAACGTCCCTTTTCTCTACACCTGTTTTGACTATTTCACCCCTCGTGCCTTCATATATGTTTCTTCTGAGGCTACAAGATCTTCTATCTCCCTTACTATTGGTGATAGATCTCCTCAGATCCGATCTTGTAATCATAAGTGAGGATGATCTGTCGGGCTTCCCCCGAGGTGAGTGAAGGGGTAAATTTGTCTGACCCCGATGATGTCAGTGACCTTGGAGATATGGACGATGAGATAGATAAATTTTTTATGGTTGATGTGGTCAAACTCTAGGCTGTTAGTGCTAGGCCTCCCTTGTTCCTTCCTGGCCCAACTGCGAAGCCCAAGAGGTCTTAGAATAGATGGGCTAGGAAAAATATTGTGGGGACCTCGGGCACTACTGGGTAGGATGAGAACACTCCAAGCACCTCAAATGCCCTTGGGCCTAGTAAAAGTACCCCTCTTCAGCACGATACACTTTCTATCAAGTATGGTTTCTCTAAGAACATGCATGTCTGGTATCTTAACGTTTACAACCATTACAACACCTTGCTTCCTGAGAAGATATGTTTCTTTTCTATTGCCTTTGAGAATGGGCTTAGGTTTCCCATGCACCCCTTCCTAAAGTTCGTGCTCCAGCATTTCAATGTATGTCCAGCTCGACTCTCCTCCAACTTCTGGGTTATCCTAGTAGGCCTTGAGATTTTCTTTAAAGAAAACGGCCTCGTTGGCTTTCCTACTTGTAAAAACCCGGGTAAATTTAAACTTTTAAGTATAAAGGGCAAAACAGTAAATTATCACAATAGTTCGGGTTGTAAACCTAAAATTTTCTAGAGCTCGGATGAAAAAACGAACTACACCGTTGGAATCGTCTCGCAAAATCTAGTGACTATGTTAAATTTCGTCGAATTTCGAGATAGTCAGATTTTTCGTGTTTTACGAGGCAATCGAACCCTGGGAGACCCAAATACGAAAGTTTTGGGAAAAATATGAGAATTTTAAAATAAATAAAGTTAAGACAAATTAAAAATATTTTGAACTTGAATCGGAGCGAAATTTAATCGTTTTGAGATGAAAACGGATTCGGAATAAAAAGGGACGTGTGGCGCAATAAAGACCAAGTGTTCTAAAATTATAAATAGGGGGGAAAATTAGATTTTTCCCCCATTTGTTCAGTCGTTTGCCAGCAAATAGAGAGGAGAGAGAGAATAGAAGAAATCTCAAGCTTCTCTCTACGATCTACGGAGCTAGAGAGCTCGAATCCACACGGGCCAAGAAGCAAAGTCGATATCCTCAACAAAGGCTACGCGTGCACACCAAAAAAGAGGGTTTTCACCAAAGGTGAAAAAATCAAAATTTTGGGGGAAGCTTGGGATTGAGCTTGGGTGAATTCTAGGGACTCATACGGTTGCTCCCTCACGCTACAAGAGGTAGGGAGTCTTTCTACTTGGGTGATATTCACAACCTAGAATGTTAAATGAAATGGGTAGGTTGATAGATATATATATCACTTGCCTATTGAAATGAAATGAAATGAAATGGGTATTGAAATTAGGTAGAATATTTTCTATCTTGAATTGGATATGTAGAAATTGCTAAATGTGATTTCTAAAATTGGTAAATGTGATTTCTTGAATTGTGTAAAATTATGGGCATGTTATGTGTGTATAAAATGTCTTGATTGGAAAGTATGTTATTTGCTTAATATGAGATAACATGCTTGGACATGAGTTTTGAATTAAATGTTGATAAATGCATTTTGATTTATTGACATTGAGAAATATGAAAATTATATGCACTTGATATAATTTGTCATGGATCATGTGAGTTGGGTTTGAAATTGTTCATATGGCAAACATGGCATGATGAACATTATATTATGTTGCAATGAGACACTACATTGCATATACACAAAAATCATCGCAAAAAATTGGGTGTGTGTGTGTTGGGTATGGTCAACACCTCTTATGGTGGATGACGAGTGGGCTCGAGTGAGCTAAGTCGATGACTTGGCCGAGTCGCACGATTTGCATGGGTTATGGGTCGGGGTTAACAAGAAGGGCTAGAAGATCCCTCGGGCGCAAGACCCGGTGAGTGGATATGCACTCCCGTTGGTATTAGTTCATAAAGTGTGTCGGTGTACGCGGGACAGTTGGTGAAAGTTTATAAATCCCGTGTCGGTTGAGTACCGTTGGTGTAAGTCCATAAACACTCACCCCATATGAGACCCCAGATTGAAAATGTCATTTGATGTGTAACATAAATGACGGATTGATGCACATGGGATATTGCATGTGTAGAAGAGCCGAGAAGGGCTCGGGATTAAGGAGGAAGAAGCCAATGAAAAGAAAGTTACAATTGTGGATGGGGCAGATCCTAATCTCACTCTACCAGTAGTTGCTTTGGATGAGGTGGAGAACTCAGCTCCTACTCTACCTGAAGGTCAGATGGACCTAGCTCCTACTCTGCCTGAAGGTCAGAGTTATGCCACTGTGACTGATTCTGAGCTACATGAAGATGTTGAAGTGCCTAAGAATCAAGAAGAGACTACCACCCCCAACTGTTGATGCATAACTTCTCTATTTTCTTTTTGAGCAATAGACTTTCAGCTTTGTAACTTTCATTTTTAAATAACAACTAGCTTTGAAAAATCTGTCTAGTTAGTAGCTTTTTCTTTCTTTATGCTTGAGGTTGTGGAGATATGTCTCCTTCCATGCCCCGTGCTTCAAGAAGGGTCTTGGTCTTCTGGGAGCAGTTGTTTCAAAATTGCTTGTTTATGGGGCCAAATCTATGAGCTTGAAGAGCTTATTTTATATTTATGTGCTGAAGAGCTCATCATTTGTTTATGAACTTAAGAGTTTGTCTTATGTTTATGAGCTTAAGAGCTCATCATGTGACTATAAGCTTAAGAGCTCATCTTACGCTTATGAGTTGAGGAACTCATCGTTTGTCTATGAGTTGAAGAGTTCATCTTATTTTTATGTGCTTAAGAGCTCATCTTACGTTTATGAGCTGAAGAGCTCATTTTATGTTTATGAGTTGAAGAACTCATCTTATTTATGAGTTGAAGAGCTCATCACTTTCTTTATGAGCTGAAGAGCTTATTTTGTTTTATGAGTATAAGAGCTCATCACATGGTTATGAGCTGAATAACTCATCGAGTGTTTATAAGCTGAAGAGTTCATCTTGAGTTTTTGAGCTTAAGAGCTCATCATATGTTTATGACCTAAGGACTCATTGATTATTTATGAGCTGAAGCTCATCTTGAGTTCATAAGCTTAAGAGCTCATTGTATGCTTATAAACCGAAGAGCTCGACTCGTTCTTTAAAGGGATGAGCTGATACTTTAACTCCAAAATGAATGTTTCAATCATTGATTGAAAATCTTTATAAAGGACCTCTCCTCTACTACTTTCTAGCATCAGCTCACTATTGGTAAAACCTCTTCAAATCGTATGCATTCCACCAGTGTGGTAGTGTTTTTCATTCTTCAGTTTGCAACTCATAGTTTCATGGTCTGATCACCTTTGTGACTATGTACGATCCTTCCCGGTTGGGTCCTAATTTCCCATGTACGGGTTCTTTCCTAGCCAAGAGGAGTTTTTTTAAGACAAGATCTCCTACTCTAAAACTTCTTTGTTTAACTCTCCTATCGTAGTACCATGTTGTCTTTCTTTGATAGTCTGAGATGTGTTATAGGGCGTTATTCCTTTTTTTATCTAGTAGGTCGAGATTAACTTGTAGGGCGTTATTCATCTTCTTATCTAGTAGGTTAAGATTAATGAGCAACAATCTATCATTCTGATGTAGATCTTCGAACTCTGTCCTTAGAGATGGATAACCTATTTCAACAAGAACCACTGCCTTTGTGTCATAGACTAGAACAAAAAGTGTCTCGTTTGTGGCTGTCCTGACAATGGTTCTATAAGCCCATAGCATCCCTGGAAAATGCTCTGTCCACTAGCTCTTCGAAGCTTCAAGCTAGGTCTTCAGAGTTGCTTTGATAATTTGGATGGTGACTTCTGCTTGTCCATTACAATGCGGATGAACTGGTGCGAAAAAGTAGTTCTTTATGCGGAGCTTAGCATAGAATCCCTTAAACGCTGAATTCTTGAATTGCCTCCCATTGTTTGAGACGAGGGCCCCCAGAATCCAAAACCTGTCAATTATGGATTTCTAAATGAAGTTTTGGATTTTCTGCTCTGTGATCTTCGCAAGGGGCTCCACCTCGGGCCACTTATTGAAATAGTTGACCTCTATAGAGAACCTACACTGCCCTGTGCTTACTGGGAGAGGTCCATGTATATCCAATCCCCGCTATTGGAAAGACCAAGGGTTTATTACCAAGGTGAGGAGCTCTGGGGGACAGGGCGGGATGTTTGCATTGAGTTAATAGACCTTGCATTTTTAACCAACTCTTTTGCGTCCATGACAATTATAAGCTAGAAATACCCTTGCCTCAGTGCCTTATAGGCTATGGTCCGAGCTCTAATGCGGTTGTCGCAAATACCCTCGTGGATCTCTCTTAAGATGCAGTTTGCTTCGTTTTCTCCTACACATTTCAAGATAGGTGAAGGTAAGCCTCTCTTGTATAGCTTTCCTTGGATAAGGGTGAATTAGAATGAACTAATCCTTAGCTTCGCTGCTTCTTTAGAATTCGGGGGCAGAGCTCTGTTTTGTAGGTAAGCTAAGATTGGGTCCATCCGGTTCAGAGCTCACTAAAGGCTCAGCTAGGTGCTCAACTGAGATAAATCTGTCTAGGCTCTCTTGTGAGATAGTGGCTAGTCTGGCTAAAGTGTCTGCTCGGGGAATTTGTACGATTTTTAACCTAAACAAACTTTTTCAACAACTCTTACACCTTTTTCAAGTATTGTGCCATTTTCTCCCATCTATCTTCACATGTCTCCTCTATTTGCCTTACCACTAGTTGCGAATTGTTGTGTACTACAAGTTGTTCAACTTCCATAGAATGAGCTAACCTAAGTCTGACGATCATTGCCTCGTACTTTGCTTCATTGTTTGAAGTCTAAAAATCAAACTTGAGGGTATACTCTAGGTTTATTCCATCTGGAGAGGTCAAGATCAAGCCATCTTTGCTACCTTGTGTATTGAACTCTCCATCAATTGAGAGTTTCCACGTCGATAGGTCAGGGACGAGGTTATTTAATTCCTGAGATGCATCTTGCCCTACTGGCATAGTAAACTCTGCGATAAAATTGACTAAACTCTACCCCTTAATGGCAATTTTGGGCTTGAATTTTATGTCGAACTTGTTGAGCTAGACTACCCATTTCACTAGTCTTCCCGACAACTCTAGCTTGTGTAAGACCTACTTCATTAGTTGATCAATTGGATTTCTATTGTATGAGCTTGAAAATAAGGCCTGAGTCTTCTTGTTATTGTCACCAAGGCTAGAACCAGTTTTTTCATCTTTGAGTACCTCTCCTCTATTCCCCTCAGAGCTCTGCTGCAGTAGTAGACAGAGTATTAATCTCTTTCTCGTTCTCTTACCAGAGCTACACTTACAGAGAAATTGACATAGTAAGGTACAAGGTAAGGACCTCTCCTTCTTGAGGGCTAACAAGAACTAAGGGTGAGTTAAGGTATTCCTTAAGAACTTTGAATGCCTCTTCATAGTGCTCGTACCAATGAAAAGATGTTTTTAGTACTTTGAAGAATGGCTGACATTTGTCGCTTGATCTGGAGACAAAGTGGTTCAGTGCAACTATTCTTCTTTTCAGACGTTGAACTTCCCTTATGTTTGTGGGTGACTGCATGTCGATAACTACTTGGACTTTCTCAGGATTGGCCTTAATGCCACGACTATTAACCGTAAAGCCTAGGAATTTGCCTGTAGAGACCACAAAGGCACACTTTGCAGGATCAAACTTCATCTTATACTTCTTGAGTATTTGAAATGATTCTTCAAGGTGCTGGATATGAAGCTCGACCTTCAACAATTTCATCAACATATCATTAATATAAACCTCTATAGATATCCCGATATGTTCCTGGAACATACGGTTCACCAACCGCTGATAGGTGGCCCTTGGTTCTTGAGCCTGAATGGCATGACATGGTAATAATAGGTTCCATGTTTAGTCCCAAATGATGTTTTCGCTTGGTCATTAGGGTCCATCTTGATCTGATTATATCCCGAGAAGGCGTCCATGAAGCTGAGCAACTCGTGCCCAACTCTGTCATTTATGATAAGAAATCCTTGAAAACGCGAAAGTATCTTTAGGAGAAGCACTGTTTAGGTAAGTGAAATCAATGCAGAGCCACCACTTGTCACTAGTCTTCTTCATAAGAACCAATTTTGCCAACCAGGTCGAGTAATCCTCCTTAATGGCTTTGGCATGGAGGAGCTTGAAGACCTCTTTGTTTATAACTTTCTGAGGCTCAAGAGAACAACTTCTTCGTTTTTGCTTTATGGGCTTATAGGTCGGATCAATGCTGAGCTTATGCATTATGACTGCTAGGTCAATTCTTTGCATGTCTTCTTTCTTCCAAGCAAACACCTTGATGTTTGCTCTTAAGAACTGGATAAAGAGGTGTTTGACCTCTCCGAGCAATTTGGAGTCAACCGAGTCATCGTGCACTTGAATGGGTTCTAGCTCTATTGAAGGTGGGGCCTCATCTGTAACTCATCTCTAATGTCGAGCTCATTCAACTGCATGGTTTCAACCTCTTTTTGCTTCATCGAAGCCACGTAGCACCCCCTCGGTATGCACAAGTCTCCTCGGACCATTCCTATACTGTTCTCCATTTGAAGTTTCATTATCAAGTGGTAAACATACATGATGACCGTCATAGCATTAAGGGAATGTCTTCGTAAAAGAACATTGTAGGCTAAAGGGACATCCACCACCAAGAAACATATTGTTGTTATAGACTGACATAGGGGGGTCTCCCATTGTAAGAATGAGTTGAATAGAGCCTATGGGGATCACTCTCTCCCTTGAGAACCTGAGCAGGTGGGTCAAAAACTGATGCATAAAATGATGCTAGCCGAGTTGTCATTATTAATAAGAACTTTGCGAATCGTTTTGTTAGTTATAATGACCTTTATAACCAAAAGATCATCGTGAGGGTGTTGGCACCCCTAAAGATCTGAGTCTGAGAACGTAATGTTTATGCTTAGCCAAGATGACTTAAGCACAGACTAGACCTCCAATATATCTCATGCTTGAGCCTTCCTCATGTAGGATTTTCTTATTGAGCTCGTCTCCCCACCTTCGACAAATACTCTAGAGATAACCCTGATTTCACCTAGGGGTTGTTGATGTTGGGGTGGTACTTGTTGCTGTAGAGTAGGAGTTGGGTTAACTCAATTTTGACTGTCTTGTGATACAAAGCAACACAACTAACCTTGCTAGATCAAGAATCCAATTTCTTTCTTCATTGGATACAATAATCGGTATGGTGGCTATGGTCTCGGTGGTATTCACAATACTTCATTGTATCTCGCTTGCGAAGGTCCGTCTTCATCCGAGGTGGTCACCTCATGAACTTTTCATTTTGGACCTTATACAACACCTACAAGATCATTGCATTGATGGGGTGAAATGGTCTGGGGCATATTTTTGTTACAGCTCCTGAGCAAGGGGGACCTAGAAAGTCTCTGATGTCACCTCTCCTCTTTGGGGAATGATCTACGCCTCCCTTTGGGGTTTGATCCCAATTTTGGTCCTTCTTAAGGCTCCGATCTCTCATCTTTTCCTTCTCCACTGAGTAGATTTTTCAGCTTTTGAGAGGATAGCTTCCTCATTATTGATGTACTTATTTACTTTTGCCAACATTTTGGACATACTGGCTTGGGGGTTGTGGCAATCAAAAACAATAAATCCTTCGATTGGACCCCCAGCCCGACGATAAAGGCTGTGAGTGGGAACTTCGCGCCAAGGGCCTCCACTTTTAAGGACTCCGAGTTAAATTTCTGAACATAACTCTACAACGATTCATTTGGACCCTACTTCATACTCAGCAGGTGGTAAGAAGGCTTTTAATAAGTTTGGGCCCTCGCTTTCTAAAAGATGAAATCAAATCTGAGACTAGCCTATTGAACCAAACTAAGGGTGAGCCTTTTACAGTGATGACGAAGGCTCGACAACACATTAGATCGTGGTATCCATACAATTCCATCTAATTCTTGTACGCATTGAGGTGGTCTATGAGATGTTTCATCCCATCAAATGTTTTGATCTGAGGCATTTTAAATTTTTAGGGAAGAGGAAAGTGTAGTACCTCAGAAGTGAATGATGACTCTATTTACTGAATTAGAGCATTCATAGTCATCAGATCTTTGCTTTTCACTATCTCCTTCATGTATCTTAGCTCTTACTGGATCTCCCTAAAACATCTCTCCCAAAATTGATCCCTCCCATTTTTTTGGGAAGGAGCTGGGACACACGCGTCTCTGCAGACTTCTCTGATTTGACTATAGACCTCATCTTCCTCCCCATTTTCCCAGGCTCAACGATGCACGTTATTAGTAGAGTGATTGAGATCATTATACTTTATAATATCCTTCAAGGGATTCTGACGATGATGTTTCCCATGCAGGGGATCATCCCTGGGTTGGTTGTGTCCTCTAGAGATTCCGAGCGCGGATAAGAGTTACTAAATCCTCATTTTTCTTAAAGAAATGGTCATTGACTTGATGTAGTGCTTCTAGTTTGTTGTTTGGAGGGGGGATCTACCATTGGCAGATTGACTTCTGGGTCTAACATAAGATTTGCTTGAATTCTCTACTATCCCACGACATTGGCTTCTTATTGGTTCTGCAAACGTAATAGATTTCCATGAGTTTTGCTCATAGTATGCGTAGAGACCATCAATTACTGAAAGATCAATAGAGTTTTAGCAGGAATCGAAGCAATCATTCCCACATACGACGCCAATTTGATGGTTTAATTTATACGATTGTGTAGTAGAGCTCGAGGCTAAAAAAGGGGGAAAAGGATTGGAGATTAGTAAGGGCGTTGATGGAGTTCATTAGAATACCTAGTTAGTGCTATTAGCTGTTGATGGTCGAACAATTGACACAAGGATAATAACAGAGAATGAAAATCAACAGACAAGGTGTTTATAGTGGCTTATTAGTTTGGAAGCTTCGTTAGTCCATTCTAATAAAGTATCTTTCTCCTGAGGGAGTTTTCTGTTGCTTGGGGAAGACGATTATACTGTTCTTCAGAGTCAATTTACAAGTATTGAATCCTTTATAATGTGAGGGATTTATCCTTATTTATAGTGTGCATGAGCAAGGTCTTATGTGATCAACATGAATCTTTCGAGGTTGTTACAACCCATGTGATATAATATTTGGCCATTGGAGACTACATTTCTTAGGCATGGCATGACCTTCTAGAAGGTGTGGGCTGTCGTTGTTGTAGTTTGCACGAGGGGCACGTTGATGCTGACTCCCAATCTGCAGTTCCCAAACTAGGAATCGTGAGCTGGGTGGTATGAATTGGGTCACAAGTTGGGAAGTATGAGTTGGGGTCACAAGCTAGACAACTAGGGATTGTGAGCTTAGCTCGTTCACCTGGCCTTAGTTGTCTCGAATTGGAACCCAGATTTTGACGTCATCATGCGGCATGTCTTCGAATTTCATCTGGGCTGAACTTAACCTTGGATAATTTTTGGTATCATCACTTACTAAATTTTTCACCAAGAATATTTTATACATTTCCAAAATTGGTTTTGTATTTAGATAATGAGTGAGTGGGTGGACAAGCTTAATCTGAAATAATAATGTTATTGTGATATAATTTGTTGATTTAATAATACATAAGTGATAGAATTTTAATAAAAAATTTCAAGAGTTATGGGACATAACACGGTACTATTGGAACCTATAAAATTTAATTGATTTGCTTAAATTTTTTTATTGTACATCATTACTTAATATAATGTTATGTCAATAAATTAAATTAAATTTTTAATAACATTAATCAACCCAAAAATTGAAATGAAAAAGATGGAAAAACAGACGGGTGAGACTATTCTCACCCCTTAAATATTCGTTTCTATCCCATTTAATCATCTTATTTTAAATTACTAAGTTCACTCCATCTATATACACCATATTAATGACTAAGTTAATCACATCTATATACACCCTATTAATGACTAAGTTAATCACATTTATACTCATCCTATTAAACTATATCTTTTAAGGAAGTCGAAACGAAACAGCAATTGAAGCAAATTTCAATATATTTCAAGGCGATCTAAAATATTTCGAGGTGTTTTGAAATATTTTGTCATATTTTCACCAATATTTTTGAAATATTTTGAGTGTTTAAAGATATTTTGACTAATATTTTAAAAATAAATTATTAATTTTTTGTTTATTTTTCATTTGTTTTTGAAATGTTTTGATACCAAAATAGTGCACCGAAATGAAATTTTAAACATTGTCTATATAGTTGGTTGAAATAAAATGGGATGAATTTAGTTTTTATTTGGGGATTATAGATATAGTAAGTTTAATAACTAATGAGGTGGGTATAAATTGGGTGAACTTAATTTAAAATAAAAGAGTTAAATGAGGTGGAAAAAGAGATTTAAGCCCCACATAATGGATTTAGTTTTTATTTGGTGATTATACATGTGATGAGTTCAGTAACTAATTGAGTGAGTATAGATGGAGTGAATGTAATTTAAAATAAAAGAGTTAAATCCGGTGAAAAAAGAGATTTAAGCCCACCCAAAGCACATTCTTTCATTCCATTCTAGGAGACTCCGATTGTGTTTAAAAAAGAAAAGAGAGAATTACACTCAGAATCTTTGAGACTTGTCACTTAATCACTTAAATCTAATGATATTTGAAATATTAAGTATAATATTTTAAAATTAAGAGGTTTAAATATTATATACTTATAAATTTTAACGAGTCTGAGTACAATTTATTAACAAATATACTGACTCACATTAACGACACGACTTACAAACTTTAGTGGGTTTGTATGTAATATTTTAAATATAAGGTGTTTGAGTAATTAAATGACAAATTTTAGAGACGGTTTGGTAAGTGAGTATGGGGTTACAGAATGAGTTTGAAAAAAATAGTCTAATAGACCCCAAAATCCTCAAAATACTTGTTTGGATGGCTTTTTCAAGCCATGGATAGTAATCCTGGCTGTAGCTAGCCCGACACCATAAATCCTTGAATGTGGGTTTCATCAAACTCATGAGGATGGTTTTAGTTAAGCTATATTTGGATTAGTGAGACAAATGCTATTTATACCCCCTAGTTAAACATACATGAGTATGAATTAAATTAATCAATATGCAATATAGTTATTTATAAAATAAATATATTATGATAATAATGAAATATTCGTGAATCTTAAATATATATGTGTTATATATTAAACATAGGTATAATCTATATTCCACATTGAAACTCATATTTGTAACGAGAGGTGTGGGTTTAGAAAAGCCAATTCAATCTCTCCTAAAAAAATTCATCCAATAAGGCATAAGGGTCGGAATGTAATTCTTCCGAACAAAGAAAAAAATAAAAGAGGGGACTCCCATTTCTAAATAAGAAAGCGGTAGGAACGAGATAGAAGATCGGGAAATGGCCAGATTCTCTCTGGGTGGAGAAGATGATAGCGAGGGACCCAGCAGCTCAAGGCCCAGACATAAGAAACAGAGGACCATAGCTGGTATTACTCAGCCACAGCTACAAGAAGAACATTTCAACAACGAACAAGAAAACCCAGAACTAGTTGAAGAAGAAGAAGGAAAAGAAATAGACTCCGAATATCAAGAAGAAGAAGAGGAGGAGGAGGAAGAGGAAGAGGAAGAGGAAGAAGAAGAATTAGTATCCGAACGTTATGACGAGGAAGGAGAAGAGGAGGAGGATCAGAACGAAGATCAAAGCAGAACAAACGAGGGACGGGTTCGAAACGGTGGTGGAAAGGGGAAGAACAAAGATGGTGAATTGGTGGGACCCAGTGGAGACGGTTCAATTCCTGTGATTCTGACCGACCCAGATGTGTTGGATTGCCCTATCTGCCTTGAACCCTTGAGCATCCCTGTCTTTCAGGTCTGTTAAACCGTATCTCTCTTCCTCTTCTCTATAAATATGCAAGCGAGTCAGTATGATTATGTGTGTGTATTCTTGTGTCTTTGAATTGAACCAAGAGAGAATTTTCTGATCATTGGTATTGGAAATGTATGAGCACAACAGATGAGAATTGTGTTGTTAGGCATTATTGTGGTTTTCTCACGGTTTTATGTTCATTTGGAGGTAGTCTCACAGAGTATGTGGCTATTTTTATACCGCTAGTGGGCAACCAAGTTTCTGGTTGGGTAAAGGAAAGGTCTACCAATGAGAAGGGTAGTGCGAGTGGAGTGGGTTATGTTTCAAGGAGAAAAAGTTTATCAGGGGATAGAGTGAAGCTAAGTGAAACCTTAGAGCAGAGTGAACCTCTTGTTGGCCATTTTTGTATTAATTTTGAAGGAAGTGAAGGTATTTAGCGATTTATTTCTTGACAACATCTGCTTGATGCAACACGGTGATGGTTCTTGTGGAGAGTGAGCAATCTATGACACTTTATCAGCTTGAGCACATATGTCAGGTAGCGGTACTCGTGATTATCCGACCTCACATGGATGAAGGTTTGATCTAGGTCTTAGTAATCGATAGGGCCAAGCTCCTCTTTGTTTTGCATTTGATTTAATGTTGTAGGGTTTTTAGTCCAGTCTATTTGTGGCATGAACTTGGTGAAGGCACATTGGTCTAGATATTACTCCACCTTTGTGGTTCCTGTGTCGAATGGCAAGTTCCTATTGTGGACCATAGTATTTGTTTCCCCAATGGTGGATGAAATTTACATTTGGCTCGATCTTAATGGTGGTTTTCATTGTTTAATCTCTCCTCTTTATGATTTTGCTATGAATAATAGACTTATCACTCTTGATTCTGAAGTATCATCCACTGAAACAGGTGATTCTTCTTTTATATTTTGCTCAATAGTTGGAGGGTTTAACTTCTTGTTATTTGTTGAATTAAATGCAATTTTTTTTTACCTCAGCTTTGTAGATTAGACATTTAGAGTACAAGGTCACTGTAGATCTTAGAGAGATTCATATCTCACATTACAGGACTTTTAAAGACATCTCTGTGTTGGTTACAATTTCTATAACCTAGCAGATATAGTTATTATATTTTGCATTAAAGGGATCAATGGAGTTGGTTTTGTCAACGTCTCTTGTTTTCTAAATTTTAAGAATTTTCTTTTCCTTGCAGGCTTTTTTTAGGGGAATAGGGAATTTATGCTCTCCAATTTCTGTTTAGTCAGTTATCTATTGAGGTACTTGCCATGGTGAAGAGTTAAGAAGCACGAATACGGACACGGGTGTCGTATCTAATATGATACGGACACGGGAATACGACAAAATTTCAAAATATAGGACACGAGTACGACAAAGATATGATTAATTAAAATAATATTATATATTTTTTTATATAAATAACATTAATAA
>CM042185.1:39840382-39853531 GCA_023539305.1 Ilex asprella
ATATTTATAACGGAGTCGGGGCGGGGTAAGGGTAAATCCATTCCCGTACGGGTTTATATGAATATTCTTGTATATATCTATCGTTCAATACGTATAATATATCTACATATAGTCTATCCCGATCCAAACACAATATCCTTTTTTTTCCCGGTCCACTGCCTAGTAACAACCTCTTTCTTTCTCCGTCGACCCTCCAACTCACTTCACCATGGCCCAACCCAACCACTCTGATCAACTCAGCCATCGGTCACTGCTTCTCTTGCTCTGAATTCACCAACCAAACCAAAATCCTGGTCGCATCTCTGCAAAACCTAACGGGTCTCTCCAAAGGAGACACTACATTCTCTCTCCCAATTCAACCCAAATTCCTATCCTAAACTTCTCTCGGAATCATCATCGCTCCCTCCAACCCAGCCAGCACCGAGACCGAGATTTCCCGCCAAATCAAGCTCTCAAAACCAGTGATCGCCTTTGTCGTGTCATCAACGTGTCACAAACTCCCAACCATGCGATACTGGATAGTACTTATTGACCCGCCTGAGTTTGAGTCGGTGTTATCGAGTTCCAGTCATGAACTTTGCCTCGCATCGAAGTGAGTTAGTATGATATCGCAGCGATTATGTACTCGTCGGGGACTACCGACAAGTCAAAGGTGTGATGCTGACTCATCCGAACTTGATTGCAATTGTAGGGATATTTTTAGCTCGGCGACCGGGGAAGGAGTCACTTGCGGTGTTTCTGTATACAGTGCCTTCTTTTCATGTGTTTGGGTTTTTGACAGTGTGAAGTCTGTGACTCTAAGGGAGACTGTGGTGTTGATGGAGAGGTTTGACTTGAGGAAAATGTTGAGAGCTGTGGGGGAGTTCAGGGTGACGGATGCGGCAGTGGCGCCACCGGTGTTGGTGGCTATGGCGAAAGGAGATGTGACGGATGGCTATGATTTGAGGTCGTTGGATAGGGCTGATTGTGGTGGTGCGCCACTTGGCATGGACGTGATTAGAGCATTTTCAACAAAATTTTCGGCTGTTCTCTTACATCAGGTTAGTAGTGTCCACCACTGAAGGCTCGTCACCATTATTTGTTTACTCGGCCGCCTTCTGGAATCTGGAGGTTCAAGCTTTGCTCATTATCTATTGAGGAAACTATACATGTGACCCTCAAAATATGATTTTTATTTGTTATTTTTTTCCTTTCTAAAGTTTGTGCAGTTGGTTGATCAATACCTTCATAAACTATCTTTTTGTTGCAAATAATGCCGTTATGAAAAGTTTGGTGCAAGTCATTCTTTCTATTGCAAGAATTCTTCAAGAACATAATCGTTCTTACCACTCATACTCATAGGTAAGCTCGCTATCTCTATGTAACTAGATGCTCATATAACTTATGGATCCGGGGTTCTTTTTGAAAGGGATAAATACAATTCCTGTACTTGCAAATGAAAACTAATTTTTTCTTGAATTTGTTGTAGTTAATTAGATTTGTTTTCCAAGTTGGTGACAAAACCAGGGAGGATGTCAACTATACTGATGAAGAGATTGATAGGGGATTTCAAGAGCTTGCAGTAGGATCCTCGTATGTGCAAGACACAAGAGAGGTATTATGCTTTGGAACATTTGGGACTCAATTGGATCCTCTTGGTGTTTTTGTTTTCCTAAAGATTGACACGACTAAACTGTTGCTAAGATAGTTGACATTCAAATATAATATGTTGGTAATTAGCACTTGGAAATGTTTAGCATGTCTAGAAAAGTGGCACATTGCCCCAAGATGATTGCATTGCATTGCATTTGATACCAATGGAAAAGCTTATAGAATTAGGATAGGGACGTGGATTGTTTTTTGCCAATCTTTGCTTAGCTCACAATCATGTTCCCCCTTACAAGTTTGGGCGGTGAGATTTTTACATTTTATACGCTTCCTGTTATTTTTAAAATTTTATATTTATTTGTCAAGGTGCTTTAACAGCTCAAGAATCAAATGAAAGAGTTACACACACTTTCCTTGAAACCAATTGTGTAGCAAGGAATTGACGAAAGCTTGGCTCATAGTAAACTTGTGTAATATATGATTTCATCATGGAATAGATAAGGATATAAACTTGAAAACAACCTTTGAGAATATAGTGGCTGATTTAGGACTAAAATTACTTTTTTCTAGGAATGAAATTTAGTTTGGGTAAACCTACAATTTGAAACATAACTATGTGTATTGTGTGTTATCGTTCAATATAAATCAAGTATGGAGACATATGCTCAAATCTTCGAATCCTCAACCAATAAACTTAAAAATCAGTAATATAAAATAATGATCAAAATGATAATTCAACATATTTCTCGTGCACGCACATGTAAATCAACTTAGGTGATTAATCTCAAACACAAAAAAAAACACAGATATACAAAGACATAGTGAGTTGCTTCAAGTTGAGTTATGAACAACTTTTATTGTAAGAGTGCAATTGACAATTTAGTTGAAATATCATAACAATGTAAGTGCATGGAGCTCACGCTTCAAATACAAACCCACTATAAAAAGGTTAGTTACTGTTAATACTATACATACACCACACAATCATCTAGGTACCATTGTATTCTTAAATTGCAATGTAATTGGGTATCCATAAGCTAGACTACATAGTTGGAATTTGTGATATTTTGAGATTTTCGCTTATATGTTGCTTACGAGCAATATGGGTACATTAGTCTTTGACATCATACATTATTGATTTTTCTTATTTCCTCATTCTTTTGCTTAGATACTAATACATTCTACTTTTAACAAGGTAAATTAATTATTCTCTTCATAAATTTGCGGCTGTTTTTCTCATCAAACTATTAGGAAGCTCACATATTCAGCATGGCGAATATATTCCTCATTCTCCACTTTTATAGCCTGACACCAATTGACACACTTCTCTTTCTCCCTCTCTCTGTCAGATGCCCCAAGCTTTTGTGCGTTGGCACTGCACAACCATCGGTGAATTGCTTGAAGGTAATGAAATTTTAGTTGCAGGTAATATATCTCTGTAGTTCTGGGTATGATTTGTGGTTCTTGTATGTGATGGGTGTTGTTGGATTTATTATATTTGTATTCAGATTTTTCATAATATTTGATCCTTAGCGAATTGGCCAGTCAATTAGGATAGCCCTCATCGCCTAATTGATGTCGAACTGTTGTTCTATATAGTCTGGTGAAAAACAGGTAGAACTCTGCATACAGTGATTATTGTTTAGTCAACAAAACTTCAATATTATCTAATCACAATTCTGTAAGGTACAACAGTTTTAATCTTAGCATCCAATTGCTTTTTTATTTTGAACATAAATCTAGATATTAATTTTATAGGCACAGAATATGTAAAAAGTGGGTTGAGGTTGAATGTTTCCTATCAGAAAACAATTAACTGGTAAAATAAGAATAGATTTTAGTGAGAACTGATCTCAAACCTAGTATTACCACAACATTGACTTACTTTAAAACCATTGTGCATATCAAATTCACCCATGAGAAATAGTAAATTCAGAATCTTTGAAAGTAAAGCTTATTAGTTTAATAGTTTATAAGCGAAATTCTTAAGGAACTTTTATACAAAGTGAACTAATTTTTACATGCTTATGCTTCATTATATCTTCCATAATAGGCTCTTCAAATATATCCTCCATTTTGACGTCTTATGGATTTTTTGTATCTAATCATTAGATTTGCAGATCTAAGAGTACATACTAAGCGACAAATATAATTTTGTCTTTTTCATTCAACGTTGCTTCTGTTTGTTCCAAGGACATTGGTACAGGTTGGTCTCTATCTATTTGATGTTCATCCTTATTTGTTTGTGTAACATCTTCCCATGCAGTAAAATTATCAACTGATGGTCTTGATTACTCAGTTTCTTGTGTAAATTTCACACCAAGATCATTACATCAAACTATGAACACGTAAATAGAAAGGGAGCATCCACATAATTGAGCAAGAATACGCTTGTATCATTGCCTCACTGTTGATCAATCTATTCTTGAGTTTGAGTTTTTTGGTAAATTACAACAAATTGATGTTGATACATAGAGTAGAATTTATTAATATATTAGGCCTGAGAACCTTAAAATATTATCAATTCAAAGCTTTCACACAATGACAGGAACACAATTAGTCATTCTAACAAACACAAAAAGCTAAGCCATCGCTCGAGAACATGATGAATCTTGACTAGGTTCTATGAACTAAAATCGTCTACGTCATGTCTCTTGTATTGATAGATTTGCATTATGTTTCTACTTCTTTTTCTTCTGCTTTTTACTGTCATTTTTTTTTTGGTGCTGAACAATTCAACTTTTTATCTTACCACATGAATGTACGTCAGAAAAACAATGTAGCGACTATCTTTTGGAGCGTGATTAAAGGTGTAAATTTATCACAAACAAATGATTATGCCATTGGATGAATATTCTTGTCCCTTCTTTGTTCTGTATTTTTTTCCTCTCTTTATACCCATGTAAATGCATCACCTGGAGCTAGAATGTTGATACGGGGACCTTGTAGGTTTGCAGGTCATCCAAACCTGGCGTACATCTTCTGTGCCACCCTGCATTTCCACCACAAGTAGTGAGTTGTCATTAGAGCTTGAAGTTTGATCCTTATTTTTTCTATTCACGCTGAAAATCTTTCATGTTATTAGCAAAGCAGGGAAATCGGTACTATTTATCCCTATTTTTTGATCAAATCCTATGTACAAAGATGGAAAGTCTTGACTTGATCTTTTTCTTCTAAACTGTAATCAGATTGACTAATCGCCCTTATTTCTTCAATGGTCTTGAAATTACATACCAAATGAACATCTCTATCTTTGGTGGCAAAAGATCTCCTGCTTTCTTCCACCTCCATTTCAGTTAATGTTGCAAAGACAAAAGCTTGTCCAAGGATGATAGACCATATCGAGGACTCAATTGGGTTTCACTCCATCCCACTCTCTCCCTGATTGAACAGATGACCGCCAATTGAAAATTTGGCGAATGAATGGTATGCTTGCCAAGTTCTTGTCTTTTGTCATGGGTTCTATATTTTTCTACAAGATCATTTTTCAGATAGTAATAGGATGCCTTTAAAGTATACATTCGATTTCGAATTTTGAATGATGAGTACTTTTTGGAAGTCACAATCAGCTATAGTTAAAGAGTATCCACTTCTCGCATAAAGAGTATAGTTATACAACATTAATGTTAAGAAATATCAAGGATTGAACTTCTACAATGGGTAGTGTAGTTGATAAAGAAGCTAAAGTCTTGACCAATGCATAATAATGCATTCAACATGTTAAGAGTTTTTTAGTGAAGTATTACTTCCATGCAATGTTATCAGAACCGGACCGGTCATCGAACCGGCAAGGGGACCGGGTCAATGGTTTACTGGTTCAACCGTGGGTTAACTGGTCGGACCGGTCATATAATAAAAAAATAAAAATATATATAATAATTATAAAACATAATAATTTAACTAAAAAATATAAAATATGTCTAAAATACATGTAATTTTTATATATATATTTTTATTTTTTTAAGAATATATATATAAAAATTAAATGTATATATATATATATATATATATAAGAGAGAGAGATGCCAGTTGTTTGTTTGGTCACAGCAGTGCAAATCAGAGCCATCCGTCCGGTTTTGAAGGAGACAAATTTATGGACTTCAAACTGTCCGGTTTTAAAAAATCGGTCGATTTTTCGGTTTTTAACCGGTTCTATTCCTTATGTGGTCCAATTAGAGAACCGGACCGGTTAAGGCTCCGGGTCACGGTTGGACCCGTCCGACCGACTGGTCCGGTCCGGTTCTGATAACACTGCTTCCATGTACCATATTGGATCCTCGCCTCTATACATTTTGTGCTACTTCGTTCTTTTCGAGGATCCAAATTTAGGGAGAGATAATTTTATGTTTTTTTTTCCAGGTTTTTCAAGCATATGTTGGAGTGTTGTTGCTCAAAGTTGCATTAGTTAGTACTGCTTTGAGGAGCTTTGCATTACATGAAAGAACATGTGTGGTCATGACTGAAGCAAGCATTTGGTTTTGTTAATTTTACATCCGCATGTTACTGTTTATGTGATTCGCCATCTCCCTCAACAAAGTTAATGTGCATTATGGTCACGGTATCCTATTACACTCTTGCTTAATGTTTATGTTTCAATGTATGGTCTTTCAACGACAATTTGGCCACACAACACATTGTTGTAAAAATCAATATTAAAATAAAACAAAACTACTAGACTAATAGTTCACGTGTAATGTACGTGTGTAGTAACTAGTTTATACTACAATAAAATGTAAACAAAAATGAATTTTTTTTGATTGACTAAAATAACCATAAGAAAAAAACTAATACCACTTATATCCTTTCTAACATTAATTCAAATTAAATACATACAAATTAACTAAAAGATAATTTTAGTTAATTAGCCCTAATGCATTAGGCTTCTTAGCCTCCCATAATATACGCCTCTCTACACCTCATTATAGTGTACACTTAATCATTCAATAGGTAGGGTCGTGAAGTATTTAACATGTCACAACATCTTTACATATAGGAGAATAATTATTTTCATTCATAGAATTAATGGCCATAAAAATTATAACGAGCCATACATTGCCGACATAATTTCTTAGCACAACAACCAAAACCTTCCATCTTCATAGCATCTATTCACTTCCTTTTCACTTTACTCTCAACCATTTATCACAAAATCCTTCATTTTCTGTCTTATTGTTTGGTTCTCATGTATCTATTAGGTCCACTAATTTGCATTTTTTGTAGCTTTACTCATAAACTCCTCATATAAACACTCATAAGTTAACCGACTATCTTCTTAGGGGACCATATTTTCTTCTTCCATAGGTAATGGAGCTATTGTTGCAGCTCTTTGGTGTTCAGTAGTCTTTTCATTTTTTTTTTGAAGAGAGAAAATTTAGTGAGAAAATTAAAGAATTACAAGCAAAGAGGACAAGCCACATTTTGGCTTTAATCCTTCAAAACAACTCACTGTCAAAAACATTACAAACCAAGGCCCCAAAAAAACAAAGTAAAGGCACCATAACCTCACTAAAAGACCATAGTAGTCCCCTCGGGCTGCGTCTCTTTGCGCAGTATAATCACCATTCCACCAAGGCATCAAGCCTATTCCAAAACACCACCCATCATATCTACACTTCAAACATACCATTAACCACAATCATAAAAAACCAATATAGTTTGGTTCTCAATGTCGGCAAATGTCGCTGATCTTGGAGCAGCTTCATTCTAACAGCAACTGGTAAGAGACTAGTGCCAGAAAAATCAGTAGAGAAACCATCTTAGACCGCCTTATTTTCCAAACCATCCACTACAAAATTAGCCTCCCTAAATACATGTGTCAACTGGAACTGCATCCCAACCAAAATCTGTATTATTTGAGTCAAAATGGCATATAAAAGGCCATGCAGACTGCACCTCTCCCTTTATCGTCTTCACCAGCATTTGAGAATCTGATTCAATTTGAATTTTATATACAAGGAGGCCATACTTATCAAGCAAACTCAAACCGTCTAACAAAGCTCTAAACTCAACACCCGTATTAGAGCATATCCCATAGAAAAAAGATGTAGCTAAAACCACTCCTCCCCATTCATTATGAACCATTGCACCGCCACCAGCCATACCAGGGTTGCCTTTAGCAGCTCCATCCAAATTTAACTTCAATGAACCACACTCTGGATTAGCCCAGCAAACCCAAATGGCCTTAGTTCTGATCACATAAGGCACATTAATTGCTAACAAGAGCAGTAAACACCTTCCTCTTTACCTGTCCATCAACTTAGGCTTTATGTTTTTAACATGAAATCTCAACAAGCTACAAATTTTAAGGAAAACATAATAGGAATTAATAGGACCTTCTCCAGCTCTTCTCCTACACCGTTCTTTCCAAACCAACCAGTAAATTAACAATGCCAAACTTCTTACAAGAGAGCAACCCAGAGATTTTTTCCGAAAAAACCTGCAAATTCTCTTCATTCTCACCAACGACAACTCCCCCTCTATAAGCTGAAAGCCAGCCATACTCGCCAACCTACTCCATATTGCCTTAAACAAAAGCAATCCACAAACAAATGTACAAGTCTCCTCTTCACTTAAACACAGAGAACATCAGCTAACCATAGTGACACCACAATTCCTAATCCTGGCATCAATAGGTAAGGCATTCATTAAAATTTTCCAACCCACAAGTTGTCCAGTTGGAGCAGTCACTATACCCCATATAACCTTTGCAACCCCATTCCTTTTCCCCCGATGTCTAATCAATTGCCATGCAGTTTTGACAGAAAAGAACCAGAACTGGAACACTTCCAAATCCATTTATTATCTGAATTTGAAAGAAAAGCCCCACAGTTCTTAATCTCAGCAACTAACTGTTCACCTAACAAGTGCTCAACAGTCCCCAATTGACAAACTGAGTTAACATACAACTCGTTGACCTTAGGAAATACCAGAGGCAAACCCTCTATCCTAAAGAGCAAAGGCCTATCTCCTAACCAAAAATCACACCAAAAGTCAGAATGATCACCTCTCCCCAACAGTATTCTAGAATTTAATAACACAATCTTAAAGAAAGGCCGCAAGACCTTCAAACACTTAGAATGTCCCCCTCTTATACATCTCAACAAATGTTTACCCTGCAGAAATTTGGTAGAATAAACCTTAGCCCATAATGAGGATTTCTGCAACAAATTCCACACTTGTTTCATTCGGAAAGCCAGCTGTAAATCTTCAAACCTCCTCACACCTAATCCCCCCTCCTCCTTAGGTAACGTAACCTTATTCCAAGACACCCAATGCCTCTTTTTCACCTCCATTTTATTAGACCAGATAAAGCCAGCCATCATAGCATTCATTCTATGAATAATAGTTTTAGGTAAGTTTTGATAGGCCAGAATATGAATGGGAACAAAATTTAGAACATACTTCACCATTAAAATTCGACCCATGTTTGAAAGCATTTTCGAATACCAACCCTCCACTATGCTTCTAAGTTAATTGGAATACCTGCTAAATTCGACAACTTCAACCTCTTGCTAGCAGAGATCAGCTTTGAACAGTACATGGAACTTTTCTGAACCTTGACTTTCTGCCCAGAACTGCCTTCATAATTCTCCGAAAAAATCAGCAAATTCTTCATAGATCTCCTATCCCCTCTAAGAAATACCAATGTATCATCCGCAAACAAGAGATGACTAACTAAAGATGAACTTCTTCCCAGGTGATAGCTACCCACTTTTCCTTCCAACATAATCTCCTCATCCCTCTACTAAGGACCTTTTCAGCAAGGATAAACAAACAAGGAGAGATTGGATCCCCTTGTCTTAACCCCCTGGAGGTAGGAAAAAAACCAACTCTCTGACAATTTACACATACTGAAACAAACTGGGATTCTAAACAATTTGCAATAATATTGACAAATAATTCAGAAAACCCAAAACATGATAAAGTTTTAAACAAGAAGTCCTATTCCAGCTTGTCATAGGCTTTCATCATATCATGGTTTAAAATAACAATCCCAGCCTCCACTCTTCTATTCAAATTCTCCACCATCAACTGTGCTAAAGCCACACAATGCCCAACATTCCTTCCTTTAACAAACCCATGCTGCTCTTCAGACACTATTAAAGGAAGAATAGGTGCCAGTCTAATAGCCAACAACTTAGTAAAAATCTTGTATAAGAAATTACATAAACTAATTGGCCTATAATTTGTAAAAGACACAAGATCAGTCTTCTTTGGTATTAAAACTAGGAAAGTAGCATTCACTGACCTCGGCACCTTATCATCCCTTAGAAAAAAATTAATAGTCCTTACAACATCCCCTTTTATAATCTCTCAAGCTTCTTAAAAAAATTTCCCAGAATTACCATCCACTCTAGGTGCACTCTTCATAGACATCGAAAAAACAACAGACTTCACTTCCTCTACAGAAGCTTCAGCCACCAACAACCCATTCATTTCATCAGTAACTAAAGAAGGAATAACAGAAAATAGACTCTCCTGCAAAGAATGAGACTCAGATTTAGACAAAGTCGAATAAAAATTCACAGCCACCTTTCCTATCTCCTCCTGAGTCCTTATCCATAAACCTGCACCATTTTGAACCTTATCTATTCTACCTCCTACAGCTTTACTTCTTGCTAAAGCATGATAAAAAGACGTATTTTTCTCCCCCTCCACAACCCATTTAATATTGGCTTTCTGCTTCCAATAAATCTCCTCAATTCTCAAAGCCTCATCCAATTCCTTTTGTGCTATCTCCAAAGCCTGCAAATTTCTATCAGAATAATTCTGCTCAATCAGCAACTCAGCTTGCAGAACAACCTCCTCACATCTCTTAATCTTTTCAAAAATATTTCCAAAAACTTCTAAATTCCATTTTTTTCAAATGAATTTTCAAGTACTTTAACTTCAAAAAAAGATTCTTAATTAGATTAGAAGCATATCTTCCATCCCATTTAGAATCTACCAGAGGCAAAAAACTTAGATCTTCCACCCACATATCATGAAACTTAAACTATGAGATTCTTGCTTGAGCGACCTCTTGGACTTTAAGCACAAGATGGCAATGATCCGACCCTCCTCTTCCCAGATGAAAAACCTTATTCTTTGCAAATCTCAAACACCAATCTGGGTTAAACAACATCTTATCAATCATTTGTCACATACGAAACCTCCCATGGCGATTATTACACCATGTATATTGACTGCCATTAAACCCCACCTCCTGCAATCCTGCAGTATGTACAAAATCACCAAACTCCTCCATTGACACAGTGGATGGATAAGCACCCCCCAATCTCTCACTTGAATTCATGATGGCATTAAAATCACCTCCAACCACCCAAGCAGCTCCAATGGAATTGGTTAGAGACAAAAGATGAAGCCATAATGGTCTTCTTAGAATGTGATCACAACCGGCATAGACTGTAGTGATAAACACCCTCTCAGAACCCAAATATGAAGCACTCACAGTCAAAGCCTGTTCGTGTTGTGCCACTACCTGCACCTGCACTCTATCATCCCAGAATAACCATAAATTTCTTTCAGCCAGGGGATTGAAAAAATAACGAGACATTCACAATTCCCTTGCAAAACCCTGTAACTTCCTTCCCTCCATTTTAGGCTCCTGAATCAACATCAAACAGACATCATTCATTCTTACAATTTTTCTAAGTCTCATGCGCAAAGAAACTTTCCCAGCCTCTCTCACATTCCATGACAAAAAATAATCATGAAATGAAAGAGGAATCTTACCTTTGGGCTTACGCCTAATGATCTCAGCCACATAATCCTCATCTGAGGAATTTGGCTCAGAATCTACTTCTGCCTCTGCTTACACTCATAGAACTCCCCTTATTAGACCAGTACTCTTTATCAAGGGGGTCTGTTCTTCTCTCCATTCCCCTTTCAGTAGTCTTTTCATTTACCACTTGTTTTACTCTTTTTTCTTCTTGAATGGGCAGCGATTGTTCTTTATTTAACACCGACAAAAGCTATTCAGATACTCTGTTGATCTTGCTGCCTAATTGCCTCTTTGTGGCTCACTAGACACTGCACTTCTAAATGACCATTAGTAGTAGCTTATATGGAATATGTAATTCTGAACAATGTTCAAAATTGTTTCCTATGAATCAGTTACTTACAATAGCCTAATCGGATCGAATTTCTTTTGGAGTATTATGGGAAGGTAATGTCCCATATATTAGTCAAGCATCATGGTTGTTTAAATCTGATAAGTTTACAGCTCATAGAAATTCATTTCGAAGACCCACGTGTCATGGTTTTGTTTTCATCCAGGATATCGATTCAGTGGTTCAAGTTTTAAACTCACGGAGACTAGATTGCAACGGGTACTCTATTTATAGTGTTCTTGTTCACTGTGTTTGCTATATGTTTATTTTTTTCTTTTTACAAAATTTTGATTTTTTCAAAATCAATTATTGATAAGTCATTTCTGATGATGCACAAAATCGTCTTCGTGCAAGATCAACAGTCAAGAGAATGATAATGTATAATTAAAGAGCAGTAAATAGGCAATCAATGACAATCAATGGTAAAACAGTAAATATAGAGTTAACACCAAGATTTATAGTGGTTCAGTCCGGGTGACCTACATTCACTTTCTCGAATGGCAGCGGTGGCCAGTGATCTTTATTAATGTATCAGGGTACTCCGGAGAGTTTACAATGCTTAAAAAGAGGGAGAGAGAGATCAATGTGTGTAGGGAGGTGTAGTGTGTGTAGGAGCTTCAAGGTGTAGAGGTCTCAGGGAGGTGATCAGCATCATGCCCTTCCATGTGGAGAGGGGCTTACATTATATAGGTGTGATGAGGCGGTGAAGCGGTGAACACACTTTTGGTAGGAGTAGACCTCTTTGGTAAACACACTTAAGGTAGGAATAGATCTCTATTGCTTTGGTAAGTCCTATTTTAGTAGGACTTAATCTTCTCAATCCCGGTATCTTCTCTCTCGTGCTTCTATTTAGTCGGAGGAGGACTCTCAGCTGGATTGGATTCGATCGTTGTCTTGAGCTCGGACTTGTATTGGAGTAGGCTTGGACTCGTACTTGTATCGACGTGCTGAAGAGGTTGGAGTACCAGGAACAAAGAGGACGACAGACGAACCAGGAGGGCCTGACCACAGGAGGCGCCCACTTGGGTCTTCATGGGAGACGCCCATTTGGAGCTAACATGGGCGGCGCCCTCTTGGCCTCTCATGGGTGATGCCCTCTTGGCCTCCTCATGGGCGACGCCCTCCTTTGGGAGTCCTTAGACTTGCTTGAACTCCTTTGGTGTTTTGGGCTCTTTTCTGACGAGTTGACCCAACTTCGATTAGGCTTTCTTCTGGGCTTTCTCGGCTAATTTAATGTGGGCTGGCCCAGTAAAATTTGAGCTCATCATTTGCCCCCATGTCCCGAGCCTCTGACTTTTTTCGACAGGAAGGGATCGAGGGCATGTGTTTCGTCTTCATTCAGGTGAGTCAGAATTTTCCTTGCTTCCTACGATATCTTTTTATCCTCCGGAATTCACTGAATTTTTTGATATCAGATAAATTATATATATATATATATGTGTGTGTGTGT
>CM042185.1:39853931-39874172 GCA_023539305.1 Ilex asprella
AACGTTCTCGACACAGCAGAGTGTGTGTGTGTAAATATATATATGTGTGTAAAAATATATATATATATATATATATATATGGCCTTTAGCACACAATTGTTGACTTTATGTTCCTTCTTTTTTTTTTTCTCTTCTTTAGCAGCTTGGGCGCTTGACTCTCCCCCTTCTCTCTTTTTTCTTTTTTCTTTTCCTTTCTTTGGTTTGGTTTGGGCGCCTACTTCCTTTGACTTTCTTTTTTTTTTTTTTTGGGTTCTCTTCTTAGGCGCTGGCATTGGGCGCCGCCCATTCTCTCCCTTTTATTCCTTTGCTGGGCGCCACTTTTGCTTCTCCTCTTTTTTTTTTGTTCTATTCCTCTTGCTCGGCGCCGCCCTTCTCACTCACTCTCTCTCTCTCTCTCTCTTTTTTTTCTTTTCTTCCTTCTCTTGGCTTGCACTTGGGCGTCGCCTCCCATATCACTCACTCTTTCTTTTTTTGTCTTCTTTTTATTTTCTTGGCTTTGGCAGCGTGGGCGCCGCCCATTCCCCCCTCAGTTTTATTTTTTTTCTTCTTTCCTTCATTTGAGCTCCTAGGCGCCACCCTACTCAATTTTTTTTTCTTCTCCTTGGCTTGAGCTTGCTGGGCGCCACCCCTTCTTTCTCCCTTTTTTTTTTCTTTGGCTTTCGGCGTCGCCCTCCTTACTCTTTTTTTTTTGGCCGTTTAGGCGCCCGCCTCCCATGACCCATATCTTTTTTTTTTTTTTGGGTCTTGGGCGCCGCCTCCTTGTTCGTTGGGTATTCGACTGGGCGGCGTCCTTAGGCGAAGAGGTGTTGGCAACCTTGGGCAAAAGTAGGCAGTGCCTTCTTGGGCATGGAGTGGGCGATGTTGGAGGCTGCTGTGGGCGTCACCTGGAGGCTGGTAAGGTGCTTTAGTGACTCCATGAGGCTGACAGGGCGCCTTGGGCAACGTCTTGAGTCTTGCTACGGGCGGCGCCTCTTTGGCGCTTAGTCATTGACTGACCTTGTCTTTAATTACAGGTGCTCTCTTGATAGAGCGATGGTGGAGATCTCTGTGCTTTTGGGTGGTGTTTTCCCCTCTTCTCCAGAAGACGAGGTCTGGTGCCCCCAGTTCTTCTCGATCAAAGTTTGATGGTCAGGTTGTTTCCCGGGATATGAGTCTCGGTAGTGCCCTTACTCCTTCTGTGACTGATGTGTGCATTAGAGCTAGTTGTGGGAGTTAGGACTCCAGTGCAAACGACTTCAATTTCAAAAGTATACCTGACAGAAATAGTGTTATCCAACATTAAAATATTTTAACATGATTACCTGCAGGTTGTTTGCATGGGAGCAAAGACAGAGTTGTGGGCGTCTCGAGACGCATGAGCTGAGGCCGAACAATGTATGATGTCGGTAGATGACTGTCGTAGTAGAGGTGACTACTTGCGCGAGAGCAAAGTCATAGAGGCCGAGCTACGTATAGTCTCGAGAGATAGCTGCCATAGCAGAGGTTTACTAGATGACTACGTGCGCGAGAGTAGAGTCATAGGCCGAATTACGTATAGTCTCGGGTGATGGCTGCCGTAGCAGAGGCTTACTAGGTGACTACGTGCACGAGAGCAGAGTCATAGGCCGAGCTACGTATAGTCTCGAGAGTAGGCTGCCGTAGCAGAGGCTTACTAGGTGACTACGTGCGTGAGAGCAGAGTCATAGGTCGAGCTACGTATAGTCTCGGGAGTAGGCTGCCGTAGCAGAGGCTTACTAGGTGACTACGTGCGCGAGAGCAGAGTCATAGGCCGAGCTACGTATAGTCTCGGGTGATGAGTTGCCATAGCAAAGACTCATTCCATTGAGATGGAGATGAGGAAGGTGTAGGCGCCTGGTGCAAGGTGCGAGACCCATCGTCTAGGCATCATCATGGGGGTGCCCAAGGTGTAGAGGGCGAAACCTCTTGTCTGAGCGCTTGGTGGTGGGCGCCTGTGCTGGATACCTTTTATCTTTTTGACTTTTGTAGGCTGTTTTGTAAATTTTAGGAAAACAAACAAGTTGGACATAATAATATCTGTAGAGTTTTATTTTGTAAAATAATAAATTAACTGAAGCAAAATATGATAGATAAAATCTTCAGGTGCTCGGTATCCCATGGGTGGGTCAAGACTTTCCTGGTGGAGTTGGAGTCACCTCCTCCTAGCCCTTATACGATTGTCTGGGTCTCTCCGAGGGGTTGCTGGTGTTCTCTATCATCCTAGTCCCGACCAGGTGGTGGGGCTTGTCCTCTACCAGCAACGTACTGCCTCAAGTGACCACGCTGTATGAGCTTGTCGATCTGTCTTTTAAGATCAAAGCAGTCGTTAGTATCATGGCCGTGGTCGTGGTGAAAACGGCAGTACTTGTTCGGGCTCCTCCGATTCGGAAGGGTCTTCATCTTCCCTGGCCAGCGTATTATAGGGTCATCCTGTATTTGGAATAGGATATGCTCCACAGAAGCATTGAGCGGTGTGAAGGCTTGCTACTCTCTCAGAGGTGGGGGACCAAGGCGGTCATTGACAGAGATTTTCTCTGTCCTATTTATTTTGTTCTCTATCTCTCACTTGTCTTCACGGGTGTCCTTCCTTTTCTCACCCCCGTAGGAGAACTCACCTCGTCTGGCCTTGGTGACATCTTCGACATTTATGTACTTCTGTGCCCTTGACAGTAGCTCGGGCATGTTGGAGGGAGGTTTCTTGAGTACTGAGAACATGAAATTGGAGGTACGAAGGCCGGCGATGAAGGCTGCCAGGGCTACCTTGTCATCTGGTTCCTCAATCTGGATGACCTCCTTATTGAAGCTGGTGAGGTAGTCTCTGAGGCTTTCATCCCTATCCTGCTTGATGGTGAACAAATGGGTCACTGGTCTCTGATGTCGGCGTCCCCCAATGAAGTGGGAGATGAAAGACCTACTCAGCTCTGTGAAAGAGCGGATGGAGAAGGGCCTGAGTTTGGAGAACCACTGGCGAGCGGACCCCTTCAAAGTGGTAGGGAAGGCCCTACACATAATTTCCTCAGGCACGTTGTGAAGTTGCATGAGAGACTTGTACATGTCGAGGTGATCGATGGGGTCTTTGGTGCCGTCGAAGATCCCGATGGTGGGCATCTTGAACTTCGAGGGCAGGGGATAATTGACAATATCAACAGTAAAGGGAGTATCGGTACGTCTTACCAGGTAGTCCATAGTCTCGGGCACTTGGGCCTCGATAGCGTTGAGGGCATCATCGAGTTGGTTTTGCACCTCTCTGATCTTCTCGTCCCATTGGTTAGGGACGTCCTCCGTCGAGTGATGGTATTGGCTTTCATGGTCTCCATATTGACTCTCTATTTTGTCCTCCTGCGTATGCACATGAGAAGGGAGAATACGCGAGCTCCTTGCGTGATTAGGAGGGACTGCTAGGCGAGGGGCGCCCTGTGGTCGCAGGGCATTCTAGAGAGGGCCCCCATGGTGAGGGGCTGTTTGACGCTCATGAGGTGTAGGTTGTTGTTCCTCCCCTGTCGAAGGGATAGGGACTACTCCTTCTGGATGAGGGGTAGCACCTCCTTGGGTGAGCATCAATTGGATGACCTGCTGGTTTTGATTCACTAACAATTGCATAGTTTAGAGGAGTTGTTGTTGTTGACCAGTCATTGTAGCAGAAAGCTCTGAAGGTGCGAGGGGAGGCTGGGTCTCCTCCCGATGTGCTGGGTTATTGTCTCTCGGTTGTTGAGACATCGATCGGGTGGTAATCGTCATGGATTGCGAAGAGGATTGAGAAGTAGTAGAAACTATGTCGTTCCCACAGACGGCGCCAAACTGATGATGCACAAAATCGTCTTCGTGCAAGATCAACAGTCAAGAGAATGATAATGTATAATTAAAGAGCAGTAAATAGGCAATCAATGACAATCAATGGTAAAACAGTAAATATTGAGTTAACACCAAGATTTATAGTGGTTCGATCCGGGTGAACTACATCCACTTTCTCGAATGGCAGCGGTGGCCGGCGATCTTTATTAATGTATCAGGGTACTCCGGAGAGTTTACAATGCTTAGAAAGAGGGAGAGAGAGATCAATGTGTGTAGGGAGGTGTGGTGTGTGTAGGAGCTTCAAGGTGTAGAGGTCTCAGGGAGGTGACCAGCATCATGCCCTTCCATGTGGAGAGGGGCTTACATTATATAGGTGTGATGAGGCGGTGAAGCGGTGAGCACACTTTTGGTAGGAGTAGACCTCTTTGGTAAACACACTTAAGGTAGGAATAGATCTCTATTACTTTGGTAAGTCCTATTTTAGTAGGACTTAATCTTCTCAATCCCGGTATCTTCTCCCTCGTGCTTCTATTTAGTCGGAGGAGGACTCTCAGCTGGATTGGATTCGATCGTTGTCTTGAGCTCGGACTTGTATTGGAGTTGGCTTGGACTCGTACTTGCATCGACGTGCTGAAGAGGTTGGAGTACCAGGAGCAAAGAGGACGACAGACGAACCAGGAGGGCCTGACCACAGGAGGCGCCCAC
Organism: Ilex asprella; assembly: GCA_023539305.1. Taxonomy (NCBI): domain Eukaryota; kingdom Viridiplantae; phylum Streptophyta; class Magnoliopsida; order Aquifoliales; family Aquifoliaceae; genus Ilex; species Ilex asprella. The sequence goes on from CM042185.1 coordinate 39,858,426, forward strand.
TTGGGTCTTCATGGGCGACGCCCATTTGGAGCCAACATGGGCGGCGCCCTCTTGGCCTCTCATGGGCGACGCCCTCTTGGCCTCCTCATGGGCGACGCCCTCCTTTAGGAGTCCTTAGACTTGCTCGAACTCCTTTGGTGTTTTGATCTCTTTTCTGACGAGTTGACCCAGCTTCGATTAGGCTTTCTCGGCTAATTTAATGTGGGCTGGCCCAGCAAAATTCGGGCTCATCAATTTCCAACCTCCAAAGGTTTGTGTTCCACTTTTTATAAATATATGGTCACTTATTTAATTCAGTTAGTTTTGTTGATAACTTCGGTGAAATCCAAATCACGATTGGGGAACTTCACTAAGTTTTTGGAAGCAGCATCAAGAGGTGATAAGGTGTTTCAATAGATTTTTCTGTTACAAGGTACTAAGAGAAGAGAACAAAGGAAACACAATAGAGAAAGAAAAACTCAAAAACATATAACAAGTTCATAATATAATAGCACATTTTTTCCACACCACTATTTAGTGGATGAGTGTAGGATCACAACTTCTTTGTGTTACTCAATTGAACAACAATTTCCTTGGAATTTAGTCATGTCATAGATTGATTGTTTAAATGTGTGTCTCATTATTTCGTATTTCTTTTTAATTGCCTGTCTAGATAGTTTGTAATATAGGTAAAAACAATTATGTAATCTTCATTATTTGTTTACGTCAATTAAAATGACAAGACAAAAAAACACACACTTATTTGTTTTTGGCTCTTTTCTTGTTTTCCTAAACACTAAGGAAAATGTTAATATGTTTTTTCATGTATACCTTGATTTATCATTATATCTTCTAGTCGTGAATAACGAGTCTATATAATTAAAGCTAGAAATATAAATCCGAGTTATGATTGAAATTGATCCACGTGCAACGCACGTGTGTACCAACAAGTGCTTCTAAAAGCTACTAAACCAAAAAACTTTTGAATACTATAAATACCCCTAAACAATTGAATAATTAGAAAATTTTCCATTTTGTCCCTATATAAACTATGAGCAATGCTATGCATCCCAAATCTGCAATCCAAATTTGCATCTTAAATGAAGGGGACCATTGGATCAGTAGGTCCCATTTAAAAAAATTGATGGGATCCACTTATCCAACGGTCCCTTCATTTAGGATGCAAATTTGGGATACATAGTATTTTCTATTAAACTATTATGTCCTCTTTTCAAATACATAAATTATCATTATGTCGTCCGATATACAAATTAAAACAGCACCTCTTCATCTCCCTCTGTCTCTCTCTCAAAATTCGGCTGAGGTGCTTGAAGGGTGACGTTTCCCTTCATCTTGCTGCTTTCTCTCTCTCTCTCTCTCCCTCACAATAGTCAATTGGTGTGCTCCTTCACGTTTAACGTTCGCTGAATTCAATTCTCAGGTGTGTGCTATATTCACGTGGATGTGAATTGGACTTCTTGATTCTCTTTGAAATGTTGAAAGACTCTTTTGCAAGTTCGGGTGTGCTCTACATCAATTGGGTTTGCCAAATCTTGTTTTATCATCTCAATTCAAGGTTTGTGTTCTGGATTCTTGATGCATGATGAGGATTTTTAGACTTCCTTTTCTGGTATGTAGACAAAATTTCAAAGGGAATGTTCATGTTTTTAATTTTGACTTATTTTAGACATCTATATTGATTTTTTATTCTAACAGTTTTTTTTTACATATGGTAAGGAAATGGTATTAAATTGAGTATATTTGACTTACTGATTTACCAATTGAAAACTGTCATTTAGTTCAAATTATTGGGTGGAATCGTATGCATTTTACTTAGGTTTGTAGAGTAAAATGTGGCATTGGATTGGATCTGAGAACTAATATTAGCTTAGAAATATTTTGACATGAACTCTAAATATTTTATCAATCATGTAAAGGCCAGATATTTCACGAATTTTAATATGTAATGATATGAAGTTTAGGTGAGAGCATGCGTGCATTTCTGCCTCATTATTGATAAATCAGTTGAATGTTAAATTGATATAGATGAGGGGTTGCTAATTAAGTGATGGGTTTACCTTTTGTTGATAGCTCTCAGTCATTGCACCATTCACGAGTCTTTCCTAATATTTGTGTGATTTTCACATTTCTTGAACCACCTTATTAATGGGAGGCTTGTATGATTTATGGTTAATTTTTAGAACTTCTGTACAAAGCCCAAGAAGTTGAGAAAACACCTAGATCATTACTAATGCAACTTCAGATCATACAGATGAATTGTAGCTGATATGAATCCATATTATGATTAACTACATCATTTTTTTGCTTCTTGTAGAACTATGAAATGAGAAGGGTCTAGATCCCAAACAAAAACCACATGGCTTGAAATATTAATTATGTGCTACTTTGGGCTTCTACTAAATATCTTATTTGTTGAGTTCAGTATTTTAGTGAAGTTATGAGCACCGTGAAGGTACCATTTTTTTATAAATTGACAAAAAAATGCAAATATACCATAAAATTAAATACGTAACATGCTATTAGATTTTTTGATATTTGCTAGAACTTCTCCTTATATACACTACGACTATATTATAAATTGCACAAATCATTGTTGTGATAAGCCTGTTTATGAACTTTTTTCCCAAAAATTCAATGTGATTTTCAGGTTTTTATTTGCTACTCTACTAGATATTTGGCTCAAGGGTCTATGGTTGATAACTTAGAACTTCCATAAATAGTAAATGCTAAAACATTCGTTTACTATGCAAAATTTGAACTACAACCGAATTATTATCTCATTGCTTCTATTGTTGCGTGACTATATTTATACTAGAACATTGGGGAGGTGATTATGGTTTGACATGGTGGAACTCATGGAGGTGGCCAAAAACTAAAGGTGGTATTGTTTTTTTTTTCTTTTCCTTTTCCTTTTTCTTTTTATTTTTCTTTTTCTTTTTTGGGTCTGCTGATCTAATAAAATGTACCAAACATATATTCATGATAAGGACATCTAAAGAGTATATTGGTTTGTAGTTCTCATAAGCAGCTTGTATAATTGTTAGCTTTGAAGATTTTGTAAAGACCAGCAACTCCGGCCAGAAACAATTGGTGCAGTGTCTTTCTTCATGGTTTCATCGATGTCAATTGTGTTTTGTAATGAGGCGCTTATTTGCTTTCTTTGTTTCACTTGTGGTGAGCCATCCATTTAGAAATGATAATGTATGATTCATTATCTTATGATCTTTTGATGATTTCCCATGGTTCAATTACCATGATTTCTTTGGGTTTTTCTATTTCGGTAGTTTTTCTTTCAAACACATTTTTTGAGAGAGAATCAAGCCAATATCATTAAAACAATGTAGGTAATCACATTCCATAAAAATTGTCTATCTGAATACTACATATTTAAGGACGACTTTTGATTAGGAAGATGGAAGGTGATATACTCTAGTTTCGATATTTTTTTCACATAATAAAAAACACATCTCATTTTTCGAAACAATCCGTGGTTGCTTTTCACATTTGGAATCAATTAATGTTATCTTTTTTTACAGTGTCAATATATGTATTTGTGATGCTTTGGTATTTCTGTTTGATCTTTCTGGTACATATAGATAGAGAAAAGAGACTATGATGTTAATCTAAGGTCTGAGGATATGGTGTAGATGCGGTTCAACAACCACAAGAGATGAGCAAGTGGGGGCAAACAACATAGGAAAAGAAAAAACAAATAAAAAGCAAGGGAATAAGTGAGCTCCCATTTTTTATTAAACATTCGACAGCCATATTGGGTATGCATTACAAGCCACTAACTTATCCATATGGTTATAGGTACCTTTTCTCTCAGAATGTTTTTGTAGCAGGTTTCTCTGATTTATCACTTGTGTCTATTTGTTCTACTTCATTTTGTCAAGAAAAGTATGTTTTTATAGTAAGTCTATTTGATTTATTACTTGTGAGTATTGGTTTGTTTAATTATATGCTGGTTTGCATCTTTAGCTTTTAGTTAGAATTATTAAAGTAACACAATCATGACTTGCCTACGTGCTCTCTCGATATGCAGGATAACCCTGACCAACAAGATCATAGTGTATGAAAATGGCTAACGGTAGCAAATTCTATATTAAGTTAATGACCAATCAGCATCTTAAAAGAGTAAGATTTTTCAAAATGGCCTTGTGATATTTGAAACACTGACTTAGGCTGAATTGGAGGAGAAATTGTGGAGGATATATGAGGTGAAAGCTCCGAATGCCATCTTTGTGTTCAAGTGCAGTACCCATTTTGTAGGAGGTAAATCAACTGGTTTTTGGTTTGATCTATAATTCTGTTGAGAAGGCCAAGAAAAGTGAACCCAAATGCAGGCTCATCACTGTAATTTATTGACCTTTGCTTACTTATTTGCCTGCCTTGTGATTTCATACATTAAACCTTGGCCATGAAATCATAACAGTGAATATTATTGTTAAATTTTCTCTGTTGTGTGGTTAGTTCAATTTGTTATTTCTCTCTCACACTCTCTTTATTCTCATTTTTCATCAACTCATTGCCAAGCTCACAAGGTATCAGTATTGCCTTGGCATTGGCAGCACTATTCAAAGACTCGGAAATAGCTTTTTTTCAAGATTTTTGTTGAATCATTTTTACGCTTTATACCAGGACGTGGATAGATGTAAGCTTCTAATGGCTATGGACTAACCATTGAAAGGAGCCCTATAGCTACCTATTTTAGGAGTAGTAGTTCTGCTTGACTTCATACTTCAATATTGCCCACTTATTCCAGGATATAGATTAGATATTGTGATCCTAAAGGATTACTTCTGTGAAATCAAAATTTCTATGGATCAAAGTTGTATTGAAATTATCTTCGTCCAATTAACTAAGACGAAAAATCAAATAATTAGGCTTCACCTTTTGTCCTCCCACATTTTTTGATCTACAAATTGAAGTTGTTACATGAATCTTCAAATTTTTACACACTTCTGCAGCAAACAATCGATCTATAAATTACTTTGGTTTTTAAGATGATGTGCATTTATTATATTGGGAAGAACAAATATAAGGCATTCTACAGTTTGTATTCAAATAAAAATTTTCTTGTGTGTGTGTTTGTCTGTTCATATACCTTGTAATTTTTTGGGCCAATCGAAATCATTTTATTTAGGAAAAATTTTAACCACACTCTTTCTAGTTTATCATATCTTCAAGGACATTCCCTATATTTTTTGAATCTTCACTGACACCCCCTATCAAATTAAAGGCCTTAATTGAAATACAATTTTAGTAAATTGTCTATGATAGATTTGAGGAAAAATTTCATCCACATTCTCTCTAGATAGACATATCTTCAATGAGACCCTTTCTGTTTTATGAATTTTTTTACATATTAAAATTTAGGCCGATTAAAATTTAATTCGAGCTGATTAAATTTTTAATCGGTTTGAATTAAATTTTAACCAACTCGCATTGAATTTTAAAATTATTGTATAATCTTGCCATTGTGATAGTTCAATCTATTACGCTCAGAATGCAGGAATTGAACAAGAAGCTTAGCTGCTTATATTTGGTCAGACATCCCCAACACATCAGACTCGTCAATGTACGCATGTAGAATTAATTATTTCTTCCAATGGTTGTAACTTGAATAAAAATGAAAGCTTAGAATAATATTACAAGTCAAAATGGTTTAAGCACAACGCCCGTGTGTATCAACTAATTAATACAAATGAAAATGGTATAATATAATTCAGGTACAACAACTAGTTAATGCAAATGGAAATGGACAGACATGGACATGCTTATAGAATAAATTTGATCGATTCACAACTGTATCACATGCAACAGTATTTTTGAACAACTTTTCAACAAATTTATGATGAAGCAGCAATCAATCAATCAATGCATTTCATGATGAAGATCTACCCTCAAGTAGCCTCTCCCTTGGCTAGGTTGCCTGCAAAATATCCATAGCAATTCAGAGCTGGTTTAAGTAGACTTAACAAGCCTTGAAATGCCCTTAAACTTCACTAATCCATTTGATTGACATGAAAAGATGAGTAAACAAAGTAATAGATTGAAATTATCTGATAATCCTTCTACTATTATCTTATCCCAACTAATTATAGCATTTGCTGGAAAGGAAAAAAAATCCACAAATAGAATCAAGAATATGCACAAATACCATGGCATTCTTGGCAGGTAGACAGAGCTTTCGCTGGAAAGGAAAAGAAGGAAATCCCCCACAAAAAAAAAGAGTAGGTAAAGTTTGAAGGGAGATAGAATCGTGAACCTGCTTTTGACAATCTATGGAACCTGTTATAAGACAGAGAAGAGATGATTTTACAATAGGCATCTATCTATAAGCTAAGCTGCCACCAAGGTGTCATGTCTCAAAGCAAAATTAAGGACAAATGAGTTCTAACAACTATAATTAATTCTTTGTTTCAAAACACCATTTTTTTTTTCCAGAATTACTGGATATATTCGCCTCGGCTATGAGTTGTAATGCAATTCCATTATTCAGACTGCAAAATGGTCATTTCCTAAAGTTCATGGCACTTATAAGAGAACTATACATACTTCTTGAACCTAACTCCTCCTGGATCTAGTGTCATCTATCTATCAAGGGTACCTAATTGTAACTACATCGCTGAGATCGTTTCTTCAAGAAGTATGTATAGTTACTCTCTCACCAGTGCAGCATCTTCCCTAAAGCAGGGGCACATGTAGGGAAATTTCTCAGCCAATCCTCAGCTTGCCGCATTAATCTGGCAACCTGAACCAGATTATTGATTCCGAAAATATCAAAACAATTTAATTCTACATATTTTAGTATTGAAATTTATAGTACTGAAAATTATTATTTTTTGTTTGACATATAATTTTTTGGAAGTCAAATTATAACAAATAATTTTAGGTCAAGTTGCAATGTTTTGGGGGAGTTTAGGATGACTATAACATAATGGGATCATCGATCTCAAATACCCAAAAAATTTATAACTTCACCCCCAAAAAATTATTTTCCCATATAACCTTATGCAAAAAACTATATGCATAAAAGGAATTATGATCCAGTTAGTCTAAAGAGCAGAGCAGGAGCAATTGCAGGGAGAAATAAATACATCAAGAAAGAAGTGAGAGAAATTTACCTTCTAAAGTTTTTATCTGCCTGCTCCACAAGGTGCTGCTGGCCATAGTTGTTAGTATCGTACGATACGCGATACGTATCGTACGATACGTTACGATACAGGCCTAAAACGATGCGGATTGTAGTTATGTATCGTTTTTGCATCGTATCGTCCGATACACGATACGTTTTTACGATACGATACGTATCGGTACGATACGCCCGATACGTGCAAAAGCTGGTTTTTTTTTTTTTTACGAATTTGTTTTATGCCAATTCAAACATATCATATCTTCTTCTTCTTTTTTGTGAAAATATATACAAAAAATATACATGCTTGAAAATAGTATACGTACACTTTTTTTTTATATATATATTTGTATAAAAATTCTGAATATTGATTAATTTTAATTTTGTGAAATAGTGGTATCACCGGCATCCTATTTTCATAAACTATGTTTGAATTAGTGAACTATGGGTGTGAACTTTGCATTATAATATTAGTGAATTATGTTGATGACTTGAATAGTTGGTAGAATATTAATAAAATATTATGTTTTTATGAGTGTATGATTTTTTTTCAAAGGTATATATATTTTTTTATTATTTATTTAAATTTCCACCGTATCTTACGATACGCGATACGATACACGATACGATACTCTATTTTTAAAAAACGATACGCCTTCCGATACACGATTTGATAACTATGCTGCTGGCTACCACAACCATATGAATGAATGAAGGTTGCTCCGTAAGATGCATTTTAGTCATGTGGGATCAAGGACTGTATTTTCCGATTATTGATCGAAATCTCACGGACATGAGCTATCTTTGGCCAGTCCTCTCCTTTCTCTTTCTCGCATCGCCTCTCCAAATGTGGACATCCTTCAATTCGCAGTGTTTTGAGTGACTGGAGGCTTCCAAGCCAACTAGGTAGAGAAACTAACCCATCACAACCATATAATCTCAGGCTTCGGAGAGCATTTAAATGTTGCATGTCTTCGGGCAAAGACGTCATCTCTGGAAATCCATGTATGAGCAATTCCTGGAGAGCAGTCAGGTGTTTTACTCCTTCAGATAAACAACTTAGTTTCTTACAGTTGTGTATCCACAATGATCTCAGGGAAGACAAGCCTTGTAACCCTCTCGCCGGTAAGGATGTAAGGCTGTCACAATTAATTAATTTGAGTCTCTCAAGGGATCTGAGGTTTTTGAGTCCATCTGGTAAATACTCGAGAGAATCACAATGACCAATGTTCAACTCTTTCAGAGCAGAAAGATTATCCAGCTGATGTGACAGAGTCTTGAGATTGCGTAGTTCACTAATGCTGAAGGATTCAAGAACCTTGTGATTTTGAAGCAGTCCATCTGGAAGAAACTCCAACTCATCAAAGCTAGATATTTCAAGCCTGGAAAGTGAAGTGCGATCCATCAGTAACCTTAATAGCATCTCGTTGCTGTTTGCTATGCTTAAACTCCCAAGTGATGGAAGACAAGGAAATTCAGTCAACCTAGGACATGCATGGATCTCTAATTTCCGTAAACAAGGAAAATTTTCTCCTCTATCAACTGTTGTCCATTCCTCCAAACTAGGCATATCACGGAAAATGAGCTCTTCCAGTGCTGGAAATGATTGTTCCCCGTCTCCATAGCAGTCATTGTTGAAACACTTAACAGCATCCATTGCAACAATAGAAAGAACCTTGAGGGAGGGTAGTTTCCCGAGAGGTGGAAGATGTTCACATCTCTTACATCCTTGCAGAGAGATTTCAATCAGATTTTGAAGATCCAAATCTAGCATCCAATTAGGAAACTTCAAGCCTTGATACGACCTTATGCTCAACTTCTTTAGATTTGGATGAGGTTGGAGACCATCAAGAATTTCTTCATCATTATCTAGTAAGTTGACAGTCTTGATATCCTCGTAATCTATTATCAAAGCACAAAGATTCTGCTTCCTCTTTAAGTTGGCACTTCTTGCGTCCTCTGAATCTCTTACATTATGAAGTCCCTTGATGGTCAACTCACCACTAAGATTTAATTCTTTCAGCTCACTTATTTGTTGACCAGGGTCCGAACCCACAATAAAGATGCTTAAAGTCTGTAGGTGTCTTAACTGCCCAAGTCCAGCAGGAATATAAACAAGAGAATCACATCCTCTAATGTCAAGACATCGAAGATTTCTCAAATTTTTCATACCTTTGGGCAATTTACGAAGTAGCCAGCAATCTTTCAGCTTCAATGTCTGTAGATTTTGCAGACAAGTCATTGATTCGGGCAAGGATTTGATACTAGTCCTCGACATGTTGAGGTACCTAAGATGTTTCAAATTCCCAATTGAAGATGGTAGTTTTTCAATTAAACACCACCCTGACCCATATGCTGTCGTTGTTGCCCTATAAATGGGCAACTTATGAAGCCCACAATAATTTCCGGGCTTCAACATCTGCACATTTTGAAGAAAACTAGTTGATTTTGGAATTTTTATCCAAGAGCCCGACATGTTCAGGTACCTAAGATGTTTCAAATTCCAAATTGACGATGATAATTTGTCTAAGAGATTCCCATTCAACTCCAACACTCTCAGATTACTTTGTTTTGAGATGTAGGTAGCAAAATCCACTACGTCCATTCTTCTTGATAGAACTAAAATGGAGTGTAGAGATTGCACTTGTTGCACATCTTCGGATGGATGAAGCATATAATTTGACCCTGCATTATTAAAAGATAAATGGCGAACTTTTTCTGGAATTTTCAGCTCCTTCCAAGGCTCTATTATGTAGCATTCTTGTATCATAATAGACATTGCAAGATCATGCATCAGATCATGCATTTTACATGTCAAGTCACCCTTGTAGTCCTCTTTGACATCTTGAAAGAAAGACCTGCAGACCAAATTATTAAAGATCCCATGGCCCATAAGATATGGATTTGTTTCTCCTTTAGATGGAATGAAGCCGTTTGCAATCCAAAGTTCTATCAGCATGTCCACCTCCATTTCATAGTCTTTGGGAAATATTGAGCAATAAGCAAAACATTGCCTCGAAGATGGAGATATATTGTCATAACTTAGCCTTAGGACAGGTGAGATAGCATTTTCACCATCGGCCAAATCCCAAATTGCGCTTTCTTTCACAGATAACCATTCACTTATGCTGTTTTTAAACCGCAACAGGCTTCCAAGGGCCTTTATTGCCAAGGGTACCCCACCACATTTCTTCACTATTGCCTTGCTGATTGTTTCCAACTCTAAGTTTTCCTCCCTCCTTCCAATTCCAAATGCATGGTGCTTGAATAAACTCCAAGAATCAGCCTCCGACAAACATCTCAGGTTAAATATAGGAAGCGTAGCCATCATAAGAGCAACTTTCTCACTTCGAGTGGTTACCACAAGCATACTACCTTTCGCTCCACACATTATTGCATTTTTTAGTCCATCCCACTTATCATGGTATTCGTTCCACACATCATCTAGCACAAGTAAAAATCTCCTCCCACTCAATTTTTCTTGGAGGCGTCGCTGTAGTGGATCCAACTCTGAGATATTGCACCCACCACCTTCTATTGACTCAATGATTGCCCTGGTCAGCCGTAGTATGCTGAAATCATCAGATACACACACCCAAATCCTCAACTCAAAGTGTCTCTCTACCCTCTCATCATTGTAGACGAATTGAGAAAGAGTGGTCTTTCCAAGTCCCCCCATACCCCATATAGCATAGACGGAGACATCATCTTGATTGCTCAAATTATTAATCAGCACATCAATTATCATTTCTTTCTCCTCTTTTCTACCATAAATTTCTGATTCATTCACAAGGGAGCTGGTTTGCCTTCTCTCCATGTCATAAACTTGTGAATCTGTAACACCCTCTTTCAAGTGGAACTTAACCCTCTCCCCTGCAATGGCATCTAATCTCTCCCTTGTATCTTTCACCTTATGAGCCATTCTTAAGCGAAATACGAAAGGATTTCCAGACGTGAAGAAGGCACTTACTTGGTTTATCACACCTCTTTGATGGTTTTCCTTTCGGATGAGAGCTTCGGTTGCAAAATCATCCAAGACATTGTCGACATCATAAGCTGCATCCTTAAGCTTTCTCAGCCAATCCTGCAGAGCCGCACTCTTGGCTTGCTTGCCCTCGGCGTCTTGAAGCACAGCTTGGATTGTAGTGAAAGTACTCTTAAGTTTCTCGATCTCATTCTTTAGTCCCCAAGCTAACCCAAATTCTTGCAGGAGGTAAGAATTCAAGTTTTCCAAGATGGTACTCACAAGGCCAGAAACAAGTGCATCTGCCATACTCTCTCTTTGATTTTGGATCTCTACCCAGAAGGAAGTTGAGATCAGAAAGGATTGGACTCTAAACGGTATTCTTGATCAACCAATATTATTGCTCACACTTTGGCAATGGAAAAGAATGAAAAAAGCAGAATCAGTTCTGATAAAGTAAAGGAACCACCATTATTGCTCACCGTGTGGAGCCCAAAGGAACTTTAACAGCCACTAATTCTCTCCGACTGGCTACGAATAAAAGATAAAAAAAAAGAAAAAGAAAAGATTAGGAAAAGATCTCAATCCAAACCCTCCATTGAATCTAAAGTCAAAACTTACAGCCATCTATATATTAAATCCAAACCCTCCATTGAATTTTATCTCTTACATATTTTCTCTCTTAATTTTATCACATCACCCATTTTATCACATACTCAATTATTTAATATTTAATTAATTTATAATTTAACATAATTTTTATTTCAGATATTATAATTTAGCATCTGCCATACTCTCTTTGATTTTGGAACTCTATCCTGAGGCAACTCAACAATGGGAAAGATTTGCTTTGGATGTGTGTTATATAAATATCCTCACTTGCACTTTCCTTTTTAATGGGTTGCGTAAGTATTGTGTTTAAAAAAATAATGGAAAAGATTGCAAATTGCGATGGAAAGGAAACCAAACACTGTATGTATGTATGCATGTATGCGTTCCGATAATTTCAGGGAAATTTACAGAGAGAAACGAGTGGCCCTACAACATTGAGCCATCATTTTTCTACATTGGGCTCCAAACGGTATTGACTTGGGAAGAAGACTAGACCAATCAACACCCACCCAACTCGACATCTGATAAATGTTACGAGGCCATATAGCTCACTGTTTCTTTCTCTCAATTATTTTCTTCCAGCATTTCACACGGTTCCAAATTCCAGTCACTTTGATATTTGATAAAACTAAAACTGGTGGTTGAGGTGTGATACATATATGGGTGTCAAACGTGTCGGTCGGGTCAATTTCGTGTCGTGTCATTTCAGTACGTGTCGAGTTTGGGTCAATATTCGTGTTAATAAAAAATTATTTAATTTGACCACAACTAATATAATATTATTTAAAAATTATAAAAAATTATTAAAAAATTATAAAATTCTTATTTAAGAATATAATACTCGTTAAATAATTATTTTCTATCTACAGTACCCATTAATCGTGTTATTCGTGTCGAACCTTAATTTGACCCATTTATTACCGTGTCAACTAATTATATTTTTTTCGGGTTCGTGTCAAGTTCGATTCGAGTTAGGTTCGTGGTCCAGGTTAAAAATTGACAGCCCTAGATACATACCAGGCATGTTGGCTCTTAATAAAGGATGTGATAAATTTACCACAATGTAAATTTTTAAACAGAAGTAACATTTTTGCTAAGTAAAATTGGACATCATAGATTCGAGTCACTTAAACAATCTCTTTACATATTATATAAAATTGCATAATAACGAAAATTTCACGGATCAAATTGCCCTTTTTGCAACATAATTTCCTTTTAATGAATTTGTACATAGACAGCAGAATCCAAGTCACTTGAAGATGGAAAACACAATTTTATCATTGAACTACTTACTTAGGAAGCGAATATGAATACCACCCCTGCCACATGAGCCAATGATGATTATACACATTCATTAATGTCCCAAAAGACTTCAAACCCTATGAAATGCAGACCCGAGCAGTTTTATTTGGCTACTAAACAAACCTTTGTAGTTGTAGAAAAGATAATTTTACTCAGTCAAACTTATTTAAGTTTCAAATTATAACAATACAACTGTACCTTGTAATTGCAATTACAAAACCAATAATAACACGTCTGACCACAAGGAGAAAACCCTCCTTACTGCAATAATCGATTTGCTAAACTAACCACAATCACCCAAATGCAAATAAAATCTAGAATGTTTAGACTATTCTTAAGTTTTTGTACAACTTAACAATTATTTTGGCTGTCAAATCTCTACATTTTTTTTTATATAAATCAGGCAATGGAGCCCCCTTCCCCCTCCCCTTCCTTTTTCCCTCCCCCTTTTTGCTCCTCTTCTGTTCCTCTATCAGTTGACATGCACTACCATTAACAAAAAACTGGAAAAGCTGGCAGAAAATCTCATATAAAATAACATTTCCATGCTCTAATTCGCCAGGAAAGTGAGAAGAACTAGTCCCTACAGTGCAATTTACTCCAAGCACAGGTACAAGTTGACGAGTCATATGTGCAACTTCTAATACGCATTTTCTATTTGTATTTTTTTAAGATAGATAGATAGAGAGAGAGATCCATACGCTTATGGCTGGTGATTTATTATATAAGCCCTTAATAATTCAAGTTATCTTACATGTAATATTAGAATATAAACTTTTAAAAAAAATTGGAATCCCCACTTTTAAGGTGCACTGAAAGGTGATTAAAAACTCTGTATCATGCGTAGCACCGAGCAACAACAGAGGACTCTGTACCATGCAACTATTAGCGCAAAGAACTTGAACTTTCTTTTGTTCAGCCTCCAAAAGTCTTGAGAACATGCTGCAGTTCTAATTTCTACCCACCAATCTAACTGCTAACAAAACAAATACATTGTTTACAGGTGCTATAGAAAAAGTGAAAACGGTATATAATGAACACTATCAAGCACACGGAGTAGATCAATTTGATGATCTAATATGCATTTCCATCGTGACAAAATCAGCTTAAGTGTGCATCCAGTAGATGGAGTCAATTGATACTGTACATCAACTAGGTCAAGTATCATGAATTGAAATTCTCTAATGCCAATGTATAGCTGGAGTTAGTGATCATAAACCTACAAGCTAGCAACAAACATATTGGCTTTATAAATTTTAACTGACCACTTTGACAAACAGAAAACATTTAACGAACTCAAACAAGAAGGGTTAACAAACCATAAATCACTGTGCTGCAACTTACATTAGTTTTTGTGTTGCAACCTCCCACTTTCTGCACCAACATCTGGATCAATTGTAACGTTTATGACAACAGGCTTCGTGCAGAAAAAGATGCAGAAAGTGCAGATTTACGTTCAACATGTGTCCCAACAAGATAAACTCTTCCCCCAAAAGCTTCAATTCGGAGATGATATCATGCACTAGGGACAAAAGATATTGCAGCTGGATCATCTTTGTAAGGTCCAGTAATTTTTTCAGGGCACCTCCGGTCAACCACCATATACATAACTATTGTTAAAGACTATAACTACTACAAGCAACTCATATTGAACCAATGTCTGCAGAGTTCAAAGAAACACGCAACATTTAAAGAAGAGAAGCAAAAGAAAAACTTACCACTGCCTAGCAATCACATTTTCACAGTGGAATTGGCTTCATAAACACCACCTAAAAGATACTTAGATGAATTACTCGTGGTTTCTTAATTGACATGTTCAATCCAAGTTTTTCAATTCTGGAACACTAATCATCCTAAGCCAACTTTGAAACGCGTGTTGAAATTCTTTTTCTAACACTAAAAATTAATTTTTAGAATTTCCATCTAATAACAAGATCACAGGTTGTTCAACAATAAAGAGCCAAACTAACAAAATTACAAAATCATAGCAATTGTCATATCAATGAAGAAGTGGGGTAAGAACCTGTAAAACCCGGGTAAATTTAAATTTTTTCGAAAAAAGGGAAAATGGTAATTTATCACTATAATGCGTATTTAAAATACTCATGTTCTAGACATCAGATGAGGAAATAGAGTCCGCCGTTGGACTCGTGTTGCGAAATCTAGTCACTGTGTCAAATTTCGTTGAATTCCGAGATAGTCGAACTTTTTGTATGTCGTTAGAGACGACTGGGTGACAGATGGCCTCTCAGTGGTCCCCAAAAAATAAATATTTTAAAATTTAAGTATGATTGGACTAAAGTACCAATAAATTAATTTGGACTAAACACGTAATGTAATAAATCGTTTCGGGGCAAAAATAGACCCAAAAAAGAGAGGACGTGTGGCGCGTTGTGAGCCAAGTATTTAAAAATATAAATAAGGATTTAAATGAGATATTTCAGCAGAAATATCTCATTTTTTTAGCCCCTTCGCTGGTCATAGAGAGAGAAGAGAGAAAAGAGAAAAGAGAAAAGAGGAGAAAAGTTTGTCTTCAAGGCTTATTTCTTCGATTCCCGGAGTTTCGTCGGTCGAAATTCGTCGAACCAAGAGTTAAAATTTATCTCATCGACGAGTGCTACGCGTACGTACCAAGAACAAGAAATTTCACTGAATATCCAAGAGGAGACTTTGGGAAAAATCAAAGCTTCGAGGTTATTTTGGTGTTATAGAAGTTCTCTACACTTCTATT
>CM042185.1:39874182-39885649 GCA_023539305.1 Ilex asprella
AGCTTCGAGGTTATTTTGGTGTTATAGAAGTTCTCTACACTTCTATTCAGGTAGGGATCTTCCTACTTTGGTTTTATTCCTATCTTAAGGGGTTGAATTTGGGCTGTTTAAGGGGCTGTTTTAGGGGCTGTTGAGTGGCTGAATTATGGATTGTTTAGTGCCTAAATTGTGGGTTGTTTAGTGTTGAAATTGTGACTGTTTTTGGACTGAAATTGTGATTGTTTTTGGACGAAAAAGTGGACTGTTTTTGGACTTTTTTGCGGACTATTTTTAGGCCACTTTAAAGACTGTTTTTAGGCCACTTTGCGGACTATTTTTAGGCCATTTTTTAGACTATTTTGAGGCCACTTTGCGGATTATTTTGAGGCCACTTTATGGACTGATTTTGTGGGCTATTTTATGTTGGTTTTTGTGGGTTGTTATGTGTTATCATGCGCCTTATGATTTAAATGTGTTATTGACATAGATTATGTAATAACATGCTTGTCAATTGTGTTGAATATAAATGTTGATACATGTTAGTTGAAGTTTTGACATTGAGATGAAATTATGGAGATTATCTGTATATGATATAATTGTCCATGATACATGTTGATATGTAATTTAAGTTGTCCATTTGACACTCATTGCATGTTGGACACGACTTTAGCATCACATTCATGAGCATAAGTCATGAGTGTGGGTGTGTGGTATGCATGGTTAATCAAACACCTTGTTTGATGGTTGGTATGTGGGCTTGGGAAAAAGTGGATCGAAGATCTCTTTTGAGTCGAATGGTTGCATGGAAGAAAACTTGTGTCGGGTATAACAAGTAGGGCTAGACTCTCCCTCGGGTGCAAAACCCGATCACATGGTTCAAGCACTTCCCGACGTTGAAATTCCAAAAAAGTGCTGGTGTTTACGGAACCGGTGGTTGAGATACCAAAATCCGTTGCCCAACCAGACACAAGATTTTGTTTTGTAAAAGTACTCATTCAATGAGTAATACCCGTCAATGATTTGGTTTTATAATGAAATAATTTTTATTTCAAACGATCATTGGATGAATTTTTCGTCAAATGACGGTTCATTTCACAAGTGCATTGCATTGTGTTGTGAGAGTCGGTGAGGACTCGAGTTAAGGTGGCATGAGTGAGTACCATCTCATTTCATAGTATGACATGGTGAATTCCAATATAGAGTTGCATATTCTTACTTGGAATGTTGATGTGAATATGAAATGTCGAATGTGAACATTGCATGTGCACTTAGGTGGGGAGTAGCCTCTATAGGAATTACTCTACTGGGCGTGGCTCACCCTATACAGGAAACATTTCAGGTGCGAGGTATGCGCCGGCGAACGGCTGACAATCCGGGCCACATGGTTGAAGAAAAGCCGACTTGTGGCTTCTAATCATTTTTGTTGAAAAATTAGGCTTGTAAATTAATTGTGGCATGTAATGTATGTAAAGAATTGTAATTGGATTTTTATGGACTAATTTTAATATAGTCTTGCATGTTTTTTTTATGAGTATGGATAAATGGACCCGGTGTGCCCTATATTTACTCATAAATAGACCCGGTGTGGTCATTGCTAAATATTGGACCTCGGATGGGTCTTGTTATGTTATGATGCACATGTTGAATTTTGGGTAGAGTTTCCCGTACAAAGGAGACTTTGCCCGAATTTTTATTAAATCATGGACCTCAGTAAATGGGGCATAACGTTGTGTTATCGAGTTACTCGGTATCCACGGGTATTCTGCGGGTTGATGGGTAATCAACGGACCCCGAATTTTGATGTGCCATAGAACCGACAACTTGATGTGATTGCAAACTATAAACTATTCCCAACCTTCAAAACTTTAGGATGTTGCCTTCGATTATATATGTAATATTTTTTGGAGGAAAAATAATGGCAATCCCACCTCACCCGGTGGACATTAGCACCATCCAGGTTATTGATTCACAGCACCTCATGATTAGACATCTGTCACTTGTCAATATTTGAAATTTGGCCCAATGTTGACGTCAAAGTACATAATTTGCCCAAAAAACTACGAAGTATGGATGCAGATACAGGATATGAAATGGATGCAATAGGATACGAACATAGTGATACAATAAAACTTTAAAATAGACACACATATCGCCAAGATACGTGCACATACAAAATATTTCATATTTTTTCATTATCTCACGCTGTGATGATTATAGTTTTCAATAAAATCTTTAATATTAAAAAAAAATTACTTTGAAAGAACCATATATTGTCTCATCATTAAATACCCACAAAATGAACATGACTAATTAAAAGAATCAGAGTCAACATTTAACCAATTTGTTTGTTTAAAATTACTTATTTCCAAGAGATAGGGTGTGATAAACCCCTTATTATGTGCTTTTGACATGTGTTAATGGCTGGTACTAAAAAACACGCACATTTTTTTTTTGAAAGTCATATGAATTTTTTTTTTGTATATTATTGCACTTGAATTTTAGAGGTAAAAATTGAAATTAGAAATTAAACATAAACAAATATTCATATTTGATACAAACATCAGAGATATTTTCAAAAATAAAAAATATTTTATTAGTTTTATATATGCATTGTGCAAATACGATACACATACTCGTGTATCCGACGAATTTCATATTCAATACAAATATTTTGACCTAAAAAATGTATTTGTGCTTAATAGTCAAAAAATAAATCATACTGATAGAAAAAAGGCAGCAAGGGCATTGAAGACAAGGAGTAGGTGATCCCAAAGAAATGGGAAGATTGGAATTCACCCATCCCTTTGTTCGAAATTCTAACATCAATCCTCATCTCAAATGGGGCATTAATACAAATGCGTCACGACACAGAATGAGCCGATACATACAAAATGCTAGACAAAAGACCCAAAAAATTCTAGAAAAATCATGAAAAATATTAAGAATAACATCCATGTATTATCACCTAATAAATTAAGCATAGTACAAATTAATTATTTGGGCGCTACACAAAAAATTTCTAATCATAAGTATTCAATGTAAGCATTTAAGAATGTATCAAGCCAAAATTTAGAGTAGGATTTTTTATTTATTTTTTGAAATTTTGATTTTTTTAAATATTTTTTGCAATCTAACAATACAAAGAGGTTTAAATTTAAATCAAATGTCTAAATTTAACCCTAAATCTAACATAATTTTTATCTTTAATTTTAACGAAACAAAAAGGATTAAGAATTTAAAAATACAAATATACCCAAAAGGGCCAAAACTCAAAAAAGAAAAAAGACAATTTTAGCGACAGGTTTAAAGATTTTTTTTTTTTGATCAAATACAGGTTTCAAGATGAAAGATAGTCTTTAAGGAGCACGATGACAAAATGAGAAAATAAAACTACCTTTAAGCAGCACAAACAGTTTGTTGACTCTTATGGGACTGGTCGCTGGTCTATTATAGAGAGAGAGACCTGAGAGACGAATCGTCTCAGAGAGTTTACTTCCTGGAAGAACACATGACGGGCGAAAAGCAAATAAAAAAAAAACCAATAGAACAGTTGAAACAGTTACTATTGCAATGTTTCATAAGTCCAAAGAGTTTACTTCCTGGAAGAACACATGGACAAAGCAACAACTCTAAGGTATAGAAGACTGTGATCACAAGATAAACAACCTGGTACACAAAGTAATTCCACAGTACCGCATTCCTGTAAGAAATGTTCTATTTTTCTAAAGGGGGGCAAGAATAAAATATATCCCAGTCAAGAATTAAGGAAATAACAAATCAAATAGCAGCAATAATTGAGGAAACTGAACTTGGTGCATGCATAGAGCAAGAGACATTCCATACTATTAAACCCAAAGACTAAACTGATGTCGAACAAAATGAAAAGGTAGACCTATAACATTTTTGGATGTCCGTAACATTTTTGCATAATTTTTTTTGGTGAAAACGGTAAGTTCCAAGTGGGAAACTGGTAATGCAGGTTTGATTCCTCATTGGGACAGGACTCCATGCAAAGATCAAAAAGTACTTCCCCAATATCGAATCTCAACCATTAGAAGCAAACAGTGATCATTGATTTTGTCTTGCAGTCAAATTGTGTATGTTGCCACTTAGTTTGGATAGCATTGTGCCATGACCAGTGACCAGAAATACCATCAACAAGAATTTGACCAAGTTGACTATTTTAGATAAAAGTGAAGGAGATATTTCATAGTCTGCGAAATGTTTTTTTTTTTTTTGGGATGACCTACGGAGGATCTTGTGGACAACTTAAATCATGAGCCAAAAAGAAATTCACCCCATTAAGTGGCTTTAAATAATTGATATTCTATTACGGCTGCTATGTGATAAAAGAAAACTTGATAGTAATTATATGACATTTGTCTATTGTGGAAGAGTAACCATATCTATTCCTCAGATAAATACGCACCAATCAATAGGATATTATAAAACAAAGGAGAGTGTTGTGCAAGCAACATATTCTGATTATAAGATATTTTAGTGGTAACAACTAATTATGCACTCTACCCTCATAACCTATTGTTAATAAAACATATAAATTTAATAATACAAGCAACTTAAATCCTGAACAATAAAATATGCATTATCCGTTTTCAATGCTGCAGCCAATCACAACATGCTTTTGTACAAGCAATAAGAATAAAAAGGTCTTGTGTACAAGGTTCCAGCCTCTAGCAAAGTCCGAGAAAGGGAAGTTTCAGGCAACTAGAATATCATTTGCTATCCCTTAGAGGAAAGATGTTTAGATTCTGGCATTCTGCATATTGTTTCTTCTTAATTGTAGCCTTTGAAAATAGTCGTGATTCCCCAGAACAGGTAGAAGATGCAAATACAAAATCCAAACTAGTTGAAAGGAAAAAAAAAAAAATTAAACCTAAAAAAACACACTTCCTCATTCATCTAAATACACAACATTCCAGCTAAATGCATATGAAATCATCGAGAAGACAAATTTTTCAACTTCAAAATCAGCATTATGTTCACTCATAATTGAATGAAATAAGGCTTAGTGTATGAGTTTTGGGTTGTCAAGTAGTACTAAATGAACATTTATATTCAGTAAGGGAACAAACTTCGACTTCCATGGCACTGAACCCAAATCCGGAGTCCCCTTCAACAACAACTACAAGCCCCGAGGTGAAGCCACTGCCACTGCAATGCAATATCCCAGACCAAACCCCATTTTTCCCAACTTCCAGCATCCAACCTACTCCTCGGATCCATCTGAATCAACACAGCCCGACCAACATCCATTGTGTTCGCCCCCCTCAGACACCAATATGGAAGCAGCACTACCCAATCCCAAAATCACATCCATAATTATCCTCATTGGTGTCATAAAATTGAACGACACAACATCCTTAGCCAACTATGCCTCCATTGTTAGAACATTTTGCTTAGCCTTCTTCGCTATCGCCTCAACCTAAGGATGATTCTTCCCCAAACAAAAAGGTCACATTAGTCTCCTTATTAATCATTTCCACAACCCTTTTTCCAATCCTCAACCCAGACTCGGCTTCCTCATGTTAGTCTCTTCCTTACATATGTCAACTAACACAAAATTCATATCCTTAGCCCACTTTAGAGGTTCCCCAAAATGCAACAACCAATTAAGCCTTGCACCAACCACCAAGCAACATCACATTTCCCAATCGCTAGTGACCTCGCCGTCGTAGCAGCTAGCTCATGTACATGGGGCAACAAGCCCTTTACCGTTGGCATTGGCAAAAATGGAATTCCAATACTTTGAACTTGCAAGAATTATAGTCTAGTTATTAGTTTTATTTTTTACCTTTTTTTCCCTAACTATGGTTTTGATACCTTACTCAAGCCAAAGGGGTGATCTGGTCAGTTGAACTCTTATTTGACTATATATACACAACTTTGCACTCAATTTGTGCACCCTTTTTACTCTCAAACAATTCTAGTTAGTATCTAAGCCAAACCCTAGCCCCTAACCTACCCCTAGCCTTCCCTCACCCTAAACCAAACCCTAACCCTAACCCTAGTAGTCGCTGCCCGCCACCTTGACACACCCACCCACTAGTGCCCCCTGGCACAAGCAGCCAGCACCAGGGCCCCTAGCGACCAGCATCAGCCTTCGAGCCAGTGACTGTTGCTTCGCTCTCTTCGCCGCAGCGCTTCTAGTCCACCACCGCGCTGCCAGTCTTCCACCGCTTTGCACCTCTCTCCAACAGCCAGCACTACTGGCTTCTCTTTTTCCTAGGGTTGAAGCATCTAGGGACTTTTAAGAGGGGTCGAATCCCCTCCTCCGTTGATCTACTTTTGATTCAGTAAATCACATATATATATTTTTCCCGAATTTCTTGGCACCGTGACCTATTATTTGGAAGCTTTCTGGACTTTTTTATTTGTCGTTATTGTTCATCTAGAGGTATATTGTTCTCCATTGTTTTTCCTATATTTATCTTAGAGCAATTTATGTCACTGTTGCCACATTATTATTGTTATGGCCACTAGCAAGGGGCTTGAGACCCCCACTGTTAGTACTTTCACTTGGGAGGTACCGCCCACATCTATAGGGATTACCCCACCCACATTTATGTTTGATCAGTATACAGTACCTATTGACACAGTTGAATTACTGGCAATGTCGGGTATAATCTTTTAGAAGGTTACGACACAGTTATTGGATGATTATAATTTTGCTTAGTGGTCACACTCATTTCAACTCTTCTTTAGGGTGTTGGGAAGCTTGGTTAGCTCACATGATCACACCCAAAGCCAATTGATGAAGATTCTGGATATTCTGCGTAGTTCTCCAAGAACTGTGGTATTCTTGAATGGTTATTTGGCTCTAAGGAGCCATCTGTTTGCAGGATTCATCAATTTCATAACTCTATTATGAAGCTGTAGAGCGCATTATCAGAGATGTATTCATAGTCAAGTCGTGAAGTTCACGTTTATGAGCTTTCTTAGGAGTTATTATGTGCTCGAGGGGGAGATATGACAGTCCATGACTACTATGGCTATTTGACTCAGCACAAGCTTGAGTATGAGACTCTACGCCTTTTTGCTGCTATTCCGAGGATAGAACCCAAGGGAGTGACATTTCTACATACTGGGCAAGAGGATAGGATTCACGAGGTCTTATTTCCTAAGCGGACACATTTTTCAGTCCCTCCTCGCGTCTTTAGTTGTACATGTTTTGTTCAGGATCGGTATTTTACTTGTCATAAGCTTAATGATAAACCTATTTGTTGTATCTTTGTAGGCTCCTATTAGTAGTCTAAGGGCTATCGGTGTTATGATCCCGTCCAACATCGTATGTATCAGTATCACAATCTAGATGTTACCTTTCTTGAGCTTATTTTTCTTCTTCCAGTCTCGTGTTTGTCTCACCAGTTGATGATTCTCCCTTTGATTTTCCCTTACCACCTGAGCCACTCATCACTATCACTACAGAATCACCAGTTACACATGATATCTCAATTACTACAAAGTCATCAATCTCTCCTCCTTCGCAGGTTTGTGTTCGTCGTCCTCACTCTCATCCCCCTGCTGATGTCCCCTCTACTTTAGTGATAATATTTTTCAGTTCGTTGAGCATACTATTGAACTTGTTGTTAGTACTGATAAGATTTCAAGTGTTGAGTTTTTTGAACTAGTTGATTTACCTAATGAGACTCTGTTAATGGAGGATGATGATTCGCGGTGGCATTATCCATGTCGTAACCACCAGTGAGTTGTTTGTTATGGTTTGGCCGCTAGAGATTTATATCCGATCTCTGGTTATGTTTCTTATGCTGACCTGTCTCCTATATTTTGGGCTTATAGTATGGTCTTATCGTACACACCTATTTCGCGCTCGGTTTCAGAGGTAATAGAGGAACCTTAGTGGGCGCTTGCTATGCGGATAGAGATAGACGTTCTTTAGTGTAACCACACATGGAATCTTATTTATTTACCTTCAAGGGTGAAGCCTATTAGATGTCATTGAATTTATACCCTGAAGTTTCTTACAGATGGTACTATTGATTATCACAAGGCTAGGCTTGTGGCAAAGGGTTTTACACATGTTCCGGGTCATGATTTTAGAGCTATCTTTGCTCCCGTGACAAAGTTGACTACGATTTGTTTGATTCTCTCTGACTGCCTCATATTTTTGGCCTCTTCATCAGTTGGGTATGAAGAATACGTTTTTTCACGATGATGTAGACTAGTTATTTATATGGATACACCACCTGACTTTCGTAGTGAGGGGGAGTATGCTAAGAAGGTATGTAGACTCTGTAAGTCTCTTTATGGACTGAAACAGTCACCACGAGTCTGATTCTCTCGGTTTAGTGGTGTAGTTGTATGTTTAGGCTTTACCATATGTCATTTTGATCATACATGTTTCATTTGATGGAATAATTTTGGGTAGTGTGTCATTCTCTTGGTATATTTAAATGATATTATAATTACTGTGAATGACATTTCTAGGACTTCATAAGTCAAGGTTGACCTTGGGAAGACCTTCGATGTGAAGGACCTTGGATTTTTACAATACTTTCTTAGAATTGAGATTGCCCATGGCAGCAGGAGTATTGTTCTCTCTCAAATGAAGTATGTCCTAGATCTTCTCTCAGACACTAGGGTACAAACCGACCCTATCACCTATGATTCCGAACTTGAAACTTACTGCTGAAGGTGAGGAGTTAAGAGATCCGACTGTCTATTAGAGGTTGGTAGGTAGGCTTATCTACCTAGCTAACACTAGGCCAGTCATTTCATTTACTATCAGCAAAGTTAGTCAATTCATGCACAAGTCGTGTCAGTCTCATCTGGATATAGTATATCATATTCTTTAGTACCTCAAGTCTTGTCTTAAACTTAAGTTGTTTTATGCATCAAGGTCTCAGATCGATCCTCTTGCTTGTTATTCAGATTCAAATTATGGAGAAACTTGTGACAGTCGATCTACTATGGGCTTCTATGCTTTTCGAATGACACATCTTATCTCTTGAAAGAGTGAAACAAGGACATTTTTCTCTCGTTCATCAATAGATGCAGAGTATCAAACACTGACACTTGGCACATGTGATGTTATCTGGCTATGATCTATTCTTGGCGAGTTAGGATTTCAGTGACTTCTCCATCTACATTGTATGGTGATAACGGATCTACTATTCAGCTCACTTCTAACTCTATACTACACGAGGGAACAAAACATATAGAGATCGATGTTCATTCTCTTCAAGAGAAGATCAGTTGCGGAATTGTCACCCCATCGTTTATTAGAACTAATGACCAAGTTACAGATGTCTTCACCAAATTTGTCATTCCATCTATTCTCCTCGACTCCATTGTCAAGCTTAGCTTAGTTGACATTTTTGCGCCTAACATGAGGGAGAGTATTGGAATTAAAGTCTAGTTATTAGTTTGTATTTTTTTGCCTTTTTTGCCCTTCCTATGGTTTTTATGTCTTGCCCGGACTAGAGGGATTTTTTGGTCAATTGCACTCTTATTTGGCTATATATACATGGCGCTGCACTTAGTTTGTGCACCCTTTTTACTCTCACACAATTCTGGTGAATTAACATTTTTTAGATCATTCTCGGCTCAAGCAATGGCAACGACCTTAACAAACACAATCAACGACGTCTCTGCATGTCTCACCATCGAAACTACCTTTTCAATTTTCGAATATTCAACA
Source organism: Ilex asprella (assembly GCA_023539305.1). Taxonomy (NCBI): domain Eukaryota; kingdom Viridiplantae; phylum Streptophyta; class Magnoliopsida; order Aquifoliales; family Aquifoliaceae; genus Ilex; species Ilex asprella. The sequence continues at coordinate 39,883,841 of CM042185.1, forward strand.
CTTCTGATCACTTCTTCCTCTTCATTTCTACAATTCAAAGCATCAATTATCAATTTCTCAGCCTCTGATTTAGTAACAATTTGGTGAAGTACATCGAAGGGCAAGTCCAAGTAAAAACCACCATGTCGGCCCAATTTGGCCCAATAAATAATATCGAAAATACAATTAGGGATAAGTTTGATATCAGTGGCTTTTGTGAAAAATTTTGAGAAGGGTTTAACCACTGCAATTTGATCGAGCTATTGAAAGTATCGCGGCCTAAGTCTTTTTGCTCGCAAGAGCCAGAGATCATGACCATGGGTTAAGCGTTAATGTTGGCGCTGGAGAGGCCAATAGCTGGGGCCATAGACGGTCAGGTGAGAAATCCATAGGCCGAGACGACGTAACCTGTAGATTGCTCGTTGTTCAAGGCAATAAATCAAATTCTGAGGGAAACAGAGTAGTTGGCAAGGGAGGTGACCAGTATTCCAATGAAAAAACATGCGATCCATGCCGACATGTGCCAGAGACATGGTGATCAGGGAGTTGTCGTAGTTTAGGGTTTTGTGATTGGAGTTGGTGTCTCACAAAGGAGCAGGCAGAGCCAGAAAACAATGTTTACACTTTAACAAGTCAATTTTTAGAGACTTTCAGATCTCTACGACACATTTTTTGCAAATTAGGCTATTGAAGGTATTGTAACCCACCCACCCACCCTTTTTTTTCCTGTAATACCAGTTAACACGCTTTGCAATTAACAAAATACTAGGAAAGCTGGCAAAAAAATCTTATATGAAATAAGATTTCCATGCTCTAATTCGCCAAAAAACCAGATTTTTATGCAATAAATCTTGTATTCATACAATCCAATGAAAATTACCTACTCAGTAAAGTGAGGAAGGAATAGTCTGTACCGTGCAATTTACTCACAGGTACAAGTTGACAAGTCACAAGTACAACTTCTAATATGCATTTTCTTTTGTATTTTTTTTCTCTTGAGAGAGAAAGAGATCCATATGCTTATGGCTGGAGATTTATTTTATAGGTCCTTAATGATTCAAGTTATCTTACATGTGATATTAGATTAGAAACACACAAGCAAAAAAATGGAATTCCCAATTTTAAGGTGCACTGGAAGGTGATTAAGAATTCTATATCATGTGTAGCACCAAGCAACAACAGAGGACTCTACCATGCATCCATTAGCACAAAAAACTTGAACCTTCTTTTGTTCAGCCTCCATAAGTCTTGAGAGCATGCTGCAGTTTCAATTTCCATTCGCCAATCTAATTACTAACAAAACAAAGACAGTGTTTACAGATGCTATAGAAAAAGTGAAAATGGTAAATTGATGAACACTATCAAGAATATGATGCTCTGATATGCATTTCCATTGTGACATAATCAACTTAAGCTACACCAACTAGGTCAAGTATCATGAATTGTAATTCTCTAATGCCAAAGTATAAATGGAGTTATGACTGCGCATCTAAATGTTAGCAACAACTGGGAAACTAGCTTTATAAACTTTACATTATTGAACAGACTTAGAATTTAATTGACCACCTTGACAAACAGAAAACATTTAACGAACTCAAACAACGAGAGTTAACAAACCATGAATTGTTGTGCTTCAGCTTACCATGGTTTTTGTGCTGCAACCTCCCATTTTTGCACCAGTATATAAATTGATTGTAATGTTTATTTCAGCAGGCATATGTACGGAAAAAATTCAGATAGTGTAGATTTAAGTTCATCGGATGTGGGGCTTCCCACATCGGACGCCTTTGGGTGTGTGTGTTAGTATATAGTGGCACTTGCCTCTTCTCC
>CM042185.1:39890420-39923738 GCA_023539305.1 Ilex asprella
GAGAGAGAGAGTTTTGAATTTGATATATATATATAGAGAGAGAGATAGCTTTGAATTTGAATTTTAAATTTATGATGGAGATTTTATTGGCATATTTTAATTGACATTGAATTAAGGGATATCAATTTCCAAAATATGAAATTAATTTAACTTCCTTTAAAGGAAGAGTATTTTTGAGATAAAAAAAAATTGGACTTAAGTCATTATATATAATTTTAAACATGGACTTAGCCCCTTATAAGTTTCATTGCATGACTTATCTCCAAACAAGTACATCTAGGGGGACTCACTTCTAATTTTCACTAAAAAAAAAATCACTCTCTAATTTTCTTTTGAATTAAGTCCTGAAGAAAGTGAAAGATACTAATATAACTAACCCCCTTAAATATTACAAAAAATAGTGACAATGTCATATTGAGAATTAAACATTAATTCTCAAAATGTACGTCAGCATTGTGTACCTTCATCTACAATAACTCGAGTCATCGTATAGATCGGTATATAGGTATACTAAAAAAAATAGGTACGTAATTAAAAATATATCTATCTATATCTATATTACTATAAAATATCAACATATTTAAAAAATATTTTTTTTCACATCCCCCCCAAAAAAATACAACTATAACATCTCTATCTTTCATAATTAATGCTCCACTAATCATAATCAATCACTTCCTTCCAATTACTTCTCGCCTGTTTCTCTGTCTCTTTCTCCATCCCTTCCCTACTTATTCCCAAATTGGCCAATAGTCATGAAAATTAATGCCATAAAAGCCACGTTCCCTCTCTTCACCTTCCCCATGTCCCTCTGTCTCTCTTAAATTTACTTTGTGAGGCCCTACAGATTTTCAACCTCCTTTCTACATCTCAATTGATACTCTTTAAGCTATTCTATTCATGACATATAACTGAGAATATCTATACTTCAGTTACCAAACTTTCAGATTCTCAGTTATGGCATCTTTACTTGTTGCAGTTTGATTTGGACAGTACAACCACTACTTCTTTCACTAGCTTTTGTATTTTCATGTGTTCCCATTTTAACCACTATGGCGACTGTAATGATCACAAGCAGAGTAGGATAAGGGCGATCAAGAACGATTAATCATATACATGAATGTTCCATTCGTTATACCAACCAAACCGATGTCATTGACCAATTTTGCTTTCGACTTTGAATTGATTAGACTTTTGGATACATAAATTTGGGATTTTTTTGAGATCACTTCAATTTTTTCTTCCTTTGTTGCTGATGATGCACAAATTGGCTTCGCACACCACCTGTTGAGTGTGAGTAATAAATGCGGTAATTAAAGTGGAGAGATAGAGAGACACAAGCAGTTTATAGTGGTTCAGTCAACGTGACCTACGTCCACTTAGGAATAGCTAGGGTCGCCGGGTGTTTTATTAACTCAAGAGTGTTAGGAGAGCAGATAGTACAAGCTTTAGGGAAAAAGAGGAGGTATGTGCTCAGTTGAGTGTGATGCCCCCAAAGTGTTGGTGAGGCTTACAATTTATAGTCGTCCCCTAACAGATTGGGGCGACTTAATAGCAATTACGCAACTATTCTGATGGAGCTGACTACTTCTCCTCAACACGTGGGGTGCTCTCCATGAGACTCGGTCAAAAGATGAGGAGAGGGCTGACCATCTCAAAGGCGGCGAGGGTTAGGTTCCTGGATGTTCTCCTGATAACGTAGCCAAGCTGATGTAGCTCCCTGGTGAGCTTGACTGGACCTTGACCACATTGGGCTTGTTGGACTTTTATAAAGTTAGGCCCTTAGTTGAGATTAGACTTTCCACATGGATTGGGCCATTTGGGCTTGACCCATTAGTTGCTATTATGGAATAAAATTTGACCATCTACTTATGTATTTATAAAAAAAATCTTTAATTTTGAATATTTTTTTTTATCTCTATAAGATTTTAAATAGGAGCTCTGGTATGTGGTTTGGCTGAACATGTAGAGGAAGGAGAGTCATTGTCGGATAGAAGAGCAGAGAAGCCTCAAAGTTTTGATTTTTTATCTTCGGGCCGAATTCCTAGAAGATCCAACTTCGCCGTCATAAGTTAACGCCAATAGTTAGCTGTTGTTCAGGAGGGAGAAACGAGTTTACAAGGCCTTAAATTGTGAAAAGGTTCACTTGCCATCTCACCAGGAAGCTTCCTCGTAGGTACAAATATAATCGTGAGGTTTTTTTTTTTTTGGTTTCGTTTTCCCATCATTTATTTGCATCTAGGGAACAAATTAATATAGTCTTTCTGTAAAGCTTAAAATTGTTTGGCGTAGTCTTAGTGTGGCCATTGTAGTCTGAATTTCTATACAATGAGAGAAATTTGATATTTTTGTGATAAGCCAAATATATTTGACAGTTCAATTTTTTTGTTCATTTGATACGATTGATCAATTTAGTCTGACTTGATATGTTAGATCAAATTTGATTTTGTGAGGATTTATTGTAGGGTTAATTGCTCTAAAGTATGAGGTTTGTCTTATTTTGGTCCTCAATGTTTTAATTGCATCATTTTGGTCTCTGAAGTATCCAATAAGTTTCGGTATGGTCCCTCAAGTAGACAATGTCCAGATTACTAATGATTTTATTATCATAAACTTATCATGTAATACCTAAAATATGGACAAGAAATAATTTTGATAGCTCTAAAACAAAATTTGGGTAACTCTTGACAAAAAATGTGTAATATGAGTAGCTTTTAATCAAAATTTGGATAGCTCATGATCAAAATTGTACAATTTGGATTGCTATTCAACCAAAATTTGAGTAAAGATTTGGTAAAAAATTATCCAAATTATTTTTTTGTCCATATTTAAGTATCACGTGACAAGTTTATAATAAAAAATCGTTAGCAATCTGAACGTTGTTTTCTTGAGGGACCATATGGAAACATATTCAATACTTCAGAGACCAAAATAATGTAATTGAAATATTGAGAATCAAAATGAGATAAACCCCATACTTTGGAGACTTTCAGTGCAATTAACCCTATATTGTATAAAGATCGTGCCATCAAGGATTATGATGGATGTCGGTGTCAATAATGTTAAAATTTTCTACTGAAGTAATATTTTTTCCCAAAGCAATCTACAACATTAGATTCAAAGGATTCCATTCCGAAATTACGGCTTAGAGATTTCTAGCACCCACTTTCACACACACAACACATGATCAAAATCCTGAACCAGGTAATAAAAAATAGAAAGAAAGACATTTTTTTTCCAAGTCCTTGGGTTTCTTGAATAGGTGAGATGAATACAATCCTCTACTAATTGAGCAACATTTTTATGTCCACTGGAGAAGCAAGAGATGTGCTCAAGCATAAGCCAATATAAATGCAAAATTGGAAAAACAAGTTTCAGAGTACAAGTGGTTCTATAAAATGAGTCTGAATCATGCTACTTGTAGCTGTGAATTAACATTCTATGCTATATTTTTCATCTTAGTTATGAACTACTTATACAGCGGCTTGCGCTCCTCTCCTAGCTTCTCTCTTCTTCTTAACCCATGCTGGAATTGTTCTCCTTCACTCATTGTATGTACTTAGTATTTTTTTTTAATCCAGCTAAATTCTGATTGCAATTTTAGTTGTTGTGAGATGTTTTTCTGTGAATCACTTATCTATGGGCTTAAAATGATGTGTGTAAGAATAATCAAATATGCATTGTTGTTCAGTATACTTGATACGCTCTCTATGTAGAAATATTACACAACGTTTTTGGCACTCTCAACTCGAATTTTATCCTAAAATGATCTTGAGTACAACAAATATTGAAGTCAATTGTTGAATCAAACGTAAACATAAAGGGACCACACGTTTTTTTAAGGTGCGACATAAGGCTGTGCCACTTGTTGATGAAGAGCCATCAGAGTGCAAGAATGATGGAATTGTCTCTTTTAATAAGGGTATTGGATTAAGCTTAAAATCAACATTGAATTGGTTTGGTTTATACTTAGGAAATTGGCATGTTAACAACTGATAATTGTTTGATTTGATTATATGTGCAAACTTTGGGGGCTGCAGGTACCATTGTAAGTCCTATTGCTTTATTTTTAATTCTTTCATATCATTATCAACAACCAATTTTAGCTTTCGAAGAAGATAAATTATGTCAAAGATTGATATTATGAGCAGATTAATCATCTTAATATCGGGTACTTTTTTAATAGAGGCAAAAGTTGTTGCAATACTAACATTAGTAGCTCTACCAGAAAACATAACCAACATTAGTAGCTCTACTAGAAAACATAACCATCAAGTGACAATAATAAGTAGAAACTCCAAATGTTCCTTACTTTTGAAATTGAAAAGGAACTGATGGTCTTAATTTGATGAGGATGAGCAGAGGATGTGAATAATGGTGGTGTATGGACTAGGTTATGTAACATAGACCAGAGCTACGAGGCTCATATGAATTGTCGTAAAGAATCTTAAGGGAAGAGGGGATTTGCATAGTAAAAATATAGTGGTTCACCGGCTCGGGAGCTCGGTTAGTTCACTCTTCAATGGAAGCTTTTGCTCTCTTTACATCATTGATTGCTTGGATGCTTTACAGTGCAATGTAGAGGAAATTAGGGTTCTTTTTTACAACGGAGGTATTTTACAGTATTTCTAGAACTATTCTTTGTTTAGTGGAATCTCTGCCGAAATCCTTGGCTTTCGTGGTGGAATTCTCCTTGATTCTAGGAGTGAATCTTGATTAGTTAAGAGTCTTACACCTGAACTCTTGCTTCCTATTGCTTCAGGGGGGCCCACTGTCATCCAGCTATTCCCTTATCATTCTTGTTGTTATCTCGTTTGGGTGTGAGTTCTAGCTCTGTTCCTCTGGGCTCTTCAGGTCTTACCTGTCCTCCTGGTCTAAGCTCAGACCCCGACCTTGTACTTAATCGGATTTCCTCTTGGGTATCATCAGTTGCCCTCCCAGCCTTTAGTTCAAGCTGGCTTGGACAAGGGCTAAATTGTTTTAAAACCGAGTTGGACCAGCACATGGCTGACCTTGACTTGTATGAATAAGTTGTCCTTTGACGGTTTTTAGCAATCAAGGTTTCTCAATTCTCGCGCACGTTTCAACCCACGTCTTTCAAGTTATAAATGCCCAAATGGCTACAAGAATCGTCTTCTTCCACTGTTCAACTTCTACCTCTACTCTTTTCTTTTCTAGTTCTTGGCTTCTTGGCTCGAAGTTTTTTCAGTTTCTCGCTCGAAATCGAGATCTTTAGGTGTGATTCAAAGACTTTTCCTGCTCCCTTCCTTTGGTTCTCCTCTGGGCTACGGTTTGTTGTTCGTTTCAGGCTAGGTACGTCTCTTGTCTCTTTCACCTCTTTTCTCATTCTGGATTCCTCGAGTTCGAGGTGGTTGCCATATTTTTGGGCTTTTCGGTTCTTTTATTTCTGGAATCGGGACTGTTGCTTGTCTCCGCTTCTCCTCTCCTTAGACTGGTGTTCTAGTATGAGAATCCTCAGAGTTGGAAGCTATTGTGCTGACCCTAGGGTTATTAGGGAGTGCGTGATTAGTGTTCCTCCTCTCTACCGTTCTTTCAATCTCCATTTCTCTTGTCCGATCATGTTTGCTTCTTCTGGAGCTACTCCCTCCTCTGTTTCCCTCCTGGGGAATAAGTCTATTGATGATGATACCGACTTAGGAGACGTAGGTGAAGAAATTGACAACTTCTTTGGCGTTGATTCTGTCGATGCTGTAGGGAATACTGAGGTGCCTCCCTCCATGTCCCCTCCCGCACCCAAAATCCCTAACAAAGGCAAGGGCAAGGTAAGTGGTGTGGGAATCTCGGGTAGTGCTGCTGGCATGAAGGTAAATAATCCTCTCATGAAGGTCTTCAGTGCTCGTTATGGTTTCCCTCCAAGGGTCCAATACTGGTGTCCAGACACATTCACTCCGTACGTCTCTCAAGTTCATGAGAAGGTCTGCTTTTTTATGGCTGCCTTTGAGAATGGACTCAGATTCCCTATCCATCCTTTCATCAAGTTTGTGCTTCAACATTTTAATGTGTGTCCTGCTCAAATTTTCCCTAACTTATGGGGCGTCCTTATGGGTCTTCTCGTTTTCTTCAAGAAACATAAGCTTGGTATTCCTAGCGTCTCTTTGCTCATGAAACTTTCAATGTTAAGCATACTTCCTCCAAAAGCTTTCTGTACATTTCCAAATGGACCAAAGCTAGAGTAACTATCTCAGACCTCCCGAGCTCCCATAAGAATTGGAAGAAACTTTTTTTCTTCGTGTGGGGCAGCCAGTGGGAGTACAATCTTTCAGATAGGACGGACACTCTGCCAATTCCTAAAGCATGGTCTGCCCCTGACAACCTGGGTGAGTCTTCATTTGAGCCCACTAAGGTCGTATTCTGGGAATTGTCTTACTTTTTGCCTCAGCTTGTGTCATTTTTCAGGTATTCGACCCGAGCTCAGTGTGATCCAGAAAAATACTCTGAGCTCATTAGGACTTGGGTTCTTGTAAGGCAAGGGTTTAGCCTTCCTGAGGTAACAGTAGAAGCCCAAATCCCTCTTTCTGTTGTTAGTGCTGAAGAGGTAGCAGGTGAGACTCCCTTCGTTAGCCCTCCTGTTCATAGCCTTTCTTTTTCCTTTTGATTTGCTTATTTCGAGTTTTCAGTTTCTTCCACAATGAAGTCTATCCCAGAAGAACTCCAGGCTAGAGTCGACCAATTAAAGAAGAGCATGAAGGGTGACAAACAAAAGGCTGAGATCGGCTCTGGGAATAGCCCCGCTACCTGGGCTAAGCTCCAGAGGTTGGGGGTGTTCTCCCCTTCTCCCGTTTCGTCTACAAAGACTTTGGCTCCATCATCAAGAACTCTCCAAGTCACAGAGACCTCCTCGCTCCAAGGGGTTCGGCATGCCTTTGAACTAGCTCTTGAGCTAGGCCTGACCTTCCCCACTTCATCTTAGGTAGAGAAGGCTTTGGGGCTAATCCCTCGTCTTCAAACGACCTCTGCTTCTGATGGGTCATCTAAGAAGGTTCTTGAATTACCTCTGATGAGCTCTGGGATTGAAAGAGGAAAACATCTGAATACCGATAAGCCTGAGGGTTCCTTTTTTGACAACCTTGAACTTGCTGCAGAGACCATTTCCTCCATTCTCCCTTATTCGGACGTCCAGGGGGCCTCTTCCATGCCTCTTGAGGTCTCTATCAGCTCAACTCTCCAAGGAACAACTGTTGTAAGTCCTTGTATTTTTATGTTTCCGTTTAAGCTCATTTTATAACTGTATGCTAATCTTCACTTGTTTTCCTTTCTGTCCCCAGTTGGCTATTCATGTGAAGAGCTTGATGGGTAGAATCCGATCTTCAGAGGACTATGTCAAAGCTGTGAAGGCATACCAGCTCAAGGTGGCCGAGGTATCATTCAATAATGATGACCTCTGAGCTCAAGTGCAAGATCTTCAAGAGAAAATGGAGAAGCCGGTATCTGCCTTTAAGGGCTTACAAGCTACAAGAGATAAGGCGTAGGAAGGAGAAAAGAAAGCCAGCGATGAGCTGAAAGTGACCAGGGAGAAGCTAACACTGAAAACCGATGCCTGGGTCAAATCCAACCAGGAAGCTTTTGATGCCTAGAGCTCCCTTAAGAGTCTAAAAGTGGAATACATCATTCTATCTAAGGTGAATGGTACCCTTTGCAGTGAGCTCGAAGCATAGAAGGTCACTATCAAGCAAAAGGACGATATAATTGCTGAGCTTAAAGATGACGTCATCACCAAATGGGCAACTGGATGACTTGCTTTTCAACGTAAAGTCGAGAAGACCTATCCGGGCCTCGACTTTGACTTTGCTATCCCAGCTGAGGAGGAGTTAGAGGAATTGGAGGAGTCCAATACAGAGGGTGAGGAAGGCACCTTAGATCTTTCCGCTTCTAATGTGGCTTTAGAAGGTGTTGAGATATCTACTCCTCCTGCTGGGGTCTTGGCCCAAGATGCTTCTGCAGCTCTCCCTTTTGGGACAGCCTCTGTTCTGTAACTACTGAGCTTCCAACTATCCCTGCTGTTGTTCCTGCTACTGTGCCCTTCTCTGCCGATCTTGCGAATGAAGTCCTTGCTCAAGATTCGTAGACGATAGGAGTAGGGTTCCCTGTGACTAGCACCCCTGAAAGCTCTTCTCTTTTGCCTATTGCTGCTGAAGGCTCATCTGTTGAGTTGCAGAACCCCTCATTTACACCTTCTTCAGAAGCTTAGGGCCCTTTTTTTTTTGTAACTTTGATATCATATTCAATATATTTTGATTCCTTATTCTGAAATGGAGCTTCTGTTTTTGAAATGTAATGTAACTCTGACTTGAGACGTAACCCTTCTTTCCTTTGCTCTATATTTCCCTTGCCCCTTGCTTCGAGAAGTACTTTCGTTCTTTTTGAAGCAAAATTGTTGAGTTTGAGGGTGCTGTGATGCAAGGAATACCTAGCTCCTCTTGAAGTATACTTGACAGTGACTAGAGGTCTACTAGATTTGGCAAGGAGAGTAAGCAACTTGAAGCTGAGGCCTCCTTCCGTTATTACTGTGTACTTTATGTTGTTGTATGTGAGAACTTTGGTGGAAGATGAGCCTGAGAAATACCAGCTCCTTTATAGCCTCGAGGAGATATGTCAGGAGGTCCATGCGTCCATACGAGCTGACCTCAGCCCAAAGAAATCTGAGAAGTCTCCTTAAGGAAATATACCAGATCCATGCACCCAAGGATAAAGGTGGCCAAGATTGGTATAGGTCTTTTTTCCAGAATTATCTTGTCTTTTCGAGTTAGTTGAACCGGATCGGCAGAGTTCCATTGTGATTTTTCTCGATATGGTCTTGAAGTTAGGTCTTCCTAGCACACTGAGTGCTGAAGATGCTTGAGATGGATGAGGAGTATCAGGATAATATATGAGCTACTTAGGAAGTTTTCTTTGTTGGGTCAACCGAAGGTAGAATGTCTTTCCGAGCTCCCTTGCACGTCGGCTTTGTACGAACGATTACTGGCAATCGTGTCTGTGGTGTCCTTGAGGGTGCAGCGATGGTGAGCTTTATTACTCACCACCTTTTACATTCTAAAATTGCAATTGCCATTCTAATTTGGAAACTCGAAGGGGTCACCGACTTTTCTTTTCACGTGCTTCTTGGCTCTTTAAAACCCAGGGTTTCCTTAGGCTTTCCATAATTTTTAGGAATCTTCTCTTCTTGACCCTTGGGGTTTTTCTTGATCCTTGAAGAGTTCTTGTTCTTTGTCTCTCTTTTCCTTCGAAATTCTGATGGCTACCCACTTTTTTCCTTGTTCAAGGAACGAACTTCCTCAGGAATCGAGTGGGAATGGCAGTGCAATTATTTATTTCCCTCAGTGGTGACATCTTCAGACCTGGATGTGATAAAAAGGAAATTCTTCTCCAATTTATACTTATCTTTGAGAATTCTTACTTCAGATGAGCCTTGCAACTATCTTCCTTGAAGGGAAGTCTGTTTCTTTGAAGGTGCCCTGGAGATAGGTCTTTGGCTTCCCATTCACCCTTTTATTGGATACAGTCTGGCCTATTGTGGGTTGTGCCCTTATCGCCTTTCTCCCAAGGGATGGGGTGCCTTGATCAAATTTTTTATCTTTTGGAGACTACAGGGCAATAGGGAGTTCCCCACTATCATCGAATTCCTTCATTTTTACGAGCTAGAAGATGATGAGGACCCCTGCTTTAGTTGTTTCCGATGGAGGCGTTCTTCCTTGTGCCCCTTGGTCTATGACCTTCCTTTGCCACCAGAAGGGTGGGCTAAGCGCTTTTTCTTTGCTTCCAGAGATTCTTGGAGGTCATCCGAGCTGCATTACCGAGAGTGTAAAGTCCCTAGATCCTGGGGAAGTTTCTTCTACACTGGTAAATGTTTCGAGTGTTTTCTTTTTCTTCTAGGTCCTTGACGACTTGCTTTCATCGTGTTGTTGTTACATAGGTGCTCCTGATCTTGATCTGTTGGAATCATAAGAGTTAGAGAGATAAACTAGGCTGAGCCTATGTCTTTCCTGAGTTGATGACATCGGACAACCTCTTCTTATTTAGTGCCACAGCTGCTGCCATGGATTTTGTTTTGCTTCCAGACTCTCCCGCTTCCTCTATTCCTGAGTCCGATGAAGATGTTAGAGGACCTTCAAGAAAGCGCAGGAAGGACGGGTCTACCAGCTCCTCTTCCTTGGGTGAGTCATCTTTTAGGGTAGTTTTGCTCTTATCTACTGGGAATAAGCTTCTCAATACGCTAGTAAAGACGGAGAAAGAAATAGATCATCTGTAGGAGGAGAACGCACGCCTGAATGAGAAAGTCCTTGGATTGAAGAAGAGACTTGAGGGAAACTAGAAGCTTTCCCCTTTTAGCAATTTTATCGTAACAGACTTTGGGTATTTTCTTTTGGATGCTTGCATGTGTTTATGAACATTGGATTTTAACTAGTTTCTCTCTTGCTTTGTTGTATGTCTATAAGCCGCATGGCTTATCTTAGCCCTACTAGGGCTCATCTTGTACCCAAATGTTCGCTTTGATTTTCGCGAACCGAGGTGTTCATCGTGAGCTGCGAGGCTCGTCTGTATGGAATGTAAAGTTCGTCGTAAGCTGTAGGGCTCGTTTATATGAACTTAGGAGTTCATCCCGAGCTACATGGTTCATCTGTATTTTATGAACTTAGGAGTTCCTCCTGAGCTACATGGCTCATATTCGTGTTATGAACTTAGGAGTTCCTCCTCAGTTACGTCGCTCATCCTTGTTTTATGAACGTAGGAGTTCATCCTGAGCTACATGGCTCATCCTCGTTATATGAATTGAGGAGTTCCTCATGAGCTATGTGGCTCTTCTTTGTTTTATGAACGTAGGAGTTCATCCTAAGCTACCTGGCTCATCCTCGTTTTATGAACTGAGGAGTTCCTCTTGAGCTACATGGCTCCTCCTCATTTTATGAACGTATGAGTTCATCCTAAGCTACGTGGCTCTGTTTATGAACGAAAAAGTCCATCATTAGCTTTCTAGCCATTTCGTGGTGCTTTGAGCTATGGACCTCAAGGTCGGAGGGCCTCATCGGTAGCTTCTTGGCTACTTAGAAACTTTCTGAGCTGTTGAGCTCGTCGGTAGCTACTTGGCTACTTAGAAGAATCTTGCTGAAATAAATGAAAATTTTATTATTCTATTGATAACAATTCTCTTACAAAAGAAACTCACCGAAAAAATCTTTTGAGATGCTCTACGTTCAAAGAATGAGGTAGAATTTTCCCTTCTTCGGTCTGTAACTTGTAATTCTCAATTCTTATTACCCTGAAGATGATGAAAGGGTCTTCCCAATTAGGGCCCAATTTCCCATGAGAAGGGTCTTTTCTTGCAAGAAAGAGCTTCCTGAGTACTAGATCGCCGACCTTGAAACTTCTGTTCCTGACTCTTCTGTCGTAGTACCTTGATGTCTTCATCTAGTAACTCTAGATGCGTTGTAAAGCTCTGTCTCTCTTTTCATCCAGAAGATCGAGGTTCAGCATAAGTGACTCGTCGTTGTGCTCAAGTTCGGTGAACTCAGCCCTAGGAGATGGGATTCCAATTTTTACAGGCACCACTACCTTAGTTCCGAATGCCAAGGAAAATGGTGTTTTTCGAGTTGCTGATCTGGCTATTGTCCTATAAGCCCATAATACTTCTGGGATATGCTCCACCCATTTTCATTTCAGAGCTTCAAGCTTGGTCTTCAGAGCTACCTCGATGGTTCTGATTGTGACCTCTGCTTGTCCGTTAGATTGTGGATGAGCTGGAGCTGAAAAGTAATTTTTTATTCCAAGCTCAACACGGAATCTCTTGAACTTAGGATTATCGAATTGCTTCCCGTTGACAAAGACTATTGCTCTGGGGATCCCAAACCTGCAAATTATTGATTTCACGTGAACTTCTGAACCTTTTGTCCTGTGATCATTGCTAAAGGCTCCACCTTTGCCCATTTGGTGAAGTAGTCTACTTCAATGATGACAAACTTGCATTGTCTAATGCCAGTAGGAAGGGGTCCAAGTGTGTCCAAACACATTGCTGGAAGGGCCAAGGGCTCACTACTAAAGTCAAGAGCTCTGGTGGAGAATAGAGAACGTTGGTGTGAACTTGACAGACCTTGCATTTCTTGACTAGATCTGCAGCATCTTTGAGCATAGTGGGCCAGTAATATTCTTGCCTCAGTGCCTTTTCTGCCAAAGTCCGAGCTCCAATGTGATTACCATAGATTCCTTCATAGATTTCTCTGAGTATGTAGTTAGCGTCTTCATCCATTACGAATTTAAGGAGAGGTGTTGAAAAACCTCACTTATAAAAATTTCCCTGCAAGACAGAAAATCTAGCTGACCTGGTTCTTAGCTTTGCAGCTTCCTTGGAATCTTTTGGCACGGTTCCATTCTGTAAATACCCTATGATGGGATCCATCCAGCTCGGCTGAGTCAAAATAGGGAGCACTTCTTCCTCCTCAGTACTAACAGATGGCTCAGCTATATGCTCCACTGGTATTAGCATATCCAAATTCTCATGTGAAGTGGTTGCAAGCCTCGCCAAAACATCTGCATGTGAATTCTCAGATCTGGGAACGTGCCTTATCTTAACGTGCACAAACTTCTTGAGTAATTCATGTACCCTCTTGAGGTAAAGGGTCATTTTCTCACCGTTAGCCTCATAGGACTCTTCTATATGTTTTTCTACGAGTTGGAAATCACTGCACATCTCCAGCTGCTGTGCCTTCATCGAGTGAGCAAGGTTGAGTCCTACAATGACAGCTTCATATTATGTCTCGTTGTTTGAAGCCTTAAACCTAAACCTGAGGGCGTACTCAATGTCTATCCCATTTGGAGAGGTTAGGATTAAGCCTATCTCGTTTCCCTGAGCATTGACAGCTTTATCTACAGAAAGTTTTCACGTAGGGAGGTCGGGTACTAGCTGTGTTACCTTCATATCCATAGATGCAGCTATCGTAAATTCTGCGATAAATCTGCCAAAATCTATCCTTTGATGAAAGTTCTTGACTTATATCTGATATCAAACTCGTTGAGTACTATAACCCACTTAACTAGCCTCCCAGAAGACTTTGGTTTATGCAACACTTGCTTTATCGACAGATCTGTTGGGACCTTGATAGTATGAGCCTGAAAATAGGGCCTAAGTCTCCTAGCAGTTGTAACAAGAGCTAAAACAAGCTTTTTCATCTTAGGATATCTCTCCTCTGCCCCCCTCAGAGCTCTACTATAGTAGTTAATGGGTTGCTGAGCTCTGCCTTGCTCCCTTACTAGTGTTGCACTGGTTGAGAAGTCTGAGACAGCTAGGTAGAGAGTAAGTACCTCCCCTTCTAAGGGGCTTACCAGAATAGGAGGCAAGCTCAGATAGTTCTTCAAGTCCTTGAACGTCTCTTCACAACCCTTCTTTAAGACTTGAAAGAAGGGTTGACATTTATCACTTGATCTGGACACGAAACGACTCAAGACAGCTATTCTCCCTGTCAGACGTTGAATCTCTCTTGTGTCGGATGGTGGTTGCATATCAAGTACTGATTTAACTTTTTTTGGGTTGGCTTCAATTTCTCTACTGTTGACTATAAAGCCTAGGAATTTTTCTGCTGATACTCCAAAGACGCATTTCGCAGGGTTGAGTTTGATCATGTACTCCTTAAGGATCTAGAACGATTCTGCTAGGTGTTGGATGTGGAGCTCTGTCTTTAGTGACTTTACCAACATATCATCAATGTAGACTTTCATGGATATCCCAATTTATTTTTGGAACATCCGATTCACCAGACGTTGGTATGTGGCACCAGCATTCTTCAACCCAAAATGCATGACTTGGTAGCATTATGTTCCCTGTTCAGTCACAAAAAAGAGGTATTTTCTTGATCACTAGGGTCCATTATGATCTAATTGTAGCATGAGAAGACGTCCATGAAGCTGAAGAGCTTATGCCCAGTTGTAGCGTCCACTATTAGATTAATCCGTGGCAAGAAAAAACTGTTTTTGGGGCACGCTCGATTGAGGTCAATGAAATCAATGCAGAGTCGCTACTTACTGTTGGTCTTCTTGACAAGAACCACATTTGCCAACCAGATAGAGTAATTTGCTTCCCTGATGGCTTTGGCATAGAGAAGTTTGCTGACCTCCTTATTGATTGCCTTTTGACGTTCTGGGGCAAAGCTTCTCTGTTTCTATTTAACAGGCTTGCAAGTAAGATTCACACTTAGCTTGTGTGTGATAACGGAGGGGTCAATACCTTTCATATCTTCTTACTTCCAAGTAAATACTCCCATGTTCTACTTCAGGAAATGGATTAGAAGGTCCTTAATTTCCCTGCTCAGCCTAGACCCAATGTAAACAAGATGTTCTGGCTCCTCGTCAAACTGTACATGCTCTAGCTCTTCTTGTTGAGATTTAAACGAGCTTTAAACACACAGACAAACACACATAATGGAAGAACAAACCAAGAACATAACACAAAGATAAAATAATAAAGAACAAGACACAGATTTTAAGTGGTTTGACAATTTGCCTACATCCACGAAGCTGCATGAATTTTACTATTGATGGAGAGAGTTACAAAGAGCGGCTGCAATGCAATCACAAACCCTAATCACCAAAATAAAAGATTTTTATATGTCTTGTGCACTGGGCCACAAAGCAGACCCAAAAAAAAATTTCATTAAAAAACCGTTCAACATTATTTCGGGTTGGGCCCCTATCCGGATCAACACAAAAAATTAGGCTCCACAAAAGCCCAACACTTCCGATGACATTGGTCTTATGTCTAGCTTGCCTCTCATGTCGAGTTCATCCAATTGGATGCTTTCAACCTCTTTCTGCTTCATGGAAGCCATGTAGCACTCCCTTGCCATGCGCTGGTCTCCTTGGACCACTCCAACTCCATTTTTCGTAGGGAACTTCATAACCAAGTGATAGGCAGAGGGGATAGCCTTCATTGCGTTGAGGGGTGGTCTTTCAAGCGGCATGTTGTACGTAGAAGGGGTATCAACCACTAGAAATCTCACAATGTAGGTAGCTTAGCAGGGTGGATCCCCTATAATAAGCACAAGTTGGATTGATCCCAAGGGTAACACTCTTTCCCCTGAAAATCCCAATAAGTGAGCACTTACTAGCTCTAGCTTTTCTTTACCTATGCCCATTTTGTCAAATGCAGAAGCAAAAATGATATCTGTAGAGCTTTCGTTGTCAATCAGGACTCGATGAATTGTTCTATTAGCCACGATAACTCTCACCACCAAGGGGTCATCATGGAAATAGTGGCAACCTTTCAAGTCTGAATCTGAGAAGGTGATGGTTGTGCTAAGCCGAGGTGTCTTGGACACAGTGTGTATTTCCACTGTCTCGCTATCTCTGATTCTTCGCAGATGTGTCTTTCTAGCTGCGGTGGACTCTTCACCTCCTGCGAATCCTCCATATATTACTCTGATTTCTCCTAGAGGCTGTTGATGCTGCGCAGGGGCTTGCTGCTGAGGTGGTGGCAGTAATATAGCTCGGTTCTGATCCTCACAAGCTACGTAGCGGTACAAATACCCTCGTTGGATCAGAAACTCGATCTCTTTCCTCAACTGGATGCAATCATCAGTGTGGTGACCATGATCTCTATGGTACTCACAATATTTGGTGGTACTCGCAATATTTGGTGAGATCTCTTTTCGCTGGATCTGCTTTCATCCGAGGAGGCCACCTCAGGAACTTTTCGTTCTACACCTCATACAGGATCTGTTATATTGCTGCGGTGAGAGGAGAGAGCTGCCGAGGTGCATACTTCGGTTATAACTCTGGCTGTGGTGGACCTAAACGATCTTTGACGTCTCCCCTTCTTTTGGGGGAACGGTCTCTATCTCTTCTTAGAAACTTATCTCGTCCTTTTTCTCTTTTGGGACTTCGGTCCATCTTTTTCTCTTTTTTTCCTTTTTCTTTTTGCGCGGACGAGCTCTTTACCTTTGAGAGAAGAGTTTCCTCGCCGTTAATGTATTTTTATGCCTTAGCCAACACATCGGCCATTCTTGCTTGAGGATTCTTTGATATTGAGAACATCAAATCCTTGAATTGAACTCCCAAATTTGCTATGAAGGCCGTAACGGCAAACTTTTCATCTGGGACATCAACCTTTAATGACTTCGAATTGAACCTTTGGACATAAGATCTGAGGTTCTCTTGGGGTCCTTGCTTCACATTCAATATGTGATAGCTCGGCTTTCTGTAGGTCCAAGCTCCTATAAAATGAGACACGAAAGATACGGAAAGCTCCTTAAAAGAAGAGATTGAGGCTGGGGGGAGCCTGTTGAACCAAGCCCCTTCAATGTAATGGCAAATGTGCGACAACGCACTGGATCCTGGTATTCATGTAGCTCCATCTGGTTCTTGTAAGTTAAGGTGGTCCATGGGGTCTTTTGTCCCATCAAATGCCTCAATTTGTGGCATTCTAAATTTCAGAGGGAGGAAAAAGTGTAGCATACCAGTGGTGAATAGGGATTCGATCTGTTGCACCAAGGCGTCCATTGTGACTGGAGCTTTACTTCTCACAGCCTCCTTCATATGGATGAGCTCTTGCTTGATATCTTTGAAGCGTTATTTCCAGTACTGATCTCTTATTTCCTGCTAATGAGGGAAGAAATCATTCTTTTCCACCCCATCATCCTGACTTTGCACTTCTTCGTTGTGGCCATTCTTAGGGAGTGGATAGGGAACCTGCCCCATGGCTCGGCTATTTTTCTCTCATTCATTAACTTCTCTAAGGGGGTCGAGGTGTGGTTGTTCTCTGTGAGGGGGTTATTCTAGCTTTCTTGGGCCGGTCGTATCTCCTATGGGCATTTCAAGAGCTTCTTGTTCTGTTGCAGCAAACGTTGGTTGATAAGGCGAAGGGCTCTAACTCGTTATTTGTGGGGGGATTCCCTATGGGTGGATTAGCCTCTGGGTCATTCTCGAGTTGTCTGTCGTTGGTATCTTCCTGTTGATCTTGTGTTCTCGGTGGGTTAGTTTGACTTATACTCATGTTGTGAGTTGAGACCATTAGTCGCTAAAGGATCATCGCATTTGTAATAAGAACAATCGTTCCCACAGACGGCATTAAACTGATGGTGTTAATTTGATGAGGATGAGCAGAGGATGTGAATAATGGTGGTGTATGGACTAGGCTATATAACATAGACCAGAGCTACGAGGCTCATATGAATTGTCGTGAAGAATATTAGGGGAAGGGGGGATTTGCACAGTAAAAATATAATGGTTCACCTGCTCGGGAGCTCGGTTAGTCCATTATTAAAATGAGGCTCTTGCTCGCTTTTCTTCATTGATTGCTTGGATGCTTTACAGTGCAATGTAGAGGAAATTAGGGTTATTTTTTACAACGGAGGCATTTTACAGTATTTATAGAACTATTCCTTATTTAGTGGGATCTTTGCCGAAATCCTTGGCTTTCGTGGTGGAATTCTCCTTGAGTCTAAGAGTGAATCTTGGTTAGTTAAGAGTCTTACGTCTTGACTCTTGCTTCCTATTGCTTCGGGGGTGCCTACTGTCATCTAGTTGTTCTCTTATCATTCATGTTGTTATCTCGTATGAGTGTGAGTTCTAGCTTTGTTCCTCTGGGCTCTTTAGGTCTTACCTGTCCTCCTGGTCTGAGCGCAGAACCCAACCTCGTACTTAATAGGATTTCCTCTTGGGTATCATTAGGAACCAATGCATAAATGAATCTTGATCATGATAATTAATTACTATCAAGTAAAATCACACTTTTTTATGAACTAAAAATCAAAGTCACACTATAAAAAAAGGTAAATTTGTACAAATAATGAAAAAGACATGGTGCACAACTAAAGCAGAATGAATGTGTTTCTTGTTAATTGTGTTATTGCTAAATTCAATTATGCATCACTTAACCTCACCTATCATGATCGTGTACAATTAAGGAAAATGATGTGTTCATCAGAACTTTTACCAAATTTTAGATCTCAAATGATGTGGTACATTAAAAGACATTGGATATTTGTTGAAAGTTTATGGGGTTCATTGATCTTATAATTCACATTGATTTAGGATTCAAAATTTGATGGGTGTAATATTGTTGGTAATGATAATGTCGGGTTGTTGGAAGTTGTTAGTACCTACCAAAGTCAAAAAAATCGGATGTGATCCTAGAGGATCGTGAAGTAAAGATTATAAATTTGTTTTTTTTTCTTTTCTGGGGTGGAGTGTCTTATTGAAATCTCAATTGGCTTAGAACAAAAATGGTAATATTTACCATTTCATTGAAACAATTATTATCATTATTCAAAGTATGTGATATAGGTTTTTTATTTGGTGGTAGATGGAAAATATTATAGTAAGTTGTTGATATTTTTTGATAAAAAAAAGTTGATGATATTTGATTTTAAAAATAATTTACGTGCAGCACACGTGTGCATCAACTAATATATATATATATACCTACGAGAGAGCAAAAAAAAAAAACAGGTTCGTGATAAAAAAAATAACAATTACGCAATAATCCTCAGACAGGTACACTAAAACATAGATCGTCAGACACGTATATTAAAATACGGATCATTAATGTACCTTCTTCTCTATAAACATAGATCGTCAGACAGACACATTAAAAAAATTTGGCGAGTGAGGTTTTTTTAAAATCTTATTGGGGCAGAATAAGAATTATTCTATCAGCAAAACCTTGCAAAGTTGTTTCTTCTTTTTGAATCTCAACTTGCTGCATTTATGCTGATTTGACCTTTCCCTCTCCATCTCTTTACCTCATTTGGTCTTTAAGACAAGAATAATTTTTACTTTTAAGATGACAATAGGAGTAGAATTTTCCTAAAAGCAATCGCATAATCCTTCACAATACTTTAAAATTCAGACCAAAAAATGATTGCAAATTGCAATACACCTTTTTTTTTTTCCTTACTTCCCAGATCAACCTTTTAATAGTTGATAACTATAATTAACCAAAAACATTGAAGATATTTCAAGAAAAACTTACCATTAATTTAGCTCCCCTTGACGATTACACCCAAGTAATTCGACTTTATTTCATTCTATGGAGATTTTACAACTCTATTCTCTACTTTCTAATTTACATCTTAAACTATTGTTGTTTGTATATATGAAAGTGTGATTTAAATCCATATTTTCAATGTAAAACTTTGATTATAATTTAAACCCTTTTACATTAAAAAACTGTGGATTTAAACTATACTTTTATAATAATCATAATAGTTTGGTAAACAACTTAAAAAGTAAGACAGAGATTATAAAGTTGAAAATTTATGATAGAATGGTAATTGATTCAAAGTAAATTCACTCATCCCAAGTCCAAGACAAATGCATGCAATTTTAACTTAAAATAGATTTTGCTGTTCCTCACATAATGGAGCAAGCATTGGGGTTATCATCGCTGAAGAGATATGTGATTTTCTCCTCAGTTCCATTTGGGGCAGCAACAGCCTGCACAACATTTCTAACATAGCCAGAAGGTGCTCTCTTGTCATAGGCTTGAGACACATAAGGATAGTAGACAAGATTGTGTGGGATATAAGGCCAGAACTCAGCTCTCTTTCCAGTGCTCTTTACTCTTTTTAAGACCTTGTTTGGATCCACATAGCCACTAACTGTCACCCGGCTTTCTTTTGGGATAACCTCCACAGTTTTCACACCTAAAACCATTGAGGAAGAGAGTTCAAAAAAAATATTAATTTGTTCTTTTTAATATGAAAAAAAACAATACTTTATACTTCACAAACATAATGTAAAACAAAAAACTCTAATTACCTAATGATATGACAAAAAACTCTAATTGCCTAGTGATATGACTATTAGTTTTAGCAAATACCATGCCTTGGTCTTTTGCCTTGGAATGAAGAGAAAGGGGGGGAAAACCTGTGAATCACATCGTTCTGTTTAAAAAATTCTATATAGAATTTAGTTTTTGAAGACGAAGCGGACTGAGACTAACTAAAAAGAAACAAATTCAGGATTTATCATATGCTCATTTATCATATGAGTAATTTAGAATGACCGACGTATATGCATATATATATATATAGAGAGATAGAGAGATCCATGTTGAACCTTTCATGGATTTAACTGCATTCTTGACCCTTCTTTTACATCCATCACAATCCATTTTGACTTTGATCTCAACTGTCTGAAACAAGAACGCAATCATTTTAGTAAGAAAGACTTTCAACTCAAGAAAATTTCACACACATGCACAAACACACACAACAGATCAGTTGTTAATCATTATAGAGACGACGAATTGTTACTTTGGAGCTTATGAGTACCTGCATTGGTTTTCGTTTGCTTCTTGAGCTGGTGACAGTACAAAAGTAGGAGAGATAGTCAAGACCACCCATTTTCCTTTTCTTTCGCAGAAAGTAATGCACAGAGAGAGAGAGGTCTATGATGCACACTGTAAGACTAGGTATTTATATATATACGATGTTTGTGGGGCTTAAAGAGATGTGAGAACAAGCTGTGTGCAGAAATTAGTGCAATGAAGTTAAGAAAAAAAAATGCCCACAAACCATGATAATGTGGCTTGAAATCATGAGTGGGCAACTATGCTTTTGGATTTCAACAATTGTTTATGTCGATAAATTAGTTAGAAAAATGTTGTAAAGTGCTTTTGTGTTTGCTTCCATTTTCTATCAATGGGTGTGGCTTTGCTTTTCAATTATTTATTACAAGTTCCACAATAATGGCTTCTGCAGGTTGATTCTATCCATTGTTTAATGATCAGAGGGTTTTATTTTTTAAAAAGAATTCAGTAGATTTTATTCCAAGTAAAATTATTCTAAATCATTGTAAGATTGTTTTAGTCAGTCAGATGTGTTGAGATTAAAACAAGCTTTAAATCCACAAACAAATACACACAATCGAAGAACAAACCAAGAACATAAAACAAAGAGAAAACAATACAGAACGAGACACACAGATTTTACGTGGTTCGGCAATTTGCCTACATCCACGAAACTGCAGGGATTTCACTATTGAGAGGGAGAGTTATAAAGAGCGGTTACAATGCAATCACAAAACCCTGATCACCAAAACAACGGGTTTTTATATGTCTTGTGCATCGGACCACAAAGCAGGCCCAAAAAATTTTCCTCAGGAGCGCTCTATGGACTAATCCTCAGAAAATTTTCCATTAAAAACCGTTCAACATTATTCCGGATCGGGTCACCATCCGGATCAAGACAAAAAAACTAGGCTCTACAAAAGCCCAACAAAATGTATAAGGTTGCATAAGTCTTTCAGAAAATTTCTTTGTTTTTTCAGTTTTTCGAAATAGAGATGAATATATTTAAGATTTTATATCGATATACTAGCAATAGCCCTTGTTTGAAAACACTATAAAATATCAAATATCAAACAAATCTTGCAATATTTGTATTTTAACTAATAATTCAGATCGAATTCTATAACGTACTAATCAAGGGCCATATATATAGTAGCATATTTTTTTTTATTTTTTTATTTTTTGATCCGGCATATATATAGTAGCCTAAATTTTCTCACAAAAGAACAGTCTAAATTTTAGTACCAAATAGTGTTACTAGGATTATGATATTTATAATGGTAAATTTTACTGACACTCCCTCCAGATTGACTTAATTTCAAGAACACTCCTTATGATTTTTGAAATATCATTGTCACTCTCTGTCAGATTATATGGATTAACATACTAACTAGAGATGCGATTTTATTGAATTACCTTTCAAGACTTCAACCCTATTGTTTCCCGTTGAACCCCTATAGTTTCTAATCCTACACACACCCCAATTTAATTTAGAATTTAGTTTCATCAAATTGAACTTCGATTTCAACAAATTAACATTTAAATAATTAATTCAAATATTTTTTTTATTAAATTAATATTTTGAAATTAAATTTCTTTAAATTTTATTCAATTTATTTAATTTAGAATTTAGTTTCATTAAACAAAATTAAATTGATGAAACTAGTGTTAGTGAAATTGATGAAATTAGTGTTAGTGTGATGAAATTAATATTTGAATTGATGAAATTAAATGTCAATTTGTTGAAAGTGAAGTTCAATTTTGATGAAACTAAATTCTAAATTAAATAAATTGAATGTTAATTTTAAAAATTAAAAATTAGAATATTAATTTACTGAAATTAAATATGAATTGGATAAATTGATGAAATTAGCGTTAGTATGATGAAATTAATATTTAAATTAATAAAATTAAATGTTAATTGATTAATAAAATTAAAGAGTCAATTTGAGGGTAAAATTGATATTTCACTATAATATATTCTATAACATCACTGATTTTGTTAGATGTCAGTAAAACCAATAACCGTAGAAGTATTATGTGAAACTCATGTTAAACTATAAACGAATGCAGTGACATTTTAAAAATTATAGGGGGTGACCTACAATTAAGTTAGTTTAAAAGGGGTGTCAATGAAATTTACCCTATTTTTAATAACTAATACTCTGATTGGTGATGGTTTTTAGCTTTTATTAGCAGAATTTGTTAAAGATAGAGCTCTTTATGTGACACTTTTAGAAAGACAGATGTAAAAAGGCCCAGATTAATAGATCAACAGTCTAAACATTCATCCTTCTTTGGTGGGCCCACGAAAAGAACGGCCAATGCAATTACAACAGCTTTTGTGTTTCTTACTTGTGAAATCAATAATAATATTCCCAATTAATTTATTAAATTTAATTTTTTGATTTAATCTGCTATAGCTGCTGGATTAATAATGGATTTTATTTCACATTGAAACTTGATGCTTATCCAACCATGATAGCAAATCAGTAAATTAAGTCTAAGAATGTGTTATGTTAATATAAATTCAGCATTTAAAATGAATGAATTGACACTTATTAATTAAACATATTCGATTACTAAAATTAAAATATCTTAATATGTTAAATGCTCTGTAAAAATAGACTAAAATATTAAGTAGGAGGTCACTTACTTAATTTTGAAAGCTGAAAGCGATTAAGAGGAACATCTTTATAATTTTTTTAATATGACAATATTATCTTGAAATATTTTACAATCATATTAAAACTCTAGAATGTTCTTTTCTCCAAGCCTCAATCTCTCTAGCCTCCACCAATGTCAAAGAGGTCAAACTAATATAAGCTATATATATGAAGCTCGATCTTGAGGACTCATATGACTCTTTTGTGTTCATGATTTTGAAGCATTCCATTCTTATTATATTTTTATGTTTTTTAGCATTCGAGTTGGCTTGGTTTGCTAGATATTAAAGTTTTTATCTTTTCATATGATTCTACGCCATATAGTTCTACACTTTATATATATATACTAATAATTGTTCGTGCTTCAAGGGAAAATACGTAATGAAAAGCACTTTATAATCTAAAACAAACTATTAATTTGAAATAGTTTTTAAGATTAAAATTAAGCTAGTCTCTAATATTTTTCAAAAATTTCGATAGAGTTTCCTCTAAAAATAGGAGCCCAAAAAAATTTAAACTTGTCTACAGAATTTAAAATAATACATAACAATCATCATAATATATACTATAACACCACATTCTATTTCCTCCAAAATCATCAATACTTACCCAACTACCAAAACAACCATTATTTCATATCCAAAACCATCAATACAAACCCAACCACCAAAACAACCATAATTACATACCCAAAATCATCATAAGCATGTGTAATTATTTGATTGTACAAAAGATGGAACAAACATGCACAAAGAGAAACAACTTTCATCAACTTCATCTTCTTTATAGCTAACACCAAGCATGCTTCCATGTATACCCGAAAATGTTTGAAATATAAAAATTATTGAAATATGTGAGACAAAATATAACAATTGAAAATTGAAACATAGGACCCCTTGCTTTTCTCGTTAGTTAGAATTAACATAATTATTGTCATCAATTCCATTACCTTGAATTATCAAAAAAAAGGTAATGAACACACACATTTGTATGTGGTAGGGGCGGATTTAGATTGATATAGGTAAGAATTTATTCTCCGTAGTATTTCAACAAATGGTTCATCTGTCTAATAATTTCAATCATAAATCTTTATTAGTGACAGTATAGTGGTGTGTGAGTTTGATGTGCGAGTGTTTGAATGAGTGTAGTTGGGTGTGTAATCAGTGTGTGTTGTGTTGTGATTGTGCTCTAACTTATTCTAGCTGCATGAATGTGTGTGTGTGTGCTTGCATGAGAAGTAGAGAAAAACAAAGAAAGGGAGTAAGACATGAGATTACTTGCATAGTAGGTTGATTAGTGGGGGGTTAGTCATCGTTGGAGGTGGATAGGTCGGATTGGATTGCAAGTCGTTTGAGTTTTCTCAGAGAGAATGTCATCATTCAATCAAGTCACTAAACCTTCTCTTCATCACTCTCATAAATGTCTTCGTATCAATATGAATGCACTTTGCCCCATAGAAGGAATGCATAACTATCTAAATTATTCACATAAACAATCAAATTAACACAATATATATTTGTAGAAATACTAAAGCTATTTGATGTAGTGATGTAAGAGTAAAGTTACATGATTATGTCGGCCCCATCTACAAAGGTCAAGTGCATATATTTTATCGTTCTTTTTTGGAAAATTTACTCCAATCATGCAAATATTGAATCTCGTTGTAAAATTAAAAGTTGAAATATTGAAAAGATCATATAATTAGTATAAATAAGCTTGTCTAAACTATACCATTTACTTGTCATAAGAATCGTATAACAAAATTTCAGGGTAAACAATTTTTGTGGTGCAATTTGACCTATTTTTAGGGAGGAGGAAACTAATACGATCCAAAGATGTGCATCTTGATTGTGTTACATAAAGGTGTCCATGACTAAATACAGATATTCGTAAATTAACCTCAACGAACTTGACAGATTGTGCTTGAGTTTTATTGATTGTCATAACATAAGTTAACTAGATAGAAAACTAATGTCTTGTCATTTGAAAAGGCAAGTCCAAAGATGTTGGTGCCAATGGTATTCTCGAAATGAAGACTAAATTGCTAATTTTATGCCCATTTAATAGTTGAGCTTCGATTACCCCTGCGGCACATCTAAAACTAATGTCTTGTCAATCGTGCGCTATTACAAAGTCCATCTTTCAATGCAATTTTCCGCAACAACATTATTGAATATCCAACTTTCAACTCCAATTTAAATGGTGGCAACCCTGAAGGATTCAGCGAGTTTAAGTACTCATTAGGATATCTATTCCTAATGGTACGATCAAGCTCATCACCTTTAGACATTTTATCTACAACTAAAAAAGTAATTTTCTATCCTGGAGAAATATTCAAGGTTTCAACATTTATATCACTAACATCGTCATTGCGAGCAAACATAATAGTGCGTTCAGTGAGAAAGTTCAGAGTCACTATACCAGCCACATCCAATCGTGGTAGATTCTAAATTTCAATTCATTTAGATTGTGACACCTGTTTATTGTAGATGAAAGTTGCACAATTTTTTGTGGATTGGTCCCAATCTAAAAAGTGAAAGTATAATTAATCAAAAAATAAAATATTAAATTAAAGCATCATGCCATGAAATTGAAGGTAAAATAGAATATTATCTCCATCAACAATTTAGCAAAACTAGCATTTCTAATGTCTGTATGAGTTAATTACATGTTTAAACCCAGAGTCAAAACATGTATATCTTTTCATAGTAAAGAACATCTCAATGATGCACCCACAAATTTCTTGCAGACTCCTTTTGATATAACATGCAGGATTTGTCAAAAGCCTCCACCAAGGAAAATAGTGATACCCCTAAAAGTCTTTTTATCATCTCTAATATCTGGGAGTGTGTGATTGACTACCTCAACACAATATCGATGTTACATAGGAATTTCGTCTCATATTATCAACTTTGTTTCTCTAAACAACTCGACATGCATTGATTGTTTAGTAAACCAACAAATTGAACTTTCAAACGTTTTCAAAGGATTACAAAATATAGAATGTGCGGTGCGCTCTTACCAATAACAACGATGCAATACCAGAGGAAGCCACAGTAACAACATGTCCATGGCTATGCAATTTGGTTGCAATGGTGTTGTATAAAAACGTTTTCCGTATTTCAGCACCTCCGTCCAAAAAGAATGTAGTTTCTATATTTTTGCATACTGATGATGTGATTATAGTATAAGCAACAAATTGTGCATCATTAAATACTTCAACATTAATTTGTGCACCATTCTGTTTTGCTTCATTCTGAAGTTGTTGGTGCTCAAACAGTAACCGATTGCCAACTATTACATTCTAATTTTCAATTGGTTGTGGCATGGGTGAAAAGTAAGATAAACTATTCCCGAACTCGTGGAGCAATTGATTCATCAAATATAAACCATAATCTTCAATTTGATCATTAGTTGGATTCAAAACACCAAATATAGTACAAATTTTGTGTGCTAAATCATTACATATATGCATCGAGAATTGAGTCCGTAGTGCAAGTGGATGCAATGAAGAGCATTTTGTGAGAAAAATAGCAAATAGTCTCCTTAATTGGTATCATGTTCTCATAAGTACAGCCTCTTAAAGACATTGTATCTATTTTTCATCATCTTCAAGAAATCCTCTTACACCACATGCTAACTTGAATGTATTATGCATAATATTATTTACCGTGTGTAACTAGTCAAATGAAGTTGGTCTCTGACAACTGTTAAAAGCAAACGCAGATAAAACTGTTCACCTGAATTAGGACTAGCAAAGTACATTCTATCATTTGCATAGCCCCTTTGTATTGGAGTCCATTTCTTGATGGTCTTATTACAAACAATTTTTCATGAATTCTTGATAAGTTGATGCATGTGCAGATTCATGTGAAGCTCAGCAAGTAAAAAATCTGGTCGGAGTTGTATCTTGTTGTGCATCTTTAGAAATGATCACATCAAAAGATTTAGCAGGGTTAAAGATTACACGATACATCCCAGGTAAATGAAGTGTCAATAGTACAACCAACAAAATTTCGTTAAGTAAAGGATTACCAAACAATCGCCAAGCAGCTTCCGGAGGTCCAATATACCTTGCGTCAATATATTGTTGGATCTCATTTATTCCTCCAAACACCATAGTTGTGCGATTAGTTCCTTTATAAGTATGCTTGTGAATGTATTTCACGCATCTGATTCTTGCACAAACTTCAACACTGATATGACAACTGAACATTCTTGATAGATACGAATTATGTGGTGCAACGTCCTTATTATCAATATCTTGCCTCTTCACGATGAACTTTTGACCAGTATTATGACGACGATAGACAAAATATCCATCGTGGTCCATGCTTGTTGATTCCACAAATGCTCGAGGATACCTCTTGGTGCACACCCCATTTCGATATAACATTATTGCTTGGTGCCTAAAACATAAAATAATTAGAAACTAAATTATTAAACGTATCCCTTATCGCAGTGATGCCTTATCATTTCTTATAATTATGTAGGTAAGAGGTATTTAGAGATAATTAGTGTAAGCTAATGTAAATCATTCGAACACTATTATGTTATAAATTTATTGCTTAAATGTATCTCTTGTTGTAGTGATGCCTTAACATCACTTAGTATGTTTAAATCCATAATTATTTGCCAAACCATCTACTACAAATTTAAATCCACAAGGATCAAACTATTTACCATACTCTTAATTATATTACAGTGATGCTTTAACATAACTATTTGCCAAACTATCATGTCTAACTTCATAATTATAATAAGTCAAACATCTTTCTACAGTCGGAAATTAAAATAATGGATTTTTACTAAAAAATCATATGACATGCACTCATGATGATTTATTATTGGACCACATTGCACAACAAAAAATCAAGTAAAATGAGAAAAAATAAACCAAAATGAAAATTTGCATCCATCTTAACGTAATAGATTTTGGATTTAGCATTTGAGCTTCAAGTGATTTGTGATCTAATTTTCCAAATAAAACCTCAACTGCAATTCTGAGAGAAATTAGCAACGCACATAATAAAATCAACAAACATTATTGGGATTGGCCAAAAAATGGAAGATTAAGAAATTTCTAATATAACCCCCTAATAATATGTTAAAATCTTCAGAACTAAAGATCCAACAACATTCAACACTAAGGATTGACAAAGTTGATACACACAAGTTGTTATCTTTATAACATTTTTGACAGAGGTTCCTCTGAAACTATGATCCAATTGACAATATCAACATATTTGTACAACTCATAATGTTTATAGGACTCAACAATACGGATGTTGACCCTCTAAATTTCAATATTTTTGTCATTTGGGTTCAACTTTATATACAATCTATCACAAAGCTCCAAAAAATGTCAAATAAATAGACTAAACATCATTAAGGACTTAAAATTGACACAAAAGCTTCATATTTTGCACTAATCTGATGCTAACAAAATCAAAATTAAAAAAAAAATCATAAACATCTTTATACACAAAAAATAGAGAAAAAATAGGACGAAAAGTCATACCACTTGACAAACTTTACTGTTTATTCCTTTTTTAGAAGATGTTGTCTTTTCTTTCCCCTTAGATCTGGTATTCGCCAATGCATTTGACATTTTTTCTCCTTATATAAAAAAATCAATGTAAAGAATGTAAGAAAACGATAGTTCAAAAAAATCAGATTGACAAATGGGTGTGATGTATACATCCATATGACATAAGAAAACGCTAGTTAAAAAAAATGAATGAGAAATGGGTGTGAGGTAACACTACCTCACATATACGAAAACGATTAAGTTCGTATTCTTTGCAAATCGCCACACCTACATTATTCTGACTAAAGCATTCGAACTTGTAGATAAAAAGACATTGAATAGTAAATAGGCTGATAGGAAGATTAGATAAAAAATAATAAATGATGAGTAAGAAAACACTTATACAATATTTTGTAGATAGTCATCCATCTGTGACAACATTAATGAATAAAAATCAAAATAAATAGGTTATTAAACAAATGAATAAGTGTTGTTTAGAGATAGAGGAAGAAATAATTATCTTACAGTGCCAAAACTAGTGACATCATCCATTTTTTAATGGTAGTGCGGTTGCAATGGTGGGGACTACATAGTAAATTTCAACTATTATCAAATAACCCAATTTTTGTGAAAAATAACCCTAACATCCATTTTTAAACACTAACATTCAAAAGCAAACCTAAATTCAAAATCACAAAAAACAAAAAGGTGACTCTAACATTCAATCAAATATCACCAATAAAATTAAAATCCAAGTAGAAAAACCCCTAACATCCAAAACGGTACAAATAATCATCAACTCAGCATCTCATTCCATGAAAGTAACACTCATTTCAATCAAAATAATCCTAAATTGATCGCAAACCTAACTTCCAATTCGGAAACCTAAACCACAACATTAAAACCAATTTAACATTAAAAACACCTAAACTATAACATTCAAACCAATTTAACATTCAAAACACCTAAATTATAACATTCAAACCAATTTAACATTCAAAACAAGCAAACTATAACATTCAAACTGTAACCTTGAAGTTATAACAAAAATTTTTAAACCTATTTCTCTCTCTCTCTCTCTCTCACACACACACACACACACACACTTTTAGACCAATGGTTTGCCCTTTACATATAGCAAGGATGAATAGAATGGCACACAAAACACTACAAAACCCTTCTTTTTGGGAAATGTGGGTGTGACTCGACTTATGAGTGGTAAAAATATTGAGCTAATCATTTTAATCACTAAGCAAATAGGCCTTCATGGGATTGTTGAACCCACTTCACAACTTGTCTAATTGTTGTTGCCATCAACAGTAAAAAGTTAACAATCATGATCCACATTTTCAATGCAAAATAAGTAATTTTTTTTGTACTTTTTCCATAAATTTCATTAAGTTGATTGAAATTAAATGATAATATTCAGGACCCATATTTGTATCCCGATGGTAAAGTAAACAATTTTGTCTTGGAAGCCGAAATGTAAAAATGATTTCTTCACTAAAACCCCCATATGAATACATAAAAATTTTCAAAGAGGCAAACTAAATACATAAAGGAACTCTCATACAAGTAAAATAGAGGGGGGCTTTTGAATTTTTTTGGAGAGAAAAGGACATATAGACTACACTCATTTTGATTTGTCAAACACCAAATTAAAACCAAAATTATCAAATCAATAAAAACCCTATTATCACATAGGACTTACTATGACTGTAACATTCAATAAAAACCATATTATCAAAAGCCTATGAAAAAAAAAAAACCTAAACTATAACATTCAAACCAATTTAACACCTAAACCCTAACATTCAAAACAATTAAGCTATAACATTCAATCCAATTTAACATTCAAAACACCTAAACTACAATAAAACTTATCAAACTTATTTGAAAAAATATAAAATTCAAAACACCCAAATTAAAATTTGAAAATCTAACTATAATGGGCTAATCATTTTAATCACTAAGAAAATAGGCTTTCATGGCCATCAACAGTAAAAGGTTAACAATCATGATCCACATTTTCAATGCAAAATAAGTACTTCTTTTAAAAAACTTTTTTCCTAAATTTCATTATGGAAGTCAAAACTACAACATAAAACTATCAAAGTCAAAATTGATGGGCTCGGCCGAGAGCAGACCCAAAATTATGAACCAGGCCCAGAGTCATAGTCGAGGCCCAACTTTGAGGCTCAGTTTTGGAAGGCAAGCCAGACCCATCGTAGGAAGGAGGAAGTTAGGTCAACCAAGCCACCTTGAGAAAAAGTCAAGTTAGTAGCATCATGATGAGAGACTCAGTCCATAACTGACAGGCGTAAGGATCTCCTTGGGATGCGTAGGTCACCACCTCTATGGAATTGTCTCACCTGTTGCAAGAAGGGCACTACCTCCACCAAACTAACTTAGTTGATACGAGAAAGACGCTTCAATCTGTTAGGAAGCACCTATAAATTGTAAGCCCCACTTACACTACGGGGCATCACACATATCACTCACACTTGAGATACCAACACTCTTTGAAGCAGTAAAACACAGGTCATCCTAACCCTTCATAGTGGAGTAGGTCACCCTGACTGAACCACTTAAATTGTATTTTACTTGTGTTGACTCATATCATTTAATATAGTATTAAATATTTGATAGATGGTGCATAAACACATTTTGTGCATCATTAGTTTGGTATTGTCTGTGGGAAGCGACTAGGTCTATGAATCAACAAACGGAAGAGAATGATCCACCACGTCGCGACGAGGTCCCACCTCCACCAGCAAACCCTGTTGCTGTAGTAAATCCTGTACCTAGACAGCAACTATTGGAGACAATGTAGCTGTTGGTGAACCAAAACCAATAGATTCTCCAATTGATGCTCGTCGGATACACTCAAGGAGTTGTGCCCCAACTACTAAGAGGAGAAACACCCCAATGCCAAGGTGTCCATCAGCAGGGCTCCAGCGCCAAGGCATCTCTCAGCAGGGTGCTTAGCACCAGAGTGCCCCCTTACAGCTAGGGGTATTCAAATTTCTGATTATCCACAAATTCTGACCCTACCCTCACTACAAGAAAATTCGTTTTTTGTGACGATTTTTTTCGTTGCTAAATTAAAAAAAATCGTCATAAATTATTTTTTGCGACTTTTTTTTTTGTCGCATGTTCGTCGCAATAGCCTCGTCGTAGAAAGTATTTTGCGACGCAAATTTGTTGTTATCGCAAAAAAAAAAATGTTGCGACGAAAAAAAAAACGTCACTAAAAAGTTATTCAACCAACGTAAAATATAAAAAATCATAATTTAATTAATTTTTAGCGACAAAAAAAAATGTCGCTAATAATTTTTACAAAAATAATAAAAAATAATAATGTAATTTATTTTTTGCGACGATAAAAAAACGTCGGGAATAATTTTTTACAAAAATAAAAAATGTAAAAAATAATAATGTAATTATTTTTTGCGACGCAAAAAAGACATTGGTAATACTTTTTACAAAAATAAAAAAGTAAAAAAATAATAATGTGATTAATTTGTCGCGACGTAAAATAAATCGTTGCTAATAATGTTGTACAAAAATAAAAAATGTAAAAAAATTGATTAAATATATTTGCAACGTATAAATATCGTTGCTAAAAAGATTATTCCTACAATGTCCGCGGCAATTTTAATTTCACCACAAAAAAAATCATTTTTTTAAAGAATTCATAAAAAATGATATTCCCATAAAATTTTTCACTTGTACACCAATAATACCTGTATTCAATAAAAAACTAACACATTTATTACATTTCACATCTTTTTAAAAAAGAAAAATTTTATTTCCAAAAAAAATTAATTACAAGAATCAAATAACAAGAAGTTCTATAAATTGAAAAAATGACTTTAATCCTTAAAGAGGATTTAAACCATATCTAATTACATCTAATGTCTCTTAAACTTTAACATCTCCAGTAGTCTAGCTACATGCCTTGCAATACCATCTCCAAACTCAACAGATTAGTATCAACCCAGACTGAAGTTAGTTGCATAGATAGAACAAATCAAACCTCTACTAGTTTGTCAAAATCAAAATATCGGTTCTTAGAACCTCCGCTACCAACAAGCTTAGATGGTTTTGATTCCATGAGAACACCTTTCAAGAATGACCTAAAATTGTTATATAAATAAACACAACAAGTATAAGAATAAGAATCGACAAGAATTATACTTGGACAATGAACTCTCCATCCTGAAGTTTCTGAATACCTCTATTAGATCTGCAACATTATCCTACCAAATGAACTTAGGCAAAAGAAAGTCTTGAAATCCTGTTAAATAGCAATAGTAGGACATACTATGCTTTAAGAACATTACATCAAGTAACAATTTTAAAACATAGTTCAATGCTAAATTCAACTCCAAAATGAAAAAAAAGAGGGGCTAAATCCAATGATTGAAACTCTAATATATTCAAGACAAAAAAAAATTGGGTTAATTTGCACAATACTGATGTTCCTAGTCTTAGTGACATAATTGGACCATAGGTTTGTGCAAAGTTGGTCAGAGAAACATGAGACTTTCCCATATGAAAAATATTGCCCACGATGTGCCATGGATTTGGTCCTAGGGGAAGAAGTGTGGTTTTGGATTGGAAGGACTTTAAAATGAAAAGAAGGGACAAGAGAAATACAGGAAAGAAGAGGTAAATTCCTTCAACTACAACAGCCATGCCTTTCATGAACTAGCTCAAGCCTGTTGCAGTTACATATACTGTTAATCAGACTGGTTTGTTTATAATAAGGTGTTGATACAAACACCTCAACCACTCAATGATGCAACAGTTAATATACGAAATGG
>CM042185.1:39923838-39947319 GCA_023539305.1 Ilex asprella
GGAGGAGGATCGCCTAGATAATACAATCCATCTCTCTCATATCCCCTGATAATAATCCTCCTGGTACTCAGGTCCTACAAATAACACGAATCAGATAAGAACACAACCGCACAGTGAAAATCTCTGGCTAACTGATGTACAGATAATAGATTCATGGCCAGTTTTGGCGCATGAAACACCGAACGTAATGTAAAACCATCTGGGAGACGGACTGTACCCCTACTAACAATAGGGGCATGTGTACCATCTGCTAACTGAACTTGAGTATGTAACTGCTCATCAAAAGAGGTGAAATGATGGGCCTCACCTGTCATATGACCATTCGCACCCTAGTCC
This sequence comes from Ilex asprella, assembly GCA_023539305.1. Taxonomy (NCBI): domain Eukaryota; kingdom Viridiplantae; phylum Streptophyta; class Magnoliopsida; order Aquifoliales; family Aquifoliaceae; genus Ilex; species Ilex asprella. The sequence goes on from CM042185.1 coordinate 39,924,175, forward strand.
AGCATCCAAAGGGAAGACGGACTGGCGCAAGTATGAAAGGCACGAGGAATACCTGTAGTAGTCGCAGCAGTAGTAGTCGAACCTCGAGAAGTCATGACTGATATGAGTATATCCAACCGAGAAGTGATAGCATCCATATCATTCTGCCAAGGAGGAGCAGTAGCAGTAGTAGAAGGAGCAATGATGGTAGGTGGTGGTGCCTCAGCAATGGTAACAGGACGATTGCGAGGAGGTGGCTTAAGCTGTGGATGGAGCTTCCAACAAGTAGCCCTGAGATGTCCTAGTCGGCCACAATAATCACACTGACGAGAATCACCATATCGACGCTGATGTGGGGTACTCTGACGACGCTGGGCTCCCTCAGTAGTGGTCATATCATCAATAATACTAGGGCACCCGTGACAGAGATAAAAATAACTCTAAGATAAATAGAGATAAAATAAGGGAGAACAATATACCTTCAGTCGAATAATAGCGACAGATAAAGAAGGTCTAGAAAGCTCTCAAATAATCAGATCACGGTGCCCAGAAATCCAATAAAGATAAATAAATGATCTACTGCATCAAGGGTAGGTCAACGGAGAATAGGATTTAACCCCTCTTAAAAAGGCCCAGATATTTCAACCTGGCAGCATTGTGACGAATAATACAAAGGACAAAGCCACAACCAAAAAACGCAACCCAACAGAGAGAACCCAGCAGTGGGCTGGTCTAAAGTAGGCGTGTGGGCTGGTATCAACAAATCGCTTTAGTAGTTTGGGATTAACTTTGCACCATACCAGAATTAAATAACAAATACTATATACGGCTGATGGAATGGCCTGAAAAATCCATGGATGTTCAACCTTCTTTGGTCTACGGCGCTTGTCAACGTAGCAGCCGATACAAATCGATGCCTGCGATTATATGTTGGGATTATATGTTGGGAGGTCTGGTATATGGTATATGTTGGGAGGTCCGGTGCGTGGCTTTCTCAGGCTGGTAAGGAAGTCGGTGGGTTATTTAGTAGGCAATCGGTACTGCTGGATACTGCTGGGAGGCTATTGGGTGAATTAATATTGGGTTTATTGGATGGATCGGTGCAGGTAGTTCGTTGGTTTGGTTTGGGTCGCTGCTGGATTTTGGTTGCTCCCTGGTGTTTCGGTGTTGCTGCTTGGGTGTTGCAGTCACGGTGGTTGATGATCTTGGAGGCTGGGTTGTCGACTAAGGTATGTCGACTGTAGAGAGGTGGCTGGGTGGTTGTGCTGGTGCTGGGTGGTTGAGCCGGTGCTCGGTTTGTTTGGGCAGTCGGCTGGTATGACTGGTCACGGAGTTGCTGCTGGGTTTTGGGTATGGCTAAAGGTTAGGGTTAGGGTTAGGGTTAGGCTCTGATACCAACTTAAGATAGATGTAAGTGAAAGGGATACAAACTAAGTGTAGAGCCCCCGTATTTATAATCAAACAATGAAGGATACAATAAGGATAAAAAGGTAAAACAAAGGTAAAATAAATAAAAGGAAAACCCTAATAAACTAGGAAATTCCTAACAAACTAGGTTATATCTCCAACAGCAATGAGATTGGTGAGGTGCGCACCATTTAGGGTGTTGTTGGCGCAAAAAACAGAGTAGCTAGCGTCTTTGCCCTAGCCAGGAGTAGCTAGCCAAATGGTGGTAATGGAAAATAGCTAGTGTGATAGCTGGCCCCTTGGAGCCAATATTTAAGGATTGACTATGTAAAATAGCTAAAAAGAGTGTTTTATGGAGTCCCTTGGAGTTGCTCTAATATCTTACAATTGGGCAATGGGCTAATGTTAAATTGGACAATAGGCTAATAAGTTAGAATTGGAGAGTGAACCAACATCAAATTGGGTTGTGGGCTATGAATTAATTTATTTGGCTATTAATAAATAACTTATACAAAAAAAATAGAAAAGTATTAAAAAAAAAGAACATCTCTGTTGACTGTACAATCGAGATCCTGTAAGAGAGAGAAAAAAAGAAAAAGAAGTCCAACTAGGGCAGCCACCGTCTCAGGAAGGAAGTGGAAGAAGAAGAGGAAAAGAAAGTGGCGGTTGGAGCAGATCTGGATTCTCCGATTTTAGTATGTCCCTTCGCCTCTTCTTCCCGCCGTATCCCCACATATCCGAGCCATATCTAGCATAAAAAAACCCTCGTTCGTTGTTCAGGATACTTGTAGAGGTGTCGAACACATGCCCGACACTGTCACGTTGACCCCCCCCCAGTCCAACGAGTATCCGTACTTATTAGGTGGAGAGTAATAAAAGTTAATTTGAACCTTAGCTTGGGTCCTCTTTCTCCCTTATCTATAATTAATATGGTGCAAGTTATGGCTAGTTACTTTTCTACGCTTTGACCTCGCGAGTGTTTTTGTGCATTCCACTATAATGTTGGAATTGGATGAACTTTCTTTAAGGTTTGGAGCTAAGGAGTACCAATATAAACACAGGTATCATATCTAATACGATACAGATACGGATATACGACAAAGTTTTAAAATATAGGGCACAGATATGGAAATGATACAAATAATTGAAATAATATTAAATATTGTTATACAAATAAAAACATTAATATTATGACCTAATAAATATTGAGCCATTGGTTAATATCTTATAATTGGGCAATGGACTAATATCAAATTAGACAGTTGGTTAATATGTTACAATTGAAGGGCTAATAAATAGATTATAAATAGTTGATTAATATATTTGACAACTAATAAATAGATTATACCAAAACAAAAAATTTAAAAAGCTTAAAATTTAATTTGTTCAGAGAGAGAGAGAGAGAGAGAGAGAGAGAGAATAGGAAAAAAAAGAGTGTGACCAAGGAAAAAAAATATAAAAGAGTAAGGCTAAACAAGGCTAGGGCAAGGTGTGTCTCACATAATCGTAGAGAGAGAGAGAAATTGGAGGGAGAGAGAGAGGGGGTCAAACACTCTGGTGAAGAAGAAGGAGAGAAGGAGGAGGAACGAAGAAGAAGAGGAAGAGTTCGAGACAACATGCTTGGCCATACAAGTTCAGACGTGTGGCTGTAGAAGAGATCTTATGGGCTAGGTACCATATCCGAGTTTTTTTTTCCTATACGGGACACTTGTAGAAGTGTCGGACACGTGTTCAGCTGTGTCCGACACCTTCACATTGACCCTCACCTGAGTATCCGTGTTTCCTAGTTTTGGAGGAGTGTGTTTCTAAACTTTCGATGCCATGTCCCAACATATGTTTCGGCCAAACTATGAATGAAACTCAAAGACTGCTGGCTGGAACCATATGTAAGCTTAGGATGGCAGCATGTTCTGCATCCTATATTGTCCTATCTGGAACCATCTGAAAACGGTTGCAGCTGTTGTTTCCTCTGTGGGTGCCCATGGAAGCTACGCTGAGGAGCTCTAATGTATTATTATAGGGGTAATTAGGCAAGTATGAGGTTGCAATCCATCAAATATGGATTCCTGATCATCAAATCGGGTTTGCTGTAGTTTCTTTGAATTTTTTTCTCCGAAAATACAATTTCATTATTCTGTTAGTTTGGTGCCTCAAATTTGCACGAGCAGTTCCACCGCTCTGCTGGTCTTTTCTTAATCAATAGAAGAAAGAACCAGGTTCCCATATATATTCCTTCGTTTTTTCAATGGGCTTAGGGTTCTTTACTTGCATCATGGTGTTTATCTGATTCATTGGAAATCATTGTTTTGGGTATTCTAATTTGCAATCGTATGACCTTTACTCTGTCTAGTTGTTGATCTTTATGTAAAGATGACAGAGATTGGCTCAGATTGCTTTCTTGATAGTGTTCAGGATTACCTTTTTTATTGGGCTAAGACTTTAGTGCCTCCTCACTAATGATAAGTCTATGCTTGTTTCATAAGAACATGTCTGACTGTATTTTGTTACATTTTTCAGTAATTAACAGATTTACACCCTAGATCTGGTTTTCTAGATTGCCACCCAGAGCATTTCGACCCATATTTGATGTCTCAGGACTCACTTTTGACTATTCGGTTCTAAGTTTTTTGCTCCTCATGGAGTATGGAATGTTGAGATTTGATTATTCTCATCAGTATAGTATTCTTTATTTATTTATTTATTTTAGGAACCAAAAATTTTAAAATTAGAAAAGAAAAATTACGTATCCAATCATAAGGTGGATAAGTCATCCATCATAAACATGCAAAGTTAAAATAAAAACCAAAAACAATAGCAAAATCAACCCATTGAGACCTCACAGGCCATCATCCAAACCAGTCGTACTATCTTTCACATGAGGCCATCCAACTTGATGTGATAGAAAAAGGAGGAATATTTTCAAATACTTTTGTCCCCAAGGCCCAAAATGAAGCTTAGAAATATATTCATTCCCACATTCCTTCCACCACTTCCTTTTGTCTTAAAAAATTCTTGAATTTCTCTCCAACTAGATATCAAACAATTGCAAAAATCACACTTTGCCAAAGAATAATTCCCTCACCACTTTCCCCTAAGCCTTTAAAATCCACACAAAACATTGAGGACATAGATTGCGGTGCAATCCAACACTGACCAATCATCTCAAACAATTTATTCCATAAATACGTTGTCGTAGTACAATGTATGAACAAGTGATCCACATTTTCACAACTCTCTTTAGACATGACACACTATTGTGGGCAAAAATTTGTGTAAGGCCTTCTCCGTTGAAGAATATCATAGGTATCAATCTTCTCATTAGTAATTACCCATGCACAAACTTGCACTTTCAGAAGCACCTTAGCCTTTCATATCTTTAATGCGGGATAAAATATAGGTATAGAAGGATCATCAATCAATGACTCAAAAAAAGACTTACCTAAGAAAGAACCGATGGGTCAATGACCCAACCCTTTTTATTTGTTGAGTCTTGACTTAAAGTGACTAGCTCAAGCAAAGAAAGTAAAGACACTAATTCCGAAGATTCCCTATCATTAAGATTTGTTCGGAATCCAAAGTCCCAAGTATATGAAAAGGAATTTGACCTTGACAAAGAAGCAACACTATGATCATGATAGCAATCATTGAAAAAGTCAAGGGAATGAACTTGACAATGACAATTCCCCAATTCAAACATCCTCTCAAAACCTAACCCTCAACCCATTTACCACAATAAACATAATTTTTTATGAAAAGCAAGGTAAAACTCGAGCAATGAACTTCTAAGGGTTTCGATAATTTCCCCGCATACTTTAGCATCCCACCCATTAACTAGCAAGCCATATTTGCTTTTAATAACCAAATGCCATAATGAGTTATGCTCCAAAGAAAATCTCCAAAATTATTTCCTGACCAAAGCCACATTTCTAGCCATTAAAATTTTCACCGAACGTTCACCTTTTAATTTTGACATTAGCACTACCTCTCAACTGATCAAATGATCTTTTCTACCCTCACCCTTTTCTTTCAATAATAACTCTCCCATCATCCCTTCAATCTTATTAGCTACCTCACATGGCATCTTAAAAAGGGATACAAAGTACGTCAAAATGCTTGCTAACGCTGCCTGAACTAAAGTTAATCTTCATCCATTAGAAATGAAAGTCTTTTTTCCACCCATCCAACCTTTTTTCAATCTTTTGAACTAGTAGATCCCAAAAAGAAACAGACAATGGATTACTTTCTAAAGGTAGACCTAACTACTTAAAAGGCAACTCTCCCACCGGACATCCAATTACAAATTCCAATCTAGTTATTTTATCCCAACTAGAATTTATTCCCACAATCAAGCTTTTCTCTATATTAACTTTAAGACTAGAGATCAACCCAAATGCATCAACAATCCTCTTAAGATTCAAGAATTTTTCCTCATTCCCAGAGGAGAAAAAAATGATATCACCCGCAAACTGTTGGTCTGACACTTATACTCTTTCCCTCCCAATCACAAAACCTTTTACCTAGTTAAACTCCTCCACCCTCACCACCAACCTACTTAAGCCATTCACCACAAGAGTAAACAAAAAATGGTGATAAATGATTACCTGCCTAATACCCATTGAAGCCTTAAAATTCCCCCTAGGCTTACCGTTCAAAATAATTGAGAAATTCATTGATTCCCAACACCCTTTAATCCACATCCTTCACCTTGTCCCAAATCCTTTTGATTCCATAACAAAATTCATGAAGTTCCAATAAACATGATCGTAAGCTTTCTCAAAATCAATTTTTGAAAACTAAACCCTTCATACCTCTAGCCCTATATTCTTCCACCACCTCATTTTGCCACATGAGCTACATCCAAAATCTGTCTCCCTTTAACAAACTTTCCTTGATGCACCGAAATGGTCTCACTTAAACACACTTTTAGCCTCAAAGACAACACTTTGACAATGATCTATATAAGCTTGAAACTAAGCTAATTGGCCTAAAATCCTTACTCTTTAAAGAGTTGTCTTTTTTTTTTTTCCTGGATTAATCAAATAAATGTAGCGTTTGTTATTGCATTAATCACTCCTTTACTAAAAAACTCTTCAACACTTTCATGAAGTTATTGTATTCTTTATTTCCTTCACCATTTTTATAAGTGTTATATGACACTTCTCCCCCAAGTCCCTTTTTTGTTTCGGATGACAGAAAACTTGTGTTCGTTTTCTTTGAATCAAACAATGCTAAGATGTCAATGGTCATATCCAAGTGGCAAGTTGTTTATAAATTTTGCATTGAATAATATTTTGGACCGGATCCTTGGTATGACTTTTGTTTGATACTTGTGACATAGTTGTATCTTACCAGGTGTTGTTTGTATTAGTGCCCTAGACCTAAGTTACTCGTTGTCCTTAGGGGTTGGTTACCTAATGACCATGTACAAATTGAAAAATGTGTGTCAAACATTTATCTGAATTGTTTTGCCTTGATAAATCTCAATATCAAGATTAAGTAATGTCAAGCATTTATCTTAATTGTCTTGATAGTCAAGCAAGTATCTTAATTGTCGTTACCATTATGAACTACTGAATGTCATGTCTTGATACATGATTCTTTAATTGTCTTTTGGGCATATGTTTGCATGGCTTTTCAACCTCGTTAATATGGGGTAGTACACCTACACATGTTGCTTGTAGAGACACCCAACTCAGATGCAATATTTTCATTTGTCCTTTATATTTTAGCCACAAATGACTATTCCTCTCTGTTGATGTCATACAGTGGGTGACTACATTATATAATTCTTCTTCTAGCCTAATATTTCAAGTAGGTGCTATTGGTTATGGATTGGATATGAAGTGGGCTATTGTTTTGGTATACAAACTTTGGGGTTTGTGTATTTTTGTCCATAGTTTCTGATTTGTTAGCGTATCCTTAGAAATTACCATATCAGTTGTGTATGAACTATGAAGCTTAATGATGTATCCGCTGTAATTTTCCTTTTCTCTTTTTTTCCATCTTCCAGTCTTCTCTTGGTTGCATTCATCTGCTTTTTGAGTAACTTCCAATCTCTCCATGCTTGCAATTCAAAATTTGGTGACGCTTTTAAACCTTGATCACTGGTTGCAAGTGTATCTTTAACTTCATCTTCTGCTGGTAACGGTTTTTTACTGTTTAGTTACATGGCATATCCATGAGAACAAGTGCTCTGATATTTGTATTTTTCCTGAATGACAATTTAGTGTGAGAATGGTCACATTGCGTGCTCCTCCTGCTGCATTAAAGTTGGGAACAAGTGCCCCTCTTGCTCTTGGCCAATTGGCTACAACCGTTGTCGAGCCATGGAGAAGGTTCTTGAATCCGTCAAAATATCATGCCCAAACATGGAGTATGGGTGCAAAGAGACAGTAAGCTATGGTAAGAAACATGATCACGAGGAGATATGTATCTATTCACCATGTTCCTGTCCTCTTCTTGATTGCAGCTTTGTGGACTCCTCCAAGCATTTATATCTACACTTCAACAGCAAACATTCAAATTCTGCTATGCGCTTCTCCTACAACCACCTCTTCCCTATTTCCTTGGGAAAGAATCAAAGGAGCCGAATTCTTCAAGAACAGTCTGAAGGAAGAATATTTATTCTCAACCGTGGAACTGAACATCTTGGACACGTGGTTGATGTTAATTGCATTGGGCCAAGCTCGTCAAAGAAACGGTTTTCATATGAGCTCATGGCAAGGAAAGGGGACATCTCTGTCAGATTACAATCTTTCACTGAAAGCATTTCTAGGTGGGTCGAACATGTTCCTAGAAAGGGGTTTCTTCTTGTTCCTAGTGATTTTATTGGTTCTAGTGGACAACTCAGGTTGGAAATTAGCATAGCGAGGCACCAATGAGTTTCCTGCTCCTGTTTTAAGAGGAACTGGCACTATTTAGTCATAGTTCTTCGCACATTTTATTTTATCTGGAATTCGACTGGGGTAGTATGAATTGTTTAGTGGTATGAAACTAGTCTGTTGTGGGTAGACAACTTATTTGGGTTGTTTATGATATTGTAAAATTGTATCTTTGAACTTGTCTTCGCTTCGATAAAAAAAAAAAAAAACTTGTCTTCGCAATCCAACAAAGCTATTTGTACCATTGCCTGGTGCTTCAGCTTTTGATTTTGCTACCCTTTTCTCTTCGGATAGCTTGATATATTTGTCTTATGCTTTTTGCTTGATATGTCTGAGCTATTATAGCTGCGTTTGAAGGTGATGGTTTTTTCCAGTTTTGTTGGCTGATGAGTTTTGCTTGCCAGTATACTTGTGTCTAGTTCTTAGCTTTGTGTTGTAACAAAAACAAAGTAAGCAGCAACGTAAGAGAAATCTTGCAAGTAGCACGTGAAACTTCGGAAAGAGAAAAATTTACAGTACAGGTAGCAATAGAGCCGACAATTCCTTAACACTCGAGTTTAGTCTTAATATGTTAGTTTAAGATGAAACAAAGTCAACTTTAACATAATACAAGTTAGATATGACACAAAGATGATGACAAAACTTATTCTTCACAATCGGAGTGATATGTGCTACATGTCGAACTAGCCTATGAATTAGGTGTGGCAATTCTACATACCACTTGAGAATTTGACACAAAATCGATACAAAATTAACATGTTTGAATTTAGTCTTAGTGGGTTGGAGTGTCATATGGGTGGATCCGTTAAACCTAATAAAAATAGAGTCGATACGAATCTAACTAAACACGATTTATATTACGAATTTAATAAGATATAAACTTGATTATACACCATCTTAATTTGATTGAGTATAAATTAAATAAATTTTAACCCAGCATGATATGCTGTCAATCCCTCTCTTGGTTGGACAATTTGAGGAAAATTCATGCATCCCACTTCCCTCTCCCTCTCCCTCTCCATCTCCAATTGCTATCTGCAGTCTTCCTCTCTGCACTAGTTTTCCTTCTGGTGGTCTGATATGACGAGTTCTTTCTCAACCTACATGGCTGGAAATATTTTTTAGCAAACCTAAAAGTGGTTATAAAATTTAGTCTGTAGCAGTCAATAATGTCACGGGGAGAGGATGCACTTCCCCATTATAGTGGAAATGACAATGAATCCTCGTTTAAGAGACAAGAATGGCCCGTAAGCATATTGTCGCGGGAAATTATAAATAGAACCTCGTCCAAGAGACGAGAGTGACCCGTAGGTATATTGTTACAGAAAAAGATAAATGGTAAATGGATCCTCGTCCAAGAGACAAGAGTGGCTCGCATGCATAGTGTGGTGTGGATGGTAAATGGGTCCTTGTCCAAGAGACGAGAGTGATACTGTGAGCATATTACTACAAAAATGGTAAATAGATCCTTACCCAAAAGGATATGAGTGGCTCGCGAGCATAGTGCCACGAAAATAGTAAATGGACATAGTTGGGATCTTGTGAGTAGCAGAGAGTATATCCCTAACAAATGGTATACCGTTGCTTGACTAGTCCAAATGATCAAGGGAAAAGATCACCGCCTTGAGATAAAGAAGTATAACCTTCCTGAAGGAAGAACAGAGCAATAGGAGGCCGATGAACATGACTGTCAACCTTCCGATGTATGGTTCACTATTCACTTGCTTGATTGGTCTTAGAGAAAGTATGTTCTGGATCTTTTCTCAGAAACTGGAATGGTGGGGTGCAAACCGGCATCATCACCCATGATTCCAAACCTGAAGCTTACTGCTGAAGGTGAGGAATTGAGAGATCCGACTATCTATCAGAGTTTGGTAGGTAAACTTATCTACCTAGCCAACACTAGGCTAGACATTTCATTCGCTGTCAGTGGAGTTAGTCAGTTCATGCATAGACCATGTCAGCTTCATCTTGATGCAGTTTATCATATTCTTCGGTACCTCAAGTTTTGTCCTAGACTTAGGTTGTTCTATGCATTAGGATCTCAAACTAGTTCTCTAGTTTGTTATTTAGATTCAAATTATGGGGGAGTGTGTGACAGTCGATCTACTACAAACTTTTGTGCTTTTCGAGAGACTCATCTTCTCTCTTGGAAGAGCAAGAAGCAGTTAGTTATCTCTCGTTCGTCAGCAAAGGCAGAGTATCAGGCACTGACACTTAGCACATGTAAGATTATCTAGCTACAATCAATTCTTGGTGAGTTGGAATTTCTAGTGACTTCTTTATCTACATTATATTGTGATAATCGATATGCTATCCAGCTCGCTTCTGACTCTGTATTACACGAAAGGACGAAGCATATAGAGATCGATGTTCACTTTGTTCGGGAGAAGGTTAACAGTCGTATTATCACTCCATTGTTTGTGGGGATCAGTGATCAGGTTGCGAATGTTTTTACCAAATCTGTTACTCTATCCATTCTTCGGGACTTTGTTGTCAAGCTTAACTTAGTTGACATTTTTGTGCCTAACTTGAGGGGGAGTGTTAGAGTTATAGTAGCCTAGGTTAATAGGTTTTTGTCTTTTTTTTCTTTTTACCTTTTTATCCTTATTCTATTTTTATTGTTAAGCTATATATACGAAAGCTCTACACTTAGTTTGTATTCCTTTTTACTCACGTTTATTTCAAGTCTCTTCTTGCTTTCTTTTTAATATTCTTCACCATGGATGTCTGCTTGTTGTTGTCTTACATCATGCACAGGCAAATGGTCTACTTTATTTCGTAGGGATTTGTTATCCAAGAGTTTTTGCATTGTTTTCTCCATCTTCTCTGAATCATATTTTCCAATTTACGGATTTTTTTCTCTATCATGCAATTAGTTTTCTACGTCAACCACTCTGTCGTCCAACATTTCTTGGTTATTGTCTCTTTCATAACTATTTTCAATCGGCAGTTGATTGTTTCTCGATTGTTTTTCATGGACGACATTTCCATTGTTAAGGTTTCATTCTCATCCTTGACACAGTTTTTCTGTTGTTTTGATCTCCCTTCATCCAAGATCAAGGCTAAAAATTTGTTTTCAATATTTAGAAGACCTTTCGACCTCGCATATTCTTTTTTCAGAAGTGCAATGTTTTAAATAATTGTTAGTTCCAACCTCAGTTCTACATTTTATCCATTTTCTACGAAGATTGTTCAGTTTTTTCTTTTTTTTTTGCGGTTCAATGTCCGCAGAGTTTTGCTCCTGTAATATCTTAGACAAGTTGATGAGTTCAGCAATGTCTTTGAGGTTACAGTCTACTAAATCGAAGTCCATGTCATGTTCATCTCTGTGCACATATGCATTGTCATTCATTTCACTGCCCCCTTTTCTTTGTTATCATTTCCTTCTGCTTCTTCAATGTATTCTGCACTTTTGGCTATGACTTGCTTGTATGTATCTTTTGCATCTCCTTGTATGGTTTTCACAGATTTTGATGCCTGCCTTTGTTTTTTCTTTTTCTGATGTTGGCTTTGATTTTTGTTGCTTCTAGACCTTGAGTAAAACTTTTTGTCTATCCTTGTTTTTCCAGCACACTTCTCAACATGTGTGATTATCATATCAAAATATTTTCAATTGAGAGATGGTGAAATACAATAGCGTTGCAATATGCTATATGTAATTAAAAAAACAAAAACTATTTTTATTGGCTCATCAATGATTATTTCCTTCAGCTTCTTGTCACTTGCTACTGTATTCAGTTTTCCCAAGGTTCCACTTTAGGAACCTTGTAAAAAAACCTAGGTAGTTCTGATGCAATTATTTTTGTATGTTCCTGTAGTCAATACTAAAAATGTAGAAACCAGAAGTAAATCTAATAGGAAGATTGTCGCGAAAACATTGAAATTGAAGCACATTGACACAAGGACAGATCTATTAGTGGGTTAAGGTGGGCTGAAGCCCAGGGTAAAAAAAATAAAAATTACCAATAAGTACTAGCCCACCTCCAAAAAAAAAATCCCACCCAACCCAACCCAACTAACCCAACCCAGCCCACCTGTAAAGCTTCCCCAAAATCTGTCTCTCTCAGTCACTTCCCCCAAATCCTGTCTCTTCTCTTTCAGGCGAGTCACTTCCCCAAATCTTCGGACAAGCAACGGCTCTATGACAACACATAGGCGGCGAGTCACTTCCCCAAATCCCCCGGATAGGCGACGAGTTCCTCTATGCAAACACCCTGGTTTCTGGGTGGTTTGATTTGGGCAATGGTGGTTTGATTTTGCACGCACACAAAAGCATTCACACACAGGGACACACACAACCACATTTCATTACCAAATCTAAAGTGGATCCGACTTTGACAAAGAAAGTTGTCGATCGCTATCTCAAGCGTGAAGTTCTTAGAGAAGGCACCTATGACGTCGTCTATAAAGCCATCGACATCAAAGTTTATGTTTTCCTTTTATTAAAATTTTCTTGTTATCTTCCACTTTTCTAATTCCTGGGTTTCTCCTATAATTATTATGCTAATTTTTGAATTTTATGCCCTGGTTGTTTGCTTCCTGGAAAATTCAGGAAAAGTAAAAGATGCACAAAGTTTGTTTGTTTTTTTGGTGGGGTTATTTGCTTTCCGGGTTATCGTTTGAAACTATTTTGGCTTAATTTTTGGGGTTTTGACTTCTAAGTCATGCGATGATTGAATTTTAAACGTTAATAACATTTTTTTCTGGGTCCTACTCTTGCATTTTCTTAGCAACTAAATATACTATTTTCAATCTACAGTAGCAGTTGTTGTGGTTTTGCAGCATTATTTTAAAATTTTTTGACTAAGAATTCAGGGTCAATTCAATTTTAGGAGTCCTTGCCTTGTGCGTAGTTGCAAAATTATCAGCTAAATACGGTCAAGTGAAATTGTGGTTTCAATAAGGGCAGCCAATTTGTGCAAATAACAGTTTACTCCTTCCACCACCATCAGTTAATAGGGATTAATTTGTTCCCTAATTAGTCAACATTTGGTTTATAAAAGATGGCTATAAGATTTATTGTATATACAAATGTGTATATCTCATTAGTTCTGAATTTGAGTTTTGAATAGTGTCGTTTTTCAAATCTGTTGTTGAGTGTCAGGGCTTTTGATGTGCTGTTTTGCCTTAAATGATGTTAAATGTTTTTGGGTTTTCGAGTTTTGTTTACAGTATGAGGCCTAGGAATATCTATATGTTTGAATATCTTATAATGTTTAGTATAGTGTTGGGTCCTTTAATCTTGTTGATTTGTTTCTCTAGTTTTTTTCTCTAATTTTCATTAGGATGGAAAATCAAGAACGAAAAAGATGTATTTTGTTCTAGGAAGGATCGAAAAGTCCAATTTCATTAGTAAGTGTTTATAAGTTTACATTTGTATTATTAAATATATGTTTATGAGTTTACATTTGTATTTTGTTAGTCGCATGAATGCTTAGCTTAGCCCGGGATAAACGAAAATCCTAGCTCCACCCTTGCATTGACAATGAAAATATTGATCAAGACATTATGAAAAATATGATACTTACCACCAATGCGACCACACAGTCAGTCACTACTACAAATTAATGTGGTTATCATTCACTGATGTCACTAAGGAATCTGTGATTGATTTGGACCATGTGTAGGTCTTCATTTTGTTAAGTTCATTTAAATATGAAACATAGCACTATCTCATGGTGTGTCCACTATTTGTAAAGTCTTCACAATCGTTATTTGTCCTCTTTTTTGATACTTCCATCAATGTTGCCCTATCAGGAGTACACTTAATATGTCATTGTCTTTGAAACTTCTTATCATTATTTCAGTCATTCCTTTCTATTTTTTGGTGGCATCGATATTTATATTGTTATCATCTATTCAAAAAATCAGTCTTACGTCACTAGTTATGATTTTCAGTTATTTTTCCCCAATTACAAAACTTGAGGATTCTCCATCAAATGTCTTTATTATAATGGCGATGTTGTCATCTCTTATTTTGCAAATTGATGGATCAAACTTCATGTCCATTGTTGATCTGCACATCATCCAAAAAGTAATTTTCATTAATGCATTTCAGTGTTTTTGATGAACCTTCAATTTTTTAAACACCCTGATGATTGCCTGTACGTCAGATTTGTATTGCAGAATGTAGTTTTCCTCTTCTTATTTGCAATGAACTTGCCCTTCTTTTTTTGGGCTATTAGCTGTAGTTGTTTCCCTTCTGCTTGGCTGGTTTGCAGATGTAGTAACCTCCTTTGTTTTAGTATCAATATCTACGAGTGTTTAGCTCGTATATGTTTATTCTTGCAGTTTTTTTCTTCTGATCGCTACAATTAAAATCAATTCACTTATGTTTAATTGTTTGTGTGATAAAAAATACACTACCATCAAATAATTTCTATTAATGTTATATCTTTTATTTTTTAATTCAAGTTGTATTTCACTATCTTAGGCTATATTTTAATATCTATTTTTATTCACGGTGTACAATGTTTATCATACGATAAAATCATAGTAAAACAAGTTTATCATATAGTGAAATTGTACATTGAAAGACATTTTCACCGATATAGGATAGAATGATAATAAATTAAAACATATCATTGTATACATTTGTACAAAATTGCACTAAAACATGCTTAGTATATAGTGAAATTAGTCAATGAAATAGATTTGGCTGACACATGATAGCATGCTAATGAAATAGAACAAATTATTCAAATTTCATTGTATAATTGTATACAAATCTTGCTTACAATACAGTGAAAATTATAAATCGAGACACTTGTTGAGATATGAAAGAATGACAATAAATTAATATAGATCATTTACATTTCATTGTATATGTTTGTATAATACTATGATTTATTGTAATGTTAGTATTTTTATATCCAAGAAAACTACTTTCAATTATTAATTTAAAGAAGTGATAACGAAACAACAACTTCCTTTGTAACAATTTCAATTTCGACCAATAAATATAGATTTAAGCCGATCTGAAAAAGGAAAAAGACAATAAACAATGTATTTCTCAAATATGTATGACAATGAATCTGGACAACTAATTGAAACCCTTATATGAAGAATGATTTCTAATGTTACATTTGGTAAGAATGATGGAAAGTAGAAGGGATACATTTTCTATCCTCCAATAAATGAAAGAAGGAATAATAGACTTTTTTTCCTTTATGTTTGGTAGGAGGGATGCACTTTCTATCCTCCAAGGAAGGAAAGTAGAAATGATACATTTTCTTTTCTTTGTGTTTGGTAGGATGAATGGAAAATAAAATTGATTTTTTTTTTTGTGTGATGAAAAAAAATATTTTTTAATTTTTAATTTTTTTTTAAAAATATAAATACATATTTTATCATTGTATTTATATATGAATCAAGTACACGTAATATATGTATATATCAAAGAATATATAGACAAATAAGATACATTTCAACATTAATAATTAATATTTCATCCACTTTCATTTTAATTTTGGAGGGATTGATTTTGGTAAGTTGGAAGGAAAGTTCATCATTTCACTTTTTCATCATTCCTTACCAAATATGATGTTTTATCTATCCCTCAAATTTTCTATCATTCCAATTTTTCATCCTTCCATTTTTTTTATCGTACCAAATAGAGCATATGTTTCAATAATGTACATAAATTGGTATGCTCTTCGTCATCTGGTAGTCAAGAACCCCTAGATTTCAGAGTTTTTTCATGGAGAAGATGAGTTTGCAATTAGTTTGGATACATATCGCGATTGGCATGGAGTAATGTGATATTATGTTCCTGATTTGTAGCCAGGATAGTTTAAAATCAACGAGACTTTAGGAAAGAGAATCCGAAGAGGTGCGACATTATGGTAATCAAATTTGCACCATAACGACTTATTTTAAAGGTGTTTTTGTCCATTAATTTATTTTTGTTGTTTTGAATGCAAAAAATGGTAGCTTGTACTTAATGACTCAAAAGTTAAAATCGGTAGACTTGTGGTCCCTTTTCTCTATTTTAAAAGAGTAACATGAAATTCACGAAAACCTTTAGGGGACAAAGTGTCCTTTTTCATATTATAATTATTTTACTTTTACTATTTAATATTCCCAATCCCATCTGTATAACATTCATTTACATACTTCTTTTCTTTTATGCAATCATGTGTGTGGATCTTTCTTTAAGTTGCCCAAAAATTTTAATAGTTATCACAACTAGTTCCTTCGTTATAAGAATTGTCAAATATGCTTATCCCTTTATTATATCTAATCTTTAGCTAACTATGCTCCTTGAAATTTCCATATAGGGACTTTAGAATTTTTTTTCTTTGGAAGTTGACATTAGTTATTGTTTTCACCATTGCTATTGTTGACAATTGTCACACCCTAATTGACTTGGATGCACAATGACAGATTTTGGTGGCACCTTGCACCAAGGCACTTCATGAAAGGGAATCAAGGTGATGCAGTTAAGTGGTTCGACAGATGGGTACAGATTGTGGCAGCATGAGACCACTCAACTGAGCATAACAGAGCGCGATGGAATCAATTGAAGCAATGTTGGTGCATGACTTCGAATTTCATGGCATGGGCTTGACCCAGCATGCACATTAGTTTGTGGGCAAGGTTGGGTGCTGAATTGTGTGCATATGGTTGCTCAATGCACGTGACCAGGAGGATGTGAGCAGTTGCTAGTGCATGAATTAGTCAAAGTAGATGTTGAACATGGTCTAGTCTGAGGGAGGCAGTTGTGAGCATTCTTAGCCACATTCTGGTCCAGGTGCATGCAAATCAGGGACAGTTCTACATCAGGTGCTGAATTGGTGGAACTACTTGCCAGGTGTCACGCAGAGAGGCAGCCTTGTTGATCAAGTCTACTTGACAATACGCAGACTGTTGTAACAGGCCTTTGGCAGATGGGGGTGTCATCTGTCATGCTCCTTGTATAAATAGGGGTGCTTGAGAATTCTATAGAGGCAGTGTTATTGCTTAAGAGTTGATTTTTCTTGTAATTTTTGAGAACTTCAACATAAGGTTTGGGAGTGTTTTTCTAGTAAATTCGTGTGTTACCTTTGTGTTAGTTTGTGTGTCCCTATATTCGAGCTTTTATGGTTGGTTGTAGTGACAATGCCTTCACGAACAGCCTAAAAAACAAAAAATGAGTAGTTACCCATGACATTTTGGTATCAGAGCATTGGTTTTGGCAGAAAGATCGATCCATGGCTGCCAAAACAAATGCATATTTGAGGGAAATGATGGCACGTTTGGAGGAATTGGTTGGTCCTCCACAGTCTGGTGATGTTGTGGCCCTTTTTGTGTAGCTTGAGCTGTTGTACCAATGGTTCGAAGAGATGTAGGTGTCACAAGAACAACTTCAAAAGGCAGAATCTGATCACTTTAGCTGTTTAAAAAACGAAGTTGTAGATGTGTCTGCCACAGTTTCTACATATACCGATGATCTGGGGGAAAAATTGAGTTCCCTCGAGATAGATGTAGGATTGCTAAAAAAAGTACTACATAATGCCCCTTTGGGTTCTAGCAGTGAAAGTATGTAGAAAACAAATGTGTTTGACCCTAAGCATTTCACAGGCAGTCACAGAGCCAAAGAGCTTGAGAACTTTTTATGGGATACGGGGCACTACTTCAAGGCAGTCTGTACTTCAGATGCTGAGAAAGTAGATCTCACCAGCATGTATCTATCTGGTGATGCTAAATTATGGTGGCGCACATGATCAGAGGATAAGTCTTTTCTTCATGGCTGAGCATACTGACCTTTCAGACGAGCCTACACGATTCAATCCATTGCAACTCCTGAATGAAATTCGTAAAGAGAAGATGGTGGCAAGGAGGGGATTGATGTTCGTGCGAATTTAGATGAACAATGTGGATGTCCAGGCGATGGTGATACAGGCACGACGCATAACTTTGTTTCTGATCAAAAAGTGCAGCGACTTGGCTTGGATTTGACGAAAGACTCTTAACCAGATCAAGTCTATCAATTCAGAAGCAAAACCAGTAAGCAGTGTTGCTAAAGTCATCCCACTAAAAGTTGGTGATTGGCAAGGGCTGTGTGACTTTATGGCAGTCCCTCTTGACGATTTTCAAGTGATCCTATGGCTGAAATTTCTTACTAACGCAAATGTTTCGGTGATGCCTCACTTGCATGGAATGTTTGTTATGGACATGCCCAGTCCTTGTTTTGTTCCTTTCATCGAGGCCAAGTCTTCGGGGGGAAATGTTATCTACCTTGCGAGTGAAAGATGGTTTGCGAAGAGGAGAAGCAACATACTTGGCTATTTTGTTTGAGGATGAGGAGTCTAAAGCTTTGCAAGTCTCTAAACCAGTACAATAGTTGCTGGTTGAATTCAGGGATGTGACACCCAAAGAATTGTCAGCTAGATTACCACTGAAGTGGGAGATTGACCATGCCATCGATTTGATTCCAGGGGCAACCTGCCCAGACGCCTTATCGTATGTCTCCATCAAAGTTGGCGGAGTTAAGGAAGCAGCTTGGTGGTTTTTTGGACATTGGGTTCATTAGACCTTCTAAAGCTCCATATGGAGCTTTTGTCCTGTTTCAAAAGAAGAAGGATGGTTCCTTATGGCTTTGTGCTAATTACAGGGCCCTTAACAAAGTAACTGTCAAGAACAACTATCCATCTCGCTCGTTGATGAGTTGTTCGATCGATTGGGGAAAGCAATCTTTTTCACCAAGATGGACCTACTCTTGGGATATCATCAAGTCAGAATTATAGAAGGGGATGAGGTGAAGACAGCTTGTGTGACGAGGTATGGGTCATATGAGTTTTTAGTTATGCCTTTCGGCTTAACAAATGCCCGTGCCATGTTCTGCAACTTAATGACCAATGTATTCCAGAAATACTTGGATCACTTCATGGTGATTTATTTGGATGACATAGTTGCTTATAGCCAGACCCTAGAGGAGTATGTTAAGCATCTTAGGTTGGCTTTGAGAAAGTTGAGGGAAACGCAGCTTTATTTGAAATCGAAAAATGTGAGTTTGCTCAAAAGAAAATTTCTTTCCTAGGGCACATTATTTTTGCGGGTGTAGTGAAGATGGACCCAAAGAAAATTGAGGAATTGCAAATTGGATTGTCCCTACTAAGGTAACTAAGTTGTGTTCATTCCTTGGTTTGACGAATTATTATTGGAAGTTTGTAAAGAACTACTCAAAGAAGATTGTTGTTTTAACTGATCTTTTGAGGAAAGATAGGACTTGGAACTGGTCCTACGAATTCTAGGAGACATTCGATCGATTGAAGGCAGTGGTGATGAATTGCCCAATTTTACTGCTACCTGACTTCGACTTGCTCTTTGAAGTCCATACAGATGCCTCAGACTTTGTTCTTAGAGGAGTCTTGGTGTAGAATAGTCATCCAATGGCGTTTGAAAGCAGAAAGTTGAATGATACCGAGAGACGGTATTCGGTGCATGAAAAGAAATTGAGAGTAGTCATTCATTGTGTCAATGCGTGGAGGCATTATTGTTGGGAAAACATTTCCTAGTGTTGACCAACAATGTGGCTACTAGCTGCTTTAATTCCATGAAGAAGCTGACACCAAAACAAGCAAGATGGCAGGATTTTCTTGCTCAGTTCCACTTTACTTTGTAGTACAAGTCTGGCAGTACGAATTAGGTTGCCGATGCTCTTAACTGGATCCCAGTTGCTGCTGGGATGGTGGCCTCACTTATGCCAAAGAAAAGAGGTCCTATGTTCCAATATCAGGTGGACTTCGACAAATGTTGCTGAAAGAGATTTACGATGCTCGATGGTCAGGGCATCTAGGGCAAGAAGGGCCCCTTGCGTTATTGGCGAAAAGTTATTATTGGCCTTGCATGGAAGTAGATGTGGTGCTTTATGTGCGCACTTGTTTGGTGTGCCAGCAAGACAAGACATAAAGGAGGAAGATGACGGGTACTTTGAAACCTCTCCCCATTCCAAGCAGACCTTGGAGAGTGTTTCCATGGATTTCAATAATGGGTTACCTAAGGTGAATGACTTTACTTCGATCTTTGTGGTGGTTGACAGATTTTCGAAGTATGTCACCTTCATTGTTGCTCCAAAAATATGTTATGCTGAAGTTACAACTCAGCTATTCCTTAAGCACATTGTGAAGTTTTGGGGTCTTCTACTAGATATTGTCGGCGACAGAGATACTAGATTTACATGTCGGTATTGGATGGCCTTGTTCGAGCTATTGGGCACACAGTTCAACCCTTCCACTAGTAATTATCTGCATACAGATGGACAGACTGAGCAGGTAAATACAATGCTGGAGGAGTATCTTAGGCACTACGTCATAGCGAACTAGTAGAATTGGGTAGATTTATCTGATGTTGCCCAATTCAGCTACAATTTGCAGCAAAATTCCTCCACCAAGATGAGTCCATTCGAGTTGGCAACTAGCCAACAACCCCTCACTCCACACGAATTGGCCAAACAGAAATCTCAAGAGAGATGTTCTATAACATATAACTTTGCTCAGGTCAATCAAGAGAGGACAGACAAGGCAAAAGACTGCTTGACAAAAGTAGTGAAGATGATGAAGAAATGGACAGATTAGAAAAGGAGGGCAATAAAGTTCGATGTTGGTGACAAAGTGATGCTCAAACTTACCCCACCAATTTTGAAGAAGATCACTCAGAAGTCTACACACAAGGGATTGATCCAGCGCTATGACGGTCCTTTTCTTACCATAAGAAGGATTGACAAATTGGCCTATAGGCTGGATCTTCCCAATCGTCTCAAGCTACATCCGGTTTTCTATGTTGCATTCCTGAAGCCGTACATTGAGGACCCAGAAGACCCTAGCAGATATGTTTAGTGTCGGTTTCGTCCAACAATCAAGAAGCAATTCACAATGGTAGCAGAATCTATGTTTGACCACAAGACTGAGGGAATGAGTAAGAAGAATAGAAGGACTCATTACCTAGTCAAGTGAAAAGAAAAAACCCAGAAAAAGTCACTTGGGAGAAAGAGACAGCATTGT
This sequence comes from Ilex asprella, assembly GCA_023539305.1. Classification (NCBI taxonomy): domain Eukaryota; kingdom Viridiplantae; phylum Streptophyta; class Magnoliopsida; order Aquifoliales; family Aquifoliaceae; genus Ilex; species Ilex asprella. Next base: position 39,945,428 of record CM042185.1, read on the forward strand.
GGCAGATGAGGGTGTCATTTGCCATGCTCCTTGTATAAATACGAGTGCCTGGGCAGTCTATAGAGACAGAGTGTTCTTGCTTAAGAGCTGAATTTCCTTGTAATTATAGAGAGCTTCAATATAAGGTTTGTGATTGTTTTTCTAGTAAATTCATGTGTTACATTTGTGTGAGTTTGTGTCCCTATATTCAAGTTTGTGTGGCTGGTTACAATGGCAACGCCTTTAAGGTAGCTTCAAAAGCAAAAAAAGGATAGTTACCCCTTGACAGTAATTCATGTTTGAGGAATCAAACTGAGGATGCGCGTTGAAAAAAAAATGGGGAGGGGAAGGGAAGGCTAAAATTTTACAAGGATATCAATTGTACCTTTTGGTCTTAACAAAGTCATATATGGTTGTCCCAAACCACTCCGTTCAAGTGATATTGATCACATTCATTTACTTAATTTGGGGGCAGAATAAGAATTATTCTATAAGCAAAACCTTGCAAAGTTGTTTCTTCTTTTTGAATCTCAACTTGCTACATTTATGCTGATTTGACCTTTCCGAGCCATCTCTTTACCTCATTTGGTCTTTAAGACGAGTATTTTTTACTTTTAAGATGACAATAGGAGTAGAATTTTCCTAAAAACAATCGCATAATCCTTCACAATACTTTAAAATTCAGACCAAAAAAATGGTTGCAAATTGCAATACACCTTTTTTTTTTCCTTACTTCCCAGATCAACTTTTTAATAGTTGATAACTATAATTAACCAAAAACATTGAAGATATTTCAAAAAAAATTTACCATTAATTTAGCTCCCTTTTACGATTACACCCAAGTAATTCGAGTTTATTTTATTCTATCGAGATTTTACAACACTATTCTCTACTTTCTAATTTACTTCTTAAACTATTGTTGTTTCTATACATGAAAGCGTGGTTTAAATCCTTACTTTCAATGTTTTTTATTATAACTTTAAACTCTTTTACATTAAAAAACTGTGGATTTAAACTATACTTTTATAATAATCATAATAGTTTGGTAAACAACTTAAAAAGTAAGACATAGATTATAAAGTTGAAAAATTATGATAGAATGGTAATTGATTCAAAGTAAATTCACTCATCCCAAGTCCAAGACAAATGCATGCAATTCTAACTTAAAATAGATTTTTCTGTTCCTCACATAATGGAGCAAGCATTAGGGTTATCATCGCTGAAGAGATATGTGATTTTCTCCTCAGTTCCATTTGGGGCAGCAACAGCCTGCACAACATTTCTAACATAGCCAGAAGGTGCTCTCTTGTCATAGGCTTGAGACACATAAGGATAGTAGACAAGATTGTGTGGGATATAAGGCCAGAACTCAGCTCTCTTTCCAGTGCTCTTTACTCTTTTTAAGACCTTGTTTGGATCCACATAGCCACTAACTGTCACCCGGCTTTCTTTTGGGATAACCTCCACAGTTTTCACACCTAAAACCATTGAGGAAGAGAGTTCAAAAAAAATATTAATTTGTTCTCTTTAATATGAAAAAAAAAACAATACTTTATACTTCACAAACATAATGTTAAACTAAAAACTCTAATTACCTAATGATATGACAAAAAAACTCTAATTGCCTAGTGATATGACTATTAGTTTTAGCAAATACCATGCCTTGGTCTTTTGCCTTGGAATGAAGAGAAAGGGGGGAAAAACCTGTGAATCACATCGCTCTGTTTAAAAAATTCTATATAGAATTTAGTTTTTGAAGACGAAGCGGACTGAGACTAACTAAAAAGAAACAAACTCAGGATTTATCATATGCTCGTTTATCATATGAGTAATTTAGAATGACCAACGTATATGCATATATATATATATATATATATATATAGAGAGAGAGAGAGAGAGAGAGAGAGAGAGAG
>CM042185.1:39953287-39975878 GCA_023539305.1 Ilex asprella
AAAAAAAATATCGGATTACGTATTTTGAAAATTTTTTGTCGATATTTAAAAAAAAAAAATTAAATTACGTAATCAAATAAATGAATGAAAAAAATATTATTTAATATAATAAAATTAATTTTTTGACGGCTCGAATTTTAAATTTCTTCGTGCCTTTAACACACGAGATATGACTGAGTTTTTTTTTTTAATTGAAGCGGTAGAAATTTTATTAATAAGATTTGGCTTCGTAATAAAATATGACTGATAGTTGAAAATGAGAGTTGCCTAACCAGCAACCACGAAAGTAGGCACAGAGCAAATCCACTCAAAATGGGATCAAGATCAAGTTTTAATGAGCTAAATTGTGATTGTACAATAAGAAAATTTTGGAATATCAAACCCGAAAATAACCTCGTGTAAGAATTAGTGTGGCCCACATGATTTTACTGATTATTATCAGGAAATTAATTTGGGTAAGATAACGATAAGGTTATCGATCCTAATCTAACCGGTATAATTAATGATTTCTGATTGGTCAATGAGAAGAAGTGGTTTCCTAATGTTTTTCTTTGATGAGAAGTGGAGTTTATGTTGAACTAAGGAATCGGTCCTCTCTCTACCTATATATATACACATGTTCCATCGAATTGTGTATCCTAAGAATAAAGGTTAGGAGAGAGAAACCGATTTCTGCGCTACACCAAAGGATGGTTCAATTCTTATTCAAATAATTCAAGGTTTTCGATTATGGCTCCAAGTATGTTGATTATGATGTTTTTAATTCCGCATAATTGATATGTGAAAATCATTATTGTTCTAGATCTTGGAATTAGAGTTTAATTGGTCTCTTTGATCAAATAAAGTTTTACATGTAGTATCATAGCTTGTGTTATGAACTCTCGTGATTTTTCATTAAATAAATATATTTTTAATTACCATCGTTGTGAACCGTAGAATGAATTTAGATTTAAACTTGTATTTGCACTCTAGATTTTTGTACACTTTATGTTACTGACATATATAGTACAACAAGGAAAAGCCACAGGATCAAAATCATTGAGATTCAGTTAATAATAGTTTCTTTAATGGTTTAACTTCATGTAACCCCAGAACGTTAGTATGGGTAATCTGCCAACTGGTGTCTATGTCATGGTTAATTGTTGGTCATCTAATTTAAGTGAAATGAATCAAAATATGTGGCAGAATGTTCCACTTGTAGTTTTGTTTGTTTGTTGGCTAATATATTGGTTATATTAAAAGACCCAAAAATATTTTATGTTGTCTTTAGATTCTAAGCACAGATCATGGAACTTTGTGTCGTACATATATTCATGATTTTATGTATAATGTATAAAATTTTATGATTTATTAAAGCACAAGATTTTATTTATTGATTGATCTATTTAGGTCTAATGAAAGATCTTGTGTGTCATAATGATGAATAGTTGATAGTGGATTATTATTAATCTTATGATTTATTTAAAGTCATTATTTTGATTTGAGATTTATATTATGATATAGTTTGGTAGTCTCCAAAGTGACCCAATTAGAATGACTTATGAATATCGAATCAGATAATTGCTTTTAATATTCATTATATCATGATATTAAAATAATAGTTTATATAATGTTATTATTTTGATTTCATACCTATATTACACTATGGTTTGGTAGTGGCCAAAGTGATCCAACTAGAATGATTTATAGATATTAAATCAAATAATCGATTTTAATATCCATTATCTTGTGATATTAAAATAATTGTTTGTGCAATGTCATTATTTTGATTTAATGCCTATATTATGACATAGTTCGGTAGCTGCCAAAGTGGCCCAACTTTAATGACTAATAAGTATTAAATCATATAATTGATATTTAATACTCATTACCAATGTATTAAAATAATGACTTGCAAATCGCAGTTTTTCGATCACTTGGATATTAGGAATCGGTCCAAAGGTGCACCACCTTTCAAGTGATTAATTAATTATAATAGGATGATTTATGCATATTCATAATGGGTGTGGAACGGATGCCCAAAGGTGACGGACCTACCTAATTATTAATATATTATTAATTATTCCTATTAGGTGAGAGAGAATCATCATAATAGTTAATGTATTAGTATATTTTGATTACTACATAAAGGAGAGTCACGATAGTACTACTTATTGCTTTTTAGAATATGTATTTATTCTAATTCATGGTTAAACTTATGGATGAATCAAAGCATTAGTGTAGTGAACATTTATTTTCTTTTATTGTTAGTTCATGTATTGTTACCTTCACATATTTTGCCTAGTTTGATACTTAATGAAATGAACATTTTCATATTGATGTGCACAAATTCAGTTTCACTTATGTATTTTGAATATTTGTCAAACACTTAACTACTACCATTGAATCCAATAGTTCTAATAAAAAGGGTTTTGCATAAAGCCTATAAGGGATCGAATAAACTAGGCATTATGTTAATGCGAATAATAACTATGAATAACATTAAATTAGTACTTTCGTCAATGGATAATACTTATGAATGTTATATAGCTATGCAAGAATGTTATTAAATTATTGATGAATTTCTTATTGGACACCGATAGACTTACCATTATGTGGGATGCATAAATATATCCTCATAATTTTAGTTACTAAGTTGATGGTTTTAATGATATACGAGTTCTTTTATGTAATTTAATTTGAACTCTTCGTCCCTTGATATGGACCTATATTGTTGATATGTAGCATGCTAATGTATGTCTATTATGCTTGTTCAAGAGGGAATAAGACTTAAGAACTTAATGTACTATTCTAAGACCAAGAGCCTACTTAATTACTTAGGCTCATAAAAGAAATAAATAATGTGTCATTTATGTAAAAGTTGAGACATTTTTAAAATGATTGATATAAACGAAATGATATGATTCAAAATGAAAGATAAATATTAAAGTATTTGTATATTTCAATATTCTAGCATATTATGAATTGACTTAAATTGCTACTACGAATGTTTTAAATTTGATGCTAGAGACTTTTTCTAACTTAGAATGTTAAATCATAAATTGATATCTATGGTTAATCAGGTCAAAACCCAATTTAAGATGGTTGAGACTTTCTGTTTGTTTCGATATATCAGTTATTATTTATATAATAATTTATATTCCTAGTATTTTGAAGTTTGATTTTCTTATCTAAACTTCATGATGATTATTAATCTTTTCAAATATGATAAAAAAGTATTAGTTTGTTTAAGAATACCTTTTTAGCATTTTGGTATTCTTCATAATGGTTTGTATGAATTAAAGTCTGATGACCTATTTTTTGAATCTCTTCTAACCCTACATCATAATCTTTAGAACCTATTGTAGTCCAATAAATGAAAATTTTGTTATGTTGTGACATAAATGATCAGGTCACATAATTAGAGAAAGGTTGAAGAAACTAATCTAATATGATATTGTTTTCAATATAGAATTTTATTGATTTGGTGTATATGGATTCTATTACGGAAAAATGAATCAAACACATCAAGAAAGATTCTAGAAGTGCAAAACACTTTAAACTTATCTATACAAACACATAAAGTATTTGTTACCATGTTTATGGATGGTTTTTCACATTATCATTATCTCAATATACTACATAAAAATTTCAAGTAGAGAATGTCATTAAGGTACATATTATTAATGTTGAAATATATGTATATAGAAAAGTGAAAGTCATCAGATTGGATAGGTGATAAATATTAGAAAAAGTATGATGGTTAAAGATAATGACTTTATCTATTAGTTAAACACATTAAAAAATATGGTATTTCTACTCAACGCACTATTTCTAGTACGTGGTAGCATAATAACATAATTAATAGGCATAATAACAACATAGTATAAATGCTTAAGAGTATATTACGTGATTTCTCATTACTCTTATTTTATGGATGAATGCTCTTAGAGTTTGAGACATCTAAAAAGAAATTGGATTTTAGAACGATTAATAGTAACTTTATCTTTTACTAAAAAAAAAAATCCAAAGGCTATATGTTTTACTACCCTACTTATAATATGAGAATTATATGTATCGATAATGTCAGATTTATTAAGAATGGTGAAATTAGTGGGAGTGATAAATTATAAAAAGTGGTTATTAAAGAAGGGTAGAAATCCTAATTCCCATAACTTATAATGATGCTGTTGTTCCCACAATTATTGAATGATCTGATAGTATTGAATAACAAATTAATGATTAACCACTCCATACTGAGGTTGTCACCAATAAATCGAAAGTAGAAAAATATCAAATGAATAACATTAAGATAATCTCTAATAGAAATAATATAAGCTATTCCAAATGATTATGTGATAAATCTACAAGAATTTGATTTTGATTTAGTAGTTGGTAAAGATTTAATTTCATTTTCACAAGTCATAGAAAGTAACGGCTTTGCTAATTGGATTGATGTCATAAATGATTAATTGAAATTAACAGACTAAAATGAAGTTTAAAATCTTATTAGATATGAAATCAAACTTATGGCTAATGGTTTCACTTATTAATGAGATATTGATTATATATAGACTTTCTATTATATGTCTAAAAAGGATTCACTAAGAATTATTATGACATTGGTAGTTTATTATGATTTAGAGTTATACCATACGAATGTGAAACTATAAAGCTTAACCTAAAGGGTTCTTAATAAGGGAATTAAAGTAACTCTTGACTTGCAAACTTAATAGGTCAATATATAGATATAAAGAAGTTTTTCCACCATGGTATTTTAAGTTCAAGGATACTATTACTTCTTTTAGTATTAACGAAAGCACTATTATTAGTATATATATGTCTTAAGGTTAGTGAGGGTAAATTTTTTTAACTCTACATATTGATGTTGTTGTATTATTTGCCAGTAATAATTTTAGATTATTACATGAAATCAAGGTTCTCTCTATAAATATTAAATGAAAGATATAGTGAGACAACTTATGTGATTGAAATTTAAATGTCCTAGGATCGATCACATAGATTATTTGGGTTATCTCATAAAGCAGAATTTTAGAGAGATGTAATGTGAAAAACTATTACGCTAATGTTACTCCAATTTAAGTAAAAGAGATAAGTTCATCATTATGTAATGTTCAAAGAATGTAATGATTTTCTTATGTTTCTGTTGCATGATGTTTTATGTATGCATTTACGTGTATAATATTAGATATTATTCTTGTAGTTGGTATATTATGTAAATAGTGAACCGATCCTGAAATGGATCATTACGAGCTTACAAGATATTTACAAGGTATGAATGATTATATGCTCACATTTAAAAAGTCTAACCATTTAGTAGTGATTGACAATTATGGAAGTTAAATTTGTGGTTTGCTTTGAGACTACAATTTATGAGTTATAGTTGCGAATTTTTATCTCAGGACTTGAAATTGTCGACTTTATGGTCAAGTTGTTGAGAACTTATCGTGATGATTTCGTATTTGTGCTTTTTACTAAGTGTCTATAGAGCATAATAGCATGAAGCTCATGATTGCAAATCCATTAAAGAAAGTGCTACTAAAGACATTTAAAGATGTTAATATAATGAGTCTTGATCATAGCTCATGATGGTTGTTCACTTAATGTTGTGGATCTTGCATAATAATTATTTATTTGACACTTTTAATTATTATTTGAACTATTTACGATATTTCTTGTTTTTTAATGTACGTACATGTATGAGATTGATTGAATGATAACAAAATAACCTTCAACACAAGGCATTATTGTTGGACCTTATTATATAAGCTTCTCAATTTGTAGATCACGTTAGACAAGTTGCTAGTGTTGTGGTACATGGAAGGGACTATATCGCATTAATGATGTACAACCGTCATGACTCGTATTAGTGGGTTGTTTAATTGTGATATTATGATGACCAAATTAAAGTAGTGATGAATTGGATTTATTGCGCGCTTATGTAAACCTTACTAGACCCAATTGTAAGATAATCATATGGGCCAAGTGGGAGAATGTAAGAATTAATGTGGCCCACATGAATTGTCACATGTGATTTTACTGATTATTATCAGAAAATTAATTTGGGTTAGATAGTGATAAAATTACCAATCTTAATCTAACCGGTATAATTAGTGGTTTCTGATTGGTCAACGAGAAGAAGTAGTTTCCTAACGTCATTCTTCAATGGGAAGTGGAGTTTATGTTGAACTAGGGAACCGGTCTTCTCTCTACCTATAAATATACACATATCTCATCGATTTGTGTATCTTAAGAAAAAGGTTATGAGAGAGAAACCGATTTTTGGACTACATCAAAGGATGGTTCACTTATTGTTCAAATAATTCAAGGTTTGCGATTATGACTCCATATATGTTGATTATGATGTTTTTAATTCTGCTTAATTAATATATGAAAATCATAATTGTTCTAGATCTTGAAATTAGGGTTTAATTGATCTCTTTGATCAAATAAAGTTTTACACCTTGAGCTTATGATATAAAAGTATGGCTTTATTAAATAATGTTGTCGGTATAAACGTTTTTGTACGGGGCTGATGCAACATAATCATACTCACTAGATTTTTAGTTGGATCCAATAGGACTCATTAACCAAATAGTTCATGTTTAGTTGATAAAAAAAAATTGTTAAGTATATTATGGTTGTTCATAACTCTAATCATCTACCCTCTTGCTACCATTTTTCACCAAGGTAATCTACGAATGCCATAAGAAGTGGCAAACAAAAAAAACTCATACAAGGACTCCCACTACTATTTTTTTGCCAATAGGACCAACCAGGGACTTTTGAAGTTAATTAGGATACTAATGATAAACTTTTTGGTCCTATGCAACAAATTAAACAATGCAGTTTTTTTAATTACCGGATTACCCTCCGGTTTTTTCACGCAATACTAATCGAAGTTTCCATTATTTTGTGCACGTGATTTGTCATGCAAAGACTTTGACCCAAAAAAAAAAAGATTTTAAATTTTAATCACATTTCTCTATCTCTCTTTTTGAGAAACAGACATTCCAAACACTTCTATTTAATAGTAGAAGTTAGTGGTAAATTTATAATTCGCATACACACTCAAAGGTTATCCGATGTGGGATAACTCCAGCCCATCTTTCCACCTAGGCCCAAAGGTCTCCCCGTACTTTTAAACGAGTCTGAAGTGTTTGGTTCTAGATCTCAATATATAGTTGGTCATATCCTCCATATTAAAGAAACTATCATAAAAATATATAACCCCTCCCCCCCCCCAAAAAAAAAAACTACACCATATATACAAATGTCTCTGAAAAAAATAATTATTAACATAACCCATTAAAATTTATAATCTTTAAGCAATAAATAAAATATTGATTATTTATAGGACTTATGAATTTATCACCTCTACTACCACTCAACTCAATAACACAATATAATTATAAACTCAACCACCATATTTTTAATCCACTCTATCCCCATGTAATAAATACATCAAGCGAAAAAAAAAATACTAATAAAACACAATTAAATTTACAATTTTAAGCGATAAATAAAAACAATCGAATCTTGCTAATTTATAAAACTCATTAATTTATCAACACTATCACAGTTCAACCCAAAATGACACAATATAATTATAAATTTAATCACCGAATGTCCAATCCTCAACATATAAATATATAAAAAAACACACCCACATACATTTTTTTTTTGATTATCAACAAACTCTCCTAGTCAATAACTGTTTTTATTGGAAATAAAATTATTCAAAATTTTAAAATAAAATAATAATAAATTAATGTTTAATTAAAAAACAAGATAAATATCACGGACATCCCTTGAATTTTTGTAATATTACACAGACACCTCCTAACATTTTATAAATAACACGGAGATCCCCTGATGTTTGATTTCATTGCACAAAGACCCCTTTGTCTACATTCTAGCAATGTTGCTAACAAAAATTGATAATTTCATCCCAACAAACTTTATTATTTTTACAATTTCCCTTATCCAAATTTAGTACCCAAAAAATTAAAATTATATAAAATAAAATAAAATTTGATTTAATACCCAAAAAAATTGATATAATTTAGTACTCCAAAAAAATTGATTCAATTAATTTTAATATTAATTTAATAACAATAAAAATTAATTTGATATTAATTCGATAAAGTTGAATATAAATTGGACAAAATTAAATGTCAATTTTTGATAAAATTATGTATTAATTTATAATATAAGGTTCATTTCATGTTGATATTATTTGGTGTTTATAGTCAATGTTCTATTTTTTATATATATTAAGTGTTATTTACAAATTAAGAAGTAGGTGAAAAAATACACGTCGTCATATATATAAAAACTTTGGATTAGTTTCATGAAATAAATAATTGCATAATATGTAGTTTCATTTATTTGTTTTTTATATTAAGTGTTATTTACAAATTAATAAGCAAGTGAAAAAATAAATGTTGTCATATATATATGTATAAAATTTTGAATTAGTTTCATATAATAAATAATTGCATAACATGTAGTTTTATTTGTTTTATGGAGTAAATAATAACAAAAACAAAACAAGGAAAAAAAAAAGATAATAATATGAGAGAGAAAGTATAATATAGACAAATAGATAGAGAGAAAGAGTTATAAGAGAGATGAGAGTTTTAGAATTGTAAAAAGAATAAAATCTAATTAGGATCATCAGATCAAAACGATCTGAGCCGCAAAAAGCTCAAAACAAACAATCAACATACTTTATTATATAAATATATTACAAATTACATATATGTATATACAGGGGCGGAGCCAGAAAAATACTTTAGGGTGGGCACATTAATAAATTTTATTTTTTTTAACAATGTTATAGACTAAATTCAATATAACTGTTATTTTAGTTATATATTTTAATGTTAGATGAAGTTTATTTTCAATCAAAGGGGTGCATTAAATTATGTCATCAAATTAAATCTAAATAATATTTTTCATTTTTTTTCAATTGACCACAAAAGTTCATAAATTCATATTTACTATAATTACGCGTAAAAATTCATTAAACATAAAAAGTTAAAAAACGATTTGCATGGAATGAACAAACAAAAAATAAAAGTAAATTAAATAAAACTTCGTATAAGATTAATTATTATTATTTTACAATTGAATCTAATTATTGTTTATTATTTAAAAGAATTACAAATCAATGATATCAATAAATACATTTTTTTATATACAAAATGGTAATAGCAGCTTTCATTTATTACCCTGTAATTTATTACATAATGACACTCATTTCTATACAATAACAAAATAATCCTATAATTTAGAAAAATAACCGCGACATATCTAATAATTATTCGGACATATCTGTGTCTAAAAATTTAAGAATAATAGTAATTGCATCTAATTCAAAATTTAATTTATATCTTGATCAAAAAAATTTCAAAATTTCATTGGTAGGAACCCAATGATTTGTGACCATTGGATGAATAGTAGATGTTATTAAATGTAGGGACTCACTATTAGATTTAATATCAAAATGTATTAGTTCCAATAATATTATTTAAAAATCAATTATTATTTAAGTAGCTATCTTAATCGATATCACAATAACACAATAATAAGGTGGACACAATTAAACATGTCTAAATTTAATTTTTAAATGTATGTATCTAATGTAAAAAAATTTGAGGGTGGACACAATTAAATATATCTAAATTTTATTTTAAAAAATATATAACTAATGTCAAAAAAAAAAAAAATTTGAGGGGGGCACGTGCCCACCCTGGTCCAAGGGTGGCTCCGCCCCTGTGTATATATATATTATTTGTCTATTATACCATTCGAATATTCTAATATTTTTATTTTAATACAAAATATTACATATATTATAGTCATTCAACTTGTTTTCACTCAAAGAATATGTATTTAAGGTTCATTTGTTTATTTGAAAATTTTAAAAATAGTCTTAATTATATAGAATCATAATTAACGACCTAATTAATGTGTTAACGATTAATTTTTATACTGGTCGTCATAATATGTGAGAGGAAAAGAAAGGTAACTGAGAGATATGTGTGAGCTGCATGGGCATCAGATAGTATGAGATAGATAGAGAGAGTTATAAGAGAAATAGGATTTTGGAAGAAATGAAAGACTTGTTCAAAAAATTAGGGGAAGAAATTTTGCATTAAAACCATCGGATTAATAATCTCTTCAAACGATCGGAGCCACAAAAGGATCAAGATAAACATTCTAACTATTTTACTATATATATATATATATAGAGAGAGAGAGAGAGAGAGAGAGATGTATCTACAAACGAGAATAGGCCTCTAAAACCTCAATCCTACTTTCTCAAATTTTTTATTATTTAAGTTTCTTAAAATCTAATATGTGGCACTACTATTGGTCCGTATATATTTTTCATGCAACCACCAAAACCTCAATCCTATTTTCTCGAATTTTTTATTATTTAACTTTCTTAAAATTTAATATGTAACACTACTATTGACCCATACATATTTTTCATGCAATTTATTTGAACTAAATTTATCTCGAATTAGGATTACAATTATTTGAATGTTGAATTAAACTTATCCGTATCCCTTAAGTCACTAGACTTCTAATTTCTTTTGATGAGGAGTTAAAGTTGAATGTGGATGGAGCTTGCATGGGGAATCCGGGAATTTCGGGAGGAGGGATGGTTTTGAGGAACCAATGTGACAGGTGGTATTAGCTGGGTCTAATTTTTATGGTGTATGCACAAACATGGAAGCTGAATTTCTGGCTTTGTTAGATGGGTTAAAGATACTTTTTGATTTTGGGTTGGAGGTCTATAAGGTCGTTATTGAATCTGATTCCATGATTTTGGTTGATATGGTGAAAGGGAAAACAGCTATTCAGTGGAGGATGTGGAAGATTTGGAAGGAAATATGCTCTAAGTTATCAGCTCTCCAATATGAAATTAATCATGTTTTTAGAGAAGCTAATCAAGTAGCAGATTGCTTAGCTAATTATGGAGTGATGAGAGGGGAATTTCAAACTTATCCTCATTTTCAGGATATACCATATCAAGGTAGAAGATTAGTCATACAAGATCAGCTCCAAATGAAGATTTTACGGAAGAAAAAAACCTTTCAATCAGTCGGAGGATAGCGGTTGAATTACTTTTCATTAGCGATTTGAGCAAGGTAACAGAATGTTACACTGGATTTTGCCTTTGTTTATGCTTCTGTTCAGCGGGAGATGCAACTGGATGGAGTCTCTTCTTACTTCTGGATATTTTAGCTGCTTCGGCTGGATTTTAAACAGCGGGAGCTTGGTGGCCTTGTCTCTCAGCTGCAAATTTTCATCACCACTTTTGTTGCTGCTGGAATTTTTCAGCTGGCCTTTATCTTTTAGCTGGAATGCTCACTATTCTAAGAACGCCTCAGACTACTGCAACTAGTTAGACTGCTCAAGTGGAGGCAGTCTACCATGTGAAGGCAATTTCCGTTAAAAGCAAATGGTCTCTTTGGGTGAATGGTTTTCAAAGATTTGGGCATCAAGAATATGATGGTTCTTGTATTTGCACTTAAAGTTAACTCTTTTTTCTCCTTTTTTATGTAAGGGGCAAGGTTTATGTCCTCCCCTATTTTCTTTATAATTTTCTCATTAATATATTTTACCCTACATGGGTTTAACTAAAAAAAAGAAAAAGACTTCTAATTTCTTTTACCTTAAAGTTCCAATTTGCTAGGACTCCCACAATATCCAACTTCCAATCCTCCCTCCACCGGTTTGTGGCGTCCTCCATACACAGCTCTCCTTCTCCTATCCTTCTCAACTCCCCATTCACACATAAATCTCTATATCAATCTTCAACGTATCAATCTTCACTGCTCACAATTGATTCTTTTATAATCTTCATTCTATTTTGTCTTTCATCCCTGTAATTTCATTGTTTCGTGCATTACACAGGGTACTCTTAGTATATATATCAATGTAATGGAGTTGGATGAACTTCAAAATCCCATCCCAATTTTCTTGAATTTTTATTTTTTAAATTATTAAATTTGACTTGGCATTATTCCATTGGCCCTTTGTTTTTGAATAACTAAATTCCTCATTAATGGGACAACTTCAAATATCTTAACCGTCCCAAGCTTCTCTCTTACCATTTTCCCCTTTTACGTCTCTCTCAAACACACACACACTTTATCTTCCCTCTAAATATACATTTACTCACTAATGCTATTGGGATATAATTTGGGAACTTAATGCATTATGACCATTGAATTGACAGTGTTATGACCCAGTGATACTTTAATGTTGGGATCCACTGACAATCTAATTATTACAATCATTAAATTTTCAAATTATGTCTCAATAATATTGCTCATATTTACTACATACTATAACGTTCGTTTTAGGAGAGATAATGTTCATGGAATCTTTCCTCATAAAGTACTAGATTTTTTTAATTCAAAATTATGTAATAAAATGCATTGATCTCATCAAATTAAATCATTCCCCCTTTACCCTTATAGACTTCCATCCTCCACCACCTCAAATGGTTAAATATCATTACTTTCCCCTTTCAGGTAGAAACCCACCATTTCCTATGATGAGGTGGAGGTGAAAGTTTCCTTATTTTTTAGTCTTAACTTTTTTATTTTTTATTTTTTAGGAACAAAATTAGTATCTTAACAAAAAAAATACCGGAAATAATATATAAAAAATATATAAGACGGAAGGTGTAATATTTCTTTTCAGTTAAAATAGTGAGAAATTCACTACCTCTTCAAGTTATCACAATGCACATAGAGACAGTGTCAGGCAGAAGCTTTGAACCGGTGAAGCTCAATTTTTTTTATGTATGGCAACACTATGTCAAACAAGTGGGAATGGGAAAGGAGGGGAACGGTTCAACTTCTAACTAATTACTGATTTTCATTGCATATTGAATGCTTTTACGTTAGCTGTGTGAAATTCATTCCACAATCTTGTTTGAGGGTAATTAATATGACACTAATTTAATTTTATTTAATTGTTTAAGGGTAATTATGGAAAAAAAATTGATTTAGTAATCTTTTAGAAAAATAGTATAGCATTAGTGTTGTTGCTCTTAGAGCACCCGATTAATATTCAACATATGTGATCCGCCTACAGCTATTTACTAAAAAATTAACTGAATAAAATCTTTTGAGAGCATTTTCAACCCTGACTTAAATTTAGACTCAAAGTTAAATTTGAGTAAAAAAATCTAAAAAACTTCTAATATTTGACTCAAACTTGTACCAAATCAAGAGACTCATTTTTTTATTCAAATCAAAGGAGACTCAAATACTTATCCAAAATTTTAATTGTGAGTTTTGATCATCTTTTAAAGATTCAATTGTCATCTTTACTCTATTTTAAATTTGGGTTTACCCTCATTAAAATTTGAGTTTCTTTTTCTTTAAATTTGAGTTTGTCTATTGGAGCCTTTTGTATCAAATCAAATTTTTTACTAAAATGTTAATTTAAATTTGAGTAAAAATTTGAGTAATTTATTATAACCCGTGCCAGAAGGTCTGATATAACATAAAATTTGATCACTTAAAAAATTAATCTCACTATACTAAATAATAATTTTTTATTTCTTCGTTTATTTGATTACATCATTTAAAATTAATTTTTATCTATTATTATTTTTTAAATAACATCAAAATTTTCTCAGAATGTATAATCCAACAAAACTTTTTCAAAACGTGTACATTATCGTGTATGGACAATGTATAAAATAATAATTATGTTAAACTATAAATTAATTAAATATTAAATGATTAAACATATGACAGAATTAAGTGATGATATGATTTTGGAGAAAAAAATATATCGTGAGATAAAAATTCAAGCCCCTAAGTTTTTTATTATATAGATGGTTAGAGATGCTCTGACTGACCCAAAAAAGAGACTTGTACAAAGAATCTCCAGTTTTGTGAAATGGACTTCTAGTTGACGTGTACACTACAACAAAGTTTCATCATTTCATGTCACTCGAACTCAATATTCAATATTTCATCAACATTGCACTCCTCTAATTACATAGCTTCTTCATCTTTCTGGCCTCTTTTTCCAGCCAAACTGCAGGTTCTTGCCAATCATGTTCATTTGAGGTTTTTGTCATCGGCACATTCCGAACCTGAACAGAAATAAAAGGCAAGCTGGAATGGAATGTCACGGTGACTAATTCCTGCAACAAGTGTAGTTCTAAGAAAGTATTCATTTTTTTCTCATTTCAATCATCCACGGTCAAATTAGTACTCCCCACATGGGTCGCGTATGGTTTCCACCATAGACGGTTCTGAATGGAAATTGAGGCAAATTGGATAAGGATCCAAATCCGATTACAAAGATAGAGGAAAGAGAAAATATTTTAAGCATTGGTTGTAATGGGGGCTAGTGATGGTGGTGGTGGAAGACGGTGATAGTTGTAATGGATGACATTGACTGGTTGTGATGATGGCTGACATGGGTGGTGGCGGCAACAATGGTGGTATGGTGGGGGTGCCGCCATCCCACCACTATCCCACCGCCACCACCCCCACCATACCACCATTGCTGCCGCCACCTTGGTGGTAATGGTGCTGGTGCTGGTGAACCCATCTGGCAATCTTTGGGATGAGACCCATATCCAAAAGGAAAGAGGTCATGAACATCACTGTTCTATATCCATGCAAAAATTATGCGTTAACTGAAATCGAGAAAATTATGATTATAATTCACATTTTTTTTATTACAAAATCTCCTTACAAATGGGCTAGTTGAAAAAGTGGCAATTAATATGAAACAATTCATGCAATCCCTCAATTTGCATACTACACGTGCTCGTTTGGTTGTCGTATTATAAATGAATGAATTGAATTAAGGAATATAGTCTAATTCAATCAAGATGTACAAATGACAAGATTAAATGAGGTACAAAAACAATTAGATGTATTTAAACAAATTATAATCAAATTCAGTATTTAATCAGTTCAGAATACGCCAACCAAATGAGTCTTACGTGATTAACTTCTTGAACTCTAATTCAACTCGGTTCACAAGTAAACCACTTGGTGTCCCGCTTTGACAAAAGATAGGTATGAAATAGACGATATAACAATACATTGTTAAATGGCCATGCTAACTGCACCCAAAATGTTGAAAGCTCTACCAATAAATGTAGTCATCAACATCAAACCACATAATACCACACTCATAGTGTAGATAGTGTTCCATACAGAGAAAATTATGAGAATTATACTCCAAGGCTAAAAGAGCTTCTTCATAAAACAAAGCCAGAAAGTATTTTGTAAACCCTTAATCAATCAATCAGAACACAGTTTTTTTCAGCGCCGGTTTTGTATTTAAACGATATTCACTGATATACAGTAAGGAAGAAATGCACAGACTTCATTAACAAAAAAAAGAAGGATGAATAGGTGCTTGATACATTTCTCACAATATCTTCTAGAAAGGAAAGCATCACTAGTAATTAGCTCTCAATTCCAATTTCATTGTAGATATTTTAGTTATTTTGAACCGAAATTAACTTGTTTATCTTAATATAAATTAAAGATAAGGTTTCCACAATTCAAAACTAGGACAACTATGTCGTGTATAATTCAAGGTGGTTGTACCGATCATCAACTCAAAGGGCGCATCAATCCCGACATCACAGAACGATATTGGAGAATATGTACGAAATCATAGAAGAAGAAACTGGGTGTGACGAAAGATCCAATACATATCCAGAACGGTATTGGGTGAGATATACTGCACCTCCTTGATGGTAACTTGGCTAAATTCATTGAAAAGACTTCTTGTAAATCAAGAGTATATAGAGCTCGTGATTTACAAGAAATGGAACGGTATCGAAACAGAAAAGGCAAAGTCAAATATGTCTCAGTTGAGTAGTATTAGATTCAGACCGATTCTTTGAACCACATGTACCTTCGGAAGGTCAACTTCGTTGAACTATGTAACTATTTCTCCATTCCTATAATACCCCAAAATACACCCTGGACGGCATTACATTTAATCACCATTCATACCATGAGAGTACTAAGATAAACCATCAATAATAAAAAAAAAGACTTCCTAACAGTAATTCATAACATTTACATCAATACCCAAAAGAATATGTCATCTTTGACATTTACATTCCCAATGAAAATTTACTATTATAGCGCAGCGAAAATTACAAAAGAAATCTAGACTATCCAGTATTTTCAAAATAGTATTCTAGTCTAGAACAACAAGTAAACGACATCTCTAGATGTCTCACTCGGGATCCAAGTATCCCTCTAGTGAAGCCTCCCCAAGGTACGGCTCGTTAGCATCGAGTACATCCTTTAGCCCAACATCTGAAAAAGGTTTAACTGTAGGGGGTGAGCACTAAGCTCTGTAGGAAAATCCTCCCAAACTCAAACAAGGTTTAGAAAACATGTAAAACGGGTCGGTCTCATTTCAAAGATAACATCATATATAGCTTTTGAAATAAAACTGGGACATTTATACAGATCTCAAGTTTAAATAACAACGATAATTGAAATGGATAAATAAAGAAGTGAAACCAAGTAGAGTTGACAACCAATTTCCAAAGCATAATCCATATATAATTTATAATTCATTTCCACCATACACCGTTTTCACAAGTTCTCGTGGCATCCCATACTACCCCAGGACTCTTGTAGAAACAATCTATGGTAGAATGAACGATACACGACGATACTCGTATCTCAAGTATGAAGCAAGACCACACATGGTCACCATCACAATTATCATGTCCCACGCAAGTACATACCAATACTACCCCGTGAGCAATAGTGGTTTAGTCTTACCAAAACACTAACCCCACTATGAGTGTTAGGAAAAGCTCTTACCAAAGAGGACGTCTACCCACTCCATTATATCCTGTCAATAGTAACCCATGTTCATATCGTGCAACCATACAAGGGATACAATACACACTCCATTCTCAATTAACAAGTAAGTTCCACAATTTAGTTTTCTGTGGTATGAGCATCCTTACAAGGAACTTCTCACCCATGTTCATCCAAACAACCTTTCATAATTACAATACCAACAATTATCACACATATCCAACAATTTTCCAAATCCACAACTTTCGCAAGTGATATTTCTCATAAAGCATATTTAAGAAAAAGTACATGAGATCATCAAAAGTATCATTTTATTGTTCAATACAAATCACTAGAGTTTTGAAGTCAAGAACACACGAATGGTCAAGCTTTGGAACTCAAGAACAAAGGACAAATCAAGTCTTGAATCCATGACAACCCTTATCAAGCTTGGAATCAAGAATTAAGGAACAATTAAGTATTGAAATCGACAACAAACGAATATTAAGCTTGAAATCAATAACAAAGGATAAATCAAAAGAAACCATATTTCCCTTGAAAACTAGGGTTTTCAAGGCATACCAAGAGAATTATTGATTACCCAAGCACAACATAGGTAAAACACATTAATATTTAAGGTTGAGAATCTAGAACCAAGGGGAAATCAAGAGAAAGAACATTCCCCTTGAAAGCTCGAGTTTGGAAGCAAGAAAGGAGATTTAGTGGTTACCCGAGTCTACATTGTTCAAGACAAGGTGAGATTTGCAAGGATATCAAGAATTACATATTTGATAGTATATATATAACATTTAGAGTCAAAGATTACATATAATTAAACCTAGCCTCAATGTAAGAGAATAGGAAGAAAACTCCTACCTTGAATCCAAGAGTTTTAAGCTAACCCAAACTCCAAAGATCTCCTTCTTGTCTTCTATTAGGGTTCCAAGAGGTGTGGGTAAAGGTGTAGTAAAGGGGTAGAAGAAGAGAGGAGAAGAATGGTGTTCTTGAGAAATTTCGGTTTTGATTTTTATAAGGTGTGAAGCTATCTTGATCTTGGTGTTTTTCCCTTTCTTTATCTCCTCCTAGGGCTCTAGGATGTTTGTGGTGAGAATGAGATGAAGAATGGGGCAAATAGGGCTTGGAATGGGGTTTTAAAACCCAAAATCCCAACTTTTTAACTGTTTAGAAGGCTTTAGAGAAGCGGTACCGGTACCGTTTAGCTACTGGTTTCGGGGTATCGGTATCGTTTGACTGCCTCGATTTACAGTGAAGTTTTGACCCCTTTTGAGGTTAAATTGAAAAATTTTCATGAGATACACTTTTGTAGCCCTATATGTCTACTATCTACTGTCAAAATTTTAGATCAATTGGACATAAGGATAAAAAGTTATGGCCAAAATACTAAGAGGTGTCCAAACTATTTTCTACCCAAAATTTACGTAAAGTGTGTTTTTATTCCGGAGTACTTCCAAGCTTCCAAGGCACCTCATATTACCTCTCCCAAGGTTTTTCGACCTTTTGGATTCAATGGAGACCTTAGTTTGACCTAAAAATATTTAGAAACTTATCTCATCACCCTTTCGGAGTTTAAACGTCTTCGAACTTAAACTTCAAAACTCAAATTGTCTCCCTAGTATTTATTCCTACTATTACCATCCATATGGTTCATTCTCACCTCATTATATTTATATATGAATCACAAAACAATTATATCACTATATACCTCTATACATATATTAAAGAGAATACTGGGTGTTACAATTCCACTTTAAGCATCTGCCAAAGATGATAAGAAATTCAACCCACCTTTACACTACCAATTTTTATATATACCAAACATGAGCATGCTTTTGAGTATATAGTAGGAAGACCAAAGACTTATAACTGCTAAATTTGATGGTTCCATCATGTCATATGTAAGAATAAGATTGAAAGACTTCTCTTTGCCATTGAGGCCATGTTTTGCTTCAATTATTGGTCATCACATTGTATTCCACAGCTTGAACCTCTGGCTAGGGCCATATTTTTATAAGGATAATGTTAGAGCATTCAACCCAAAACCAATTGGTAATGGCTGGAATGGCCTCTCACGTATATAAACCAATTTTGGTAGTCCTACTTATTCGATGTGGGATACAAGCACTCCGGGCTTGCATGTGGGGTCAACAAACAAGTATGTATACTAGGAAATTCAACTGGTTATAAGACTTGACTCATTGATCACCCAAGACCCAACTTTAATACCATGATAGAAACAAATTGGTAATGGGTGGAATGGTCCCTCAAGTATATAAATTAATTTTGGTAGTCCTAATTATTCGATGTGGGATACAAGCTCTCTTAACAGATAAGACATCACGTCGTCAATTAGAAGTTTGAACCACTTCTTCTGCCAAACTCTTATTTCTGAAATCTCACCCAACTTTTTAAAATTTTCATCTATTCAAAAAGAGGATGTACTTTAGCAAAGTCAAATGAGCTGTTGCATTAGGTTTTGATTAGTTATATAGTTTGACATTGTTTGATTGCCCATTCTACTATATAAGAACCTTTATAACAACCAAATCGAGTTGTTTCACTTAGGAATGCTATTATTTTTGTGTGGACACAATGATTGTAACCATTGAAATCATAAAGTCAATAAACCAAACAACTCTCATCTAATTAAATTTAATCGTTCTTGTTGCTTATGAACAAACACCAAGATTTGAATCCCATAAAGTCAATAAACAAAACTACTCTAATTTTTCTCGTTGTGAACAATAAAAAATTGTACACAAGATTACACATCCATTGATTTCCTGGACACAACCATCACTCTTGTTTCACTCTCAGCATGGATAATATCTACGACCTGAATTTTCCAAACCAATTGGACTGGAATGAAATTGACGTACGTGTCACAAGAACCAACTACGAAGTCTACCAAACCCTTTTCACCAAAGATTCCTGAGTCACGGCATCTAAGCAGCGAGCAAACCTAATGGATTTTCAAAACCTTTGGGTGTAGTTTGGTGAGGGTGTTGACTGTTGACTGTTGATTGTTGAATTATTAGAATGCGTGGTTTAAGAATGATTGAATAGTTAGTTATCTATATAATAAGGGACAAGACAATTCAAATCCCAAAAACAAAAAATGACTCCTGTCGTTTCAAGATAAAACAAAAAGGTTATCTGACGGATTACGTTACCCTAGCATTAAAAATGATTCAAATCATTTCAAAATTTATTACATTAAATATAATAACAAAATTTTTAAAAAAAACATAATTTTATGGATATATCTTAGCTGCATTTGTATTCTTTTTTTTTTAAAGTTTTACCGTATCGCCACTTTTGTATTGTATCGTACCCTAAGAAGCATGTATACTTGCTGAAGGATCGCCGTGGCAGTGTTGGACACGTGTCCGACACGGATACGTGTGGGACCCGGCTAGACACGTATCTGACACTTCTAGAAGTGTCCTGACTACAAGAAAATATTTTTTAGTGACAAAAAAAGTCGTACCTAAAAGTGAATAATTTGCTGCAAAAAGTTTTATGCGACAAAAAAACTTGGTCGCCATTTTATCGCAGCAGGCTCGCCACTGAAAGTTTTTGACGACCAACTAAAGTATCGTCGCTAAAGTAGATTATCAGTGACCAAAAATTTTGTCGCTTAAAAATTTATTTACTTGTCACAAAAAAACCTTTGTCGCCGAAAGAAATTATATTATGGTCATATTTTTTGCCTTTTGCAATGAGATAATATTTGTCGCTGAAAATCAAGGTACATTTTTTGCAATTAACATAATTTCGTCGCCGAAAGAAATTATATTACGGTTATATTTTTTCTTTGGCGATGGCATAATATTTGTCGCTGAAAATCAAGGTACATTTTTTGCAATTAAAATATTTTCGTTGCCAGATAACAAATGAATACTCTCATCTTTAAATAATAGGCAACAAAATTTATTTGTCACCAAACTAAGAGATTCTTAGCGACCAAATTTTACTCATCGCCAAACAATCATTTCTAAAAAATGACATTTTATGATTACTATTGCCCTTGTAACAAATCAAAATAAATTCAAAGTAGTGCTTCAATCATTGAAGATTATTATAAAATAAATAATCCATAAAACAAAACAAAAAATAATTTCCAAATCATTCATTCTAAACACATTTAAAAACATTCATACAAGAACTCATACCAAAACATTAGTATATAATTTCATAATAAAATCGCATTCCAAAACATCCCATGTAAAAAACTAAACTAGAAAAAAATTAAATGTCACAATATCTAGATGCCACAAGAACTCGAACTACTTGGATCATGGAGGAAGAGGTCTCATCTCCAAAACCAACTCCAAGTAATCAATTGTTAATCTATATCAACCACAACAAAAGTGCATTAGCAGAAATAAAAAATCATTTGCTAGAATAAATAGTAAATTAAGCATATATTTAGAATTGAATATACTTACCAGGATGAAGTCGTCTCACTAGTCTCCCTATTGTCTCCACCACATTGCATCGCCAACTTTATCTCTATCATTTGCCGCAACATCATCTCTTGTGTCTTTTCCATCTGCTCAAGTTTTGTCTTAGTCTCATCCAACTCTCTTTGTCTGCTTTCATTTTCACCCTGAAGAGTTGCAACAACTGCCTTCTAACCTCTTACCTCCTGCTCATGTTCAAGATTTTTGACAACATTTATTGAAGAAGATGATTTCGGGCCAACCCCATAACTAGACCTATTGCCAAGGACAGTGCAGACAATCTCATCTCGAGACAACGGGGATGCACCATCCTCTATTGACTGATCCTTCAACTCCTTCATCCATTCCTAAATGTTTTAAAAAGTTATAACCCAACAACAAAACCTATGTATTTTAAAAATGGAAATACAAAGACAATTGATACTCTTACATATTGCGACTCTGCTTCTGGTGAAATCCACTTCATTGACTCCTTGCTGATATGGGTTTTATAAAAGAAGTCCACGATATGAGGTGGCTCATGTGTCTCAGGGTCTGATTGTTTTCAGAAATTCACGTAAAAATATATACTTTCAACATTTTAAACAAACGAAAGACAAATAATTTTAAGTTAAAAAATTATAACCATATCATGCATCGCAAAAAATTAAAGACTTAGAACCCATAGTGTGATTGTAAGGCAACTTAGCATGATTTTCAGAATTTGTCTTTGATCGTTTCTACAAAAAAAAATTATATTAGAACAACAAATTACTCATTGCATTAAAAACCATCAAAAAATTACCTGGAAGTTTTGATCCTTGTAGACATGTTCTATTATATAAATCCAATCATCCTGACTAACTTTTTGATAAGGCTTACTTTTTTGGGTCCACCCCAGACTGCACCAATCTAATGTAATACTTGTGCATTTTACAATAGTAATGACTATACAACTTAGCAAAATTTTTGTCAATGAATTCCGCAGCATGATCAAATTCACCATATCCCACAACATTAAACTTAGTCTCCACGAAAAAATAGTATATCATTTCAAGAAAAAAATAAATATATATGTTAACTAAATCGATCTTTTCCTAACTGTCATCCAACTCTTATCCATTTTAATTAATGTATCTATGAAACTGTATTTTTTTAACTAATTAGATGGAGAAACACCAACTAAAATAAAGATATATATATCCATTCCTAAACTTTATAAAATTTAAACATGCATTATGTTCAACTCAATTTTCACATAGTAAAATTTATCACATTAATTGC
>CM042185.1:39992071-40002907 GCA_023539305.1 Ilex asprella
GCCAATGGAAGTTTTTTGGTATTCCGCTAAAAATTGGGTAGGAATGCAGAATACCTATAAATTTATGTATTCCTATCCTATATATATACTAGTTATAACCCGTGTCTGAAGGCACGATAAAACATAAAATTCGAGTACTCAAAAAATCGATTTCACTATATTAAATGTTTTCAATATGTGTATATTATCGTATATGTATAATATTTGAAATAAAAATTATGTTAAATTACAAATTAATCAAATATTAAATGATTGATTATGTAATAGAAATGAGTGATGTGATATTTTTAAGAGGAAAAATATGTAAGGGATAAAAATTCAAGTTGCTATGTGTTTTATTATATATATGTGTGTGTGTGTGTGTGTGTTAATCTCTAAAAATTAAAATCCAAAAATATAAAAACTCTAATTTTTTATTGATGATTATGACTTTCTTATATATGATATATTGACGTTTATTGCTTTCTTATTGTGTTTTATTGTAATTGTTTATATATTGTAGAATTTATTGTATTTTCTTTAGTGTTATTGATTAATTGGTGTAAGTTACTTAATTAAATTGTTAAAATGATCCAAAAACTAATAACTAAAAAATATATCTTCACTCGATTTCCCACTCAACTTCCTACCCGATTGTTTTGGATGGAATTCGGGTAGGAATAGTACACTTGATCAGGTAGGGTAGGTCAAGAAAAAAGTCTTCCGCAAAATATCAGGTAGGAAGATGAAATACCATAATTCCTATCCATAGGGTAGGGTGAACACCCCTACTTGCAACGCCAGGGCACCCCAGTGCCCAGCCATCCCTCCTTAGCTCCCCGGCTCCTTCTCCTCATGTGTCGGCTTCGTCCTCTCGCACTGGTGACTTTGCTATGCAACAAAACAAGGGGGAAAACCAGTATGTGGACCACGAAAGCCATTACAACGGTCCTTCAAAGGGCATCCCTAACCTATTGGACGAAAAATTAAGGAGGTATAGAATCAGTTAGGCGATGCTTTCAACGTCATCAAGGCATGAGTGTCTGAAACAGTCGACTACCTTGTGAGGTGCATTGACACTCCATTTGTACCTGATGTGGCCAATTATCCCCTCCCCTCAAAATTCAAGATACCAACTGTGGAAGCTTTTGATGGCTCAAAAGATCCATTGGACCACCTTGATACCTATAAATCTCTCATACAGCTACATAAAATACCAGACGAAATAATGTGCAAAGCCTTTCCTATTGCCCTCAAGGGATCTACACATCAGTGGTTCTTCGAACTCAAACCAGCTTCCATTAATTCTTTTGCTGAAATAAACAAATCATCTGTCTCCCATTTTATAGGGGGATGGCGACATCAGAAGCCTGTTACCTACTTGCTCAACATAAAAAAAGATCGCGAAGAAAGCCTAAGGAACTACCTCACTCATTTTAAAGAGGAGGCCCTCTAGATTGAGAGCCAGATGACAAGGTCACCATGGTTGCCTTTATCGCAGGTTTGCGTTCATCTAATTTTATGTTTCTGGTCTTGAAGAAAACTCCGCAGCAACTATGCCAGAGTTATTGGCAAAGGCCCAGAAATATATAAACACCAAGGAAGTCACCAAGGCCAGACGAGATGAGTCCTCCTATGGAGGGGAGAAAAGGAAGGAGTCTTGTGAAGATAGGAGAGAAAAAGATAATAAGAAAAGATAGATAGAGAGAGTGTCAGCTAAGGACCGCCTCTGTCCTGCATCCCGTAGGGAGGACATACCTTCACGTCGCTCAATGCTTCAGTTGAACATAGTTTGCTCCAAATTCAAGATGACCTAGCAGTATGCTGACCAGAAAAAATTCAGTCTGCCCCCAAATCGTAGAAACCCAAACAAATACTGTAGCTTCCACCGTGATCATGACCACAATACAGACGACTACTTTAAACTCAAGGGACAGATTGAGGACCTTACACAGTGTGGCCATTTGTAGCAACATGTGGCAGGCGGAGACTAGATCCCCACCACCAGGCCGTAACCAGGATGAAAGACAGCACCAACAACCCTTGGGAGAGATCCCGATGATTTCTTAAGGACTGGAAGGAGGAAAATCCAACTCAGCAAGGAAGGCACATACTAGCAAGGCTAGGCACACGGATGACCTACAACCATTGAAGTCTCATAGGCAAAGAGATAGGGAGGTCATCTCCTTCTAAGACAAAGACTTGGAGGAAATCTAGCACCCTCATGACGACCCATTGGTACTAAAAATGATGGTCACCAACTACAAAGTAAAGAGGATCCTTGTAGACTGTGGTGGCTCCACCGATATCCTGTTTGCATAGGCATACGATAACCTCCATCTTGAGAAGGAAAGACTTTAACCTATCAAGATGCCCTTTATTGGCTATTCAGGAAAGAAAGCGTACCCTCTGAGCTCCATCACTTTACCAGTTATCGTGGATACAATATTGAAAAACTCTACCATAATGGTGAATTTCTTAGTGTTGGATACTCTGTCTGCCTACAACATCATTTTAGGGTGTCCCGCACTAAACACCAAGAGAAGGGTGTCATCCACTTATCAACTCATTCTCCATTTTCCAACCCCAAGCAGAATTAGAGAAATTCGAGGAGATCAAGTTATTTCCAAGGAGTGCTATGTTACCTTCATGAGGGCCAAATAGCCTTAAGAGGACCTACAAGTGGAGGTACTTGACTCCCGGGATGATAATACACTAGAGAAAGGAGAACCAGTAGAAGAGCTCACACTAGTAGTCCTAGATAAGAGTTTTCCAGATAGGATAATATACATTATCTCCTTGTTTTTCCAAAGATCGAGCATGACAGTTGGTTGATTTTTTTGGACAAAGCATTGACGTCTTTGTTTGGTCTCACTAAGACCTTAAAGGCATTGATCCTAAAGTCGCTACCCACTAGCTCAACGTCGATCCCCGACAAATACCCATACTCCAAAAGTTGAGAAGCATTGCTACTAGAAGGGTGCAAGCCTTGGAGATAGAAGTGGGGAAATTATTAGCAAATGGGTCGATGAGAGAGGTGTCTTACCTAGTCTGGCTATCAAATGTTGTGATGGTGACCAAGACTGGTGGAAAGTGGTGCATTTGTGTAGAATTCATCGAGCTCAACAAAGCCTATCCTAAAGACAACTACCTCATGTCGCACATCGACATCCTGATCGATGCAACAGTTGGTCATGAGCTATTTAGCTTCCTGGATGCTTACTTAGGATATAACCAGATTAGCATGTATCCCCCAGACCAGAAGAAGACATCTTTCATCATTCCTAAAGAGACCTACTGTTACAAGGTCATGCACTTTGGGCTACAAAATGCAAGAGCAACATACCAGCAACTGGTAAAAAAGATGTTCCAGTCACAAATCAGGAAGACTATGGAGGTATACGTGGACGACATGTCAGTAAAGGCCCTTATTGCAGCAGACCATGTAACCCACTTGTAGGAGACTTTTGATGTTTTGAGGACTTACTACATGAAGCCAAATCTTGAGAAATGTGCCTTTGGTGTAGGATCAAGAAAATTCTTGGGCTTCATAGTCAATAAGAGGGAAATTAAGGAGAATTCAGACAAAATCAAGGCTATTTTGCACATGAGGTCCCTCGTTACTATGAAAAAGGTCTAACACCTTAACGGAATGGTGTCAGCTCTCAATAGATTCATCTCGAAGTCTGTTGATAAGTGCATAAATTTCTTCAGAATCCTACATAAAGCTTTTGCGTGGCGACCAGATGCGGAAGAAGATTTCTAGAAACTAAAAGCCTATCTTACTAGACACCTTTGCTCTCCTACTCCATACCCGGGAAGTCCTTGTACCTGTATCTGGTTGTCTCGCTATCTGCTATAAGCTTCATCCTTAATGAAGGAGTACAAATGCTTGTCTACTATGTGAATAGTACATATCGAGGAGTAGATATAAGATACTTAGGGTTGGAGAAGCCAGCACTTGCCCTAGTCACTACAGCCAGACCCTTCATGGTCATTATGGATCAACTGTTAAAAAAATAATAGGAAAGCTAGATATGTCCCGAAGGCTCTTTAAATGGGCAGTCGAATTGGGTGAATTTGACATACAGTACCAACCAAGAGTGACCATCAAGACATAGGTGTTAGCAGATTGTGTGGTCGAGCTCACATTGCCCAAGGATAGAGGCAGCGGAGAAGAACCAGCACACATAGGCAGTGCCCCAACACTTGCATGCCTCTGGACCAGCACGCCAGACACCTTGTCCAGCTCCCCAAGGGCCTAGGCCTTAGCGCTCTGCTCCCATGATGCCTTGGCCTTGGCCCTGCTCCCCAGGTGCCCTGCCTCCCTGGCACCCCAGCCTTGGGGCCCTATTCCCCTGGCACCTTCTCCCTGGTGCCTTGCTCCCTAGGCACCTCAACACTCTCCTCCTCTACACCCCTACACGATGCTCTACTACCTGTCGCATAGGCCCTCCCAATAGTCGGTGCCTCCGTACCCCTTGATGTCATGCCTAGGACCACGCCTTGCTGGAAACCTTACATGGATGGGCCCTCAACCAATGAGGGGAGTGGAGCAGGACTAGTGCTCATCAACCCCAATGGGACACTCCTCAAATACTTTGTATTATTCCATTTTGTAGCCTCCAACAACGAGGTAGAATATGAGACGCTCATCTCAAGCCTAAGGTTGGCAATTGAAATAGAGGTTGAACACCTCACCATCTATAGTGACTCCCTACTGGTAGTCAACCAAATAAAAGGGGATTTCGAAGTGAGAGAAGAAAATATGTAGGTATACCTAGCAATGGTGCAAACTTTACTAAAAAAGTTCCACCATTTTTAGATTCAATATATACCAAGATAGGATAATACCATAGTAGATGCACTCGCCAAGTTTTCATTATCCTTAAATATTCCACCAGGTCTCACATTTACAGGGCACCAATTTGAGCCAAGCAAGCTCAAAACAGATATAGGAAGTATCAACTCTGCATCCACCAGCGACGACTAGACAGCACCCATCTGGGCATATCTAGAAGAAGGCACACTCCCAAAAAATTTAGTGGAAGCCAAGAAGTTAAGGCTAAGAGCGTCAAGATATACAATCTTGCGATACATTCTCTACAAGAGAAGCTACTCACTGTCGCTACTTTGTTGTCTCACTCTAGAGAAATCTGACTATGCCATGAGAGAGATCTATGAAGGGGTATGCAAAAATCACTCCAGATGACGTTCTCTAGCTCATAAGGTAGTTAGATAGGGCTACTATTGGCCTAACTTGATTAGAGATGCTTGAGAGTTTTGTGAAAAATGTGACGACGCTTCGCCACTATACCAAGGCAACCACCAAAAGAATTGACCACAATCATGAGTCCTTGCCTATTCTCCAAGTAGGGTATCAATATCCTGGGCCCCTTGCCTATGAGTTGTGATCAGTGCAAGTTTCTAGTGGTAGCCATCAACTACTTCACAAAGTGGACACAAGTTGAGCCCCTAGCCAAAATAACATA
Source organism: Ilex asprella (assembly GCA_023539305.1). Classification (NCBI taxonomy): domain Eukaryota; kingdom Viridiplantae; phylum Streptophyta; class Magnoliopsida; order Aquifoliales; family Aquifoliaceae; genus Ilex; species Ilex asprella. The sequence goes on from CM042185.1 coordinate 39,997,543, forward strand.
TAAGCAAGTGAAGGACTTTATCTGGAGAAACATGGTGTTCCACTTTGGAATACCACATGCCATAGTAAGCGACAATGCCAAGAAGTTCGATAGTAAGCTCCTCAATGGTTTTTGTGCCTACCTCCAAATCAGGCAACCCCACTCTAGTCCAGCCCACCCCCAGGTAAACAGTTAGGCAGAAGTCATTGCAAGGACCATACTACGTAATTTGAAGACAAGACTGGAAAGTGCCAAGGGGTTATAGGTGGAGGAGCTCCCGAGAGTGTTATGGGCCTATTGAACAACACTAAGGAGCCCCACTGGAGAGACTCCTTTCCCCCTAGCCTTTGGGACAAAAGTTGTCCTACTTGTTGAGATTGGGGTACATTCACTGAGAGTTCAGTACCATAACCCGTCCCCCAATGAAGAAGGCATTTGCATCAACCTCGACTTAATATAGGAGAAAAGAGATATGACCATGATCTAGAATACAAAATACAAGCGTCGCATGACCAAGTACTACAACTCGAGGGTGAAGCCTCGTTGCTTCTTACCTAGGGGACTTATTCCTTAAGAAGGTGATTTTTGGCAACCAAAGAATCTCACGAGGGGAAGTTAGGGAAAAATGGGAAGTGACATATACTGGGACAGAAATTATGAGGCCACACACCTACAGAATCCAGAATTCTGAAGGAAATTTCTTAGCCTATCCATGGAATGCTGAACATCTGAAGAGGAACTACCAATAAAGCAAAAGGAGCTAGAGTAATAAAACTCTAAGATTTTGTTTAGTCTCAAACACATACTTATACCTTTTTGGAATTACCAAATAGAGTTTTCTTTGATTGCCACTCGTCACTGTTTATTATAAGCAGTTATCAAATAAAGATTTTGCGAATTTATTTTGAATTTACCCTGCTATTCATTTCATAAGAAGTTTGGAAACAAAAGCCAAACCACTTCTACAAAATTCAGATCACAGTCTGATGCTACCTACCAAATAAAAATATAAAAAAATCAAAAACCCTCAGAACTTTGTCTGCTCCTGCTACTATCACCCTTTTCGTCGTTGTCTGACTCTCCATCACTAGAGCCCTTGTCATCGACACCAGCATCCGACTCCTCACTAGAGCCTCACCATCGGCATTAACATTCAATGCTTCATAAGGAATGAATCTCGAGAAGTCCAGGTGCACAAAAGTAGCTGAAACTTTTCCTCTAAACTCGTAGCCATCAATAAAGGCACCCGTAGTGCTATCCTACAGATCATCCTCCCTCATTTCCATCTCTAGAGAGAGAAACTCTGCTCTAGAATCCCTCTCATTAGCCCACTACAGCTCTACCTCAAACCTGAAAGACCTCCCATGCTTCACTTGTAGCTCTATCTCAAATCAGGTAGTCCTCATAGGCTATCTGCGACTCTACCTCCACTCTCGTGCGGGCAGCCTCATTGTCTGCCTCTAACTTTGCGGCTCTCTTACGACCTGTAAAAAGCTTAACCTTAAGAGGCATAGCACTCTCGTGAACCTCCCTCAACTGCTCCTTAACTGCGCCTAGAGTCTATCTCTCCTTCGTTAGAACCCTTGATACGAGGTCATGATGTGAGCCCCTATAAAAAGGCTTGTAGCAGTTGTGGATACCTACAAACATGAAAAGAAGGAGAAAGTCAGGGTCGTCAGAGAACATAAAGAATAAATTCTCATAGAAGCATAGATGAATACCTTGGCCAAGCCCTCCATCATGTTGTTGATAATACCCTCGATACGTAGATGGCTGACTTCTCGGACATTCGAGGGTGTCACGAACCTTAAAAGTCGATCCATCACTACCTTCACATTCTGAAGTATGGACATAAAAGGAATAAGTGGAGTCCTAATATGTGTTGAAGGGGGAACTTCCACCTCTTGAGGTGCCCTAATTGGAGAAGTAGCTTGAGGAAGTGCCCGTACAACTAGAACAGGTGGAGGGTCACTTGCTGAGAAGCCCCAAGAGCTTCATTTGACCTCACCCTCTTTGGTGGAGGAACCACTTGCACAACCCTAGTAGAGTAAAGAGCCTCCACCCTAGACTTGTTTACTATGGAAGCAGAATAAAAATAACAAGCTTCAAAAGTTGAAAATGCAAACAAAAAAGCTGCCACAAAAGATGACATACCTCTCCTTTTGGAGGAAGAATCACAAGCTTGGTAAGAATGTAAATCATCTCTAGAAGGGGAACCCCAGTTTGACCCTCTCTGGACACAAGGGTCCCATAGTCCTTTACAAGGTGAGCCCTCTCGACCTGAAGCCTTCCCTTCTGGTCTGTCAACAACTCTGGCAAACCTAGAAAAGAGTTGAGAATATAATGAAGGCGTGAAAAAAAGGAGGCAAAATTTATACCTATCCTCTTAGGTGCACCCCATCCAGTGGGAACCAAAGCCCAATCCTCTTCAGCATCCCATTCTTCTTTTACAAACAAAAATTGAGCCCTCTAGCTATGACATTTGGAGCACAGTCCAGTGATCAGCTTTCTTGCCCTTGGAAAAAAGTGGGAATAGCCTCCATTGGGAGTGGGGTTCTTATGTAAGGTATAAGCAACAAAAAACTCATCACATGAGGGAGAGACACCTTCGTGATGCACGTGTTGCTAGCCATCCCGGCACCAGTGACGAATATGCTAGAATGCAGCACACAGGTGAAGGCATCAAAAACCTTAGACGTACATCTAGCACCTCCTCATAGACAACAAGGTCCCCGGAAGAATCATTCAGAGGCTTGCTTACCCATTTCAGCCCGACGACACAACACTGTAGGAGGAATGCAAAAAGTGGATATAATCCTAGCAATCTCAACATTGGTGTTGAGGGAGCTAAAGATAAAGGTCACCTTAGATCCATCATCATCATCAACCACTTTACCACGATACTTGCATCATCGTAGATGAGGAGGAACATTACCACCATTATATCTCGCCATTTGTCCAGCGTCTAGCTCCGCACGCAGCTCTATCCTGGCACCTAGCCCGAATGTCTGCTGCGCGGCATCTGCCACACCTGTGCTTACACCTATCAATGTGCCAGCCATGACCCTCGAACGCCCTCGCCTAAACTCTGACTAGCTCCAATGTTTGCTATGGCGCCCTGGGCACCCTCATCCACACCCTGCCAGCTCCAACGCCTACCCTGGAGCTTATGCTTGTGTCCCTACCAGCGTTTGCGCTCAAGGCGCCTTAGCCTACACCCCGACCAGTGCGCGCGCCTACTGCCTAGGCATGGTTGACGTTGGTGATGGTAATTAAGGCTGGAATGTATCCTCCCAACATGGAGCAGAGAGGGGCGAGGTGGTTATGGGTGGTGGTGTTTGGTGTCGGTGGTTAGGAAGAGAGAGAGATGGAGTAGGGGGAACTAGAGTGTATTGGGAGAGAGTGTGTGTGAGTGATTGGGGTAACATAAGAGAGAGACTGAGAGATAGAAAGGTGTGAGAGTGAAAAAAAGGATAGGAAGAGATAGAGTGGAAAGGCGTCATAATCCGCATGAATAAATGACAGGAGAGAGAGAAATTTCAAATTATAGGGTGAGTATGTGTGTGTGTGCACGCGCAAAAAACAAAGGATGTAAAAACAAAGAATAATACTTGCCAAAAAATGGCGCGACCACGAATAACAAAATATATACAATCACATTGATACTATATACATCATCTCTAGCCCGTTAACAGCTCAAACAAACGACACACAAAAAAGCAAAAAAGCTCAATAGAAATTCAAACAAAAAAATTGAGAATTTAACAAAATAGCAGCCATGTTACAACAAAAAAAAGTAATAATCAAAATAATAAAGAACATTACCCCTAATAGAAGAAATAAAAATTCAGTTTTTCAAACAAATAATTGACCAAACCCCAAAAATTCAATTGGAGCAAAACATAGCTCCACCCAAGCTATCAAAGAATGTCCACCTTGTGATTGGCCTCCAATCAGTTGGGCAGTTAAGTTTGTCACATCCTCTTTCATGCTAAGTTGCAAATGAACAAATCAATGCAAAAAAAAAAAAAAATAGCCACAAAAAAATTAATACAAGAAAATAGATGGTAAAATGAACAAACTAATGAGAGAAAAACGAACAAATTAAGTGGTTCAACCAAAATATTAAGCTACTAAATCGCATTCAGTTGAACCTAATTGCAATTGGAATCCATTACTTGATCTGAGGCTCCATTGCTCTTTGACGAATTTTGTCGATCATGTGGTGGAGTTGGTTGGTGGCCAGTGGTCCTAGAAACAATTAAGTTCATAAACCCCATTTGACACAAATAAAAGTTCATCCATGATTAATGAAGCCTTAAATGAGTTGGAAATATGACCTTAATGGAGCCTTTGATCTTTTTTTGCAACTTCAATGACCTCTCATTAGATGGACAACATCAAATTAAAGAATAAAACAAAAGATTCAAAAATCCATTATTCTCACAACAAACGAAAAAAGGTTGGTGTGTGTGAATGTGTACGTGCTTGGTCATTGGCACCGCCGCTAGCGTCGTCGCTAGTGGCTGGCTAGTAACGTCAAGGTGTTGCATCGAGGTCCTCACAGGTGGCTGGCTGGCGACGTCAATATTTGAGATTAGAGAGAAAAGATCTTAGAAGAGATCAAAGAGAGAGAGATGATGAAGGGTTTATGGCTATGGTAAATGGTGCTGGGTGGTGTTGGTGATGGTGATTGGGGATGGAATGTATCCTCCCAACATGGAGCAGAGAGGGGCGTGAGGGGTTTGCTGGTGGTGTTAGTTGGTGTCGGTGCTGGGAAGAGAGAGAGGGAAAAAAGGGAGACTGAAGAGTATTGGAAGAGAGAGAATGAGTGAGTGATTGGGGTAACAGAGGAGAAAGACTCAAAAAGGGAGAAAGAAAAGTGTGAGAGTGAAAAAAGAGAGAGGAAGAGATAGAGTGGAGAGGCATCATAGGCTGCATGAATGAATGACACGTGAGAGAGAAATTTTAAATTATGAGTTGATTTTATGGTCGTTGGATTAGTGCATTTGAGACTGTAAAATAGACTTGTTGAAATCGTCATATTTCATATTATAGATAGGCAAAAAAATAACTTGAATAACTCTTAGCCCAATTTCTCTATAAAATTTGGCCAAACAACTATCCAAATTACAAAATTTTGATCATTAACTATCCAAATTTTGGTCAAGAGCTAACCAAATTATTTTTTACCATATTTAAGTATCACATGACAAGTTTATGATTAAAAATCGTTAGCAATTTAGATGTTATCTATTTGAGAAATAACATACAAACACTAGTTGTAACTCGTGCGTGCTTAAAGGCAGGATAAAATATAAGATTCTAGTGTTAAAAATTAATACCACTATACCAAATTTAAAATTAATTTGTATCTATTTTTTTT
>CM042185.1:40010978-40013478 GCA_023539305.1 Ilex asprella
TGGGTCCCAATGAAAAAAGTTGGTAGGACCCACTCATCCAACGGTTCCCATTGATTTGGGATGCACTTTTGAGATACAAATTTGGGATATGTAACATTGCTCTAGATGAATAGTATCACTGGAGTTGGATGGTGTTTAATGCTGCCACTTTTAGAAAAAGAGGCTTCCCCATCAAAAGTAAGAGAGGCACATTAACCAACTACACTACTACATTGAATGATTTTTTTATCTTGCACCATGTTCAGAGAGTTGACAAATAGATAACAAAAACATTTATTAATTTTGTTTGTATTCTTATTATTGTGTTTGTAATTAATTTTATCACTTTTCAATGGTACAAAAAAAAATATCAGTTTTGTGAATATTTTTTTACTTTTGTCGGCCTTTTTTATCACTTTTGTGCTAATTATTTTTAGGAAAAACTTCAGTCACATCCCCTCTAGCTTATCATATCTTCAAAGACACCACCTCTAGTTTCTAAATATTCAATGACACCCCTTCTAGTTTATATTTAAACATCACTAACACCCCTTACCATTAAACTACCATTTCTAACAAAAAAAATTAATCTAAAATACCAAAAATGCCCCTACATAAATCTCAAGTAATTTTTTTACATAAAATTTTATTAAAATTCGAGCCGATTAAAATTTATTTTTTTACATATTAAAATTTGAAACAATTAAAATTCGATTGAAGTTGAATAAAATTTATTTTTTTAACGTATTATAATTTGAACCTATTAAAATATATTTTTTACATATTAAAATTTGAGTCGATTTGAACACTACCCGAGTTGTTAGTGCCGATTAAAATTTTCTTTCGAGTCTATTAAAATTTATATTTTTATGTATTAAAATTTGGCTGATTAAAATTCAATACGAGTTGATTAAAATTTGACTTTAGTCGATTAAAAATAATTTTTAATTGGCTCAAATTGAATTTTAATTAGCCCAAATTTAATACGTAAAAAAATATAATTTTTAATTGGCTCAAATTTTAATATGTAAAAAAATAAATTTTAATTAACTTGAATCGAAATTTAATTCATTCAAAATTTTAATACTTAAAAAAAATTAGAAAATATAGGAGGTCTCATTGAAGATATGCTTATCTAGAGGGGGTCTCCTTGAAGATATATATATTTAGAGGGGGTGTGGTTGAAGTTTATCCTCAAATATATCATGGGCAATTTAGTAAATTTGTATTTTAGTTAAAAAAATTAATCTGATAAGGGGTGTCATTGAAGATTCAAAAACTAGAGGGGGTGTCTTTGAAGATATGGCAAACTAGAGGGGGTGTGGTTGAAGTTTTTCCTTATTTTTAACATTTTTCTTCGGTATCACAATAATGATAAAAATACCCTAAAAAATGATAAATGTCGGCACCGTAAAAAAGTGGTAATTTTTTTTAACCGTAGAAACACACACACGATGGTGAATTTGTTTTTTACCGAAAAGTGGTACATTATTTTTACCATCTCTCTCTCTCTGTTTGTTTGGAGGTTGAGGGAGTGAGATCCCTACAATAATCAGACACATTTTCTCTTTATTTCTACTATTTGTGAATCAAATACCATGAATTAATTCAGGTAGACCCATTATATATAAGTGAATTTCTCATTTATTAAAAGTACATGATATTTATAAGAAGAAAAATTGAGAAAAAATTATTGGAGAGGATCTAGACCTAACTTTGGAGGACTCAGTTAGACATAACTACAACTTTGTGCACCAAATGGCATGGCGTAATTTTGTTTTGTTTCGTTTCGTGAGAGTGAATAAAAAAATTATTTCGTTAGAGTAGTAGAATTCATAAATCTAAAAATTTAAAAATAACTTTTCCGTTATGTTTTGTACCAGGTCATGAAACCAAAGAAGCAAATGGGGGATTTTTTATATCAGAAGAATTTATATTTACCTATCGATGACACGAAGCCAGAAGATATGGAATAAGCAAAGTGGGATGTTCTGGATCCCAAAATCCTAGGGACTGTGCGATTGTGCCTCGCGCCATCAGTTGCGTTGAATATCGCCAAAGAAAATACTACATCAGATTTGTTCAAAGCCCTAGAAAAGATGTACGAAAAATCTTCAGCGGTGAATAAGATATATCTTATGAAAAAGTTGTTTAACCTAAAGATATCTGAAAATACTATTGTTGCTGAACATATCAATGAATTCAATACGGTCATAAATCAGTTAGAATCTGTGAATATCGTTTTTGATGATTAAATTAGAGCTCTCGTCATTTTATCAAGTTTGCCGGAAAGTTGGAATGAACTTCTCGTGGCAGTAAGCAATTATTCCGGGTCTGGAAAGATAAAATTAGAGGATGTTGTGTCGTTAATATTAGGAGAAGAGGCCCGAAGAAGAGCATCGGGTGAGGATATTGTTTCGGGTTCAACACTCAATACGTAGGACATAAGTAGGTCTATGAATAAGGGAGGTAATAAAAAGGGCAAGGGAAAGTCGTATTCAAGAAACAGAGGCCGAAGTAA
>CM042185.1:40015978-40028735 GCA_023539305.1 Ilex asprella
AGCAGAACTATATGACAAAGGTTCCATATGCCTCGGCGATAAGGAGTTTGATGTATGTCATGGTCAATACAAGGCAAGGAGCATTGGGAAACAATCAAGTGGATTCTACGCTACTTGAGAGATACTTCAGATTTGACTTTGAATTTTGGGGGTTCTGATATTTATTTGCAAGGGTTTGTGGATTCAGATTTAGCAGAGGACATTAATAGCAGGAAGGCACTACCGGGTAGGTTTTTACATTGGGCAGTGCGGCAGTTAGTTGGGTCTCGAGGCTACAGAAAATAGTGACTATTTCAACAACAGAGGCAGAGTATGTTGTAGCCATGGAGGCGTGCAAGGAGATGATATGGTTGAGGAGCTTCATGAAAGAGTTAGGTAAGGATCAAGACAATTTTAAATTGTTCAGTGATAGTCAGAGTGCAATACATCTGGCGAAGAATGCAACCTATTTCTAGAGCCAATTCGCATCTTCAAGTAGCAACAATGAGCCTCATTATGGCAATAATTTTTTAGCACTGCATTTGATTGGTCAAAAATTATAATTGTACTGAAGCTGAATATGTGTAGGTTTACCTATAAGCAAGAACTCTGATCAAAAGTGCCCTTTGCGGTCTATTTGGCAAGGATATTATAAGTCTAAAATGAATCTGCTCGCTTCTTATGAGATGGATGAATTCAATGCTACGAATCCTGTAGGAAGAATAAGTCTAACAATCTGTCATGTGCCTTTCCAATGCATTTTTCTTGTGTTTAAGTGAAGCTAAATCCACTTGCTAATCAAACAGAATTCTGGTAAGGTTTGGTTTTGATGTGATTATGCCCTACACTTAGGGTCAGAAGGAATATGGTACAAAAACAAGATGAAAGAACCAGCCACCAAATTCAAGCAAGATCAGTACAAAATACAGATGAACAACTGATCATGATGCATACCAAGGCCCAGAAAAAAAAGGCAACATACTAAAGATGAACAATCGCACCCACAAACTCCAAAGAACAAATGCATTTAAAAAGTTTTAGGCCCATCAAATTATCAATTGTCCTGTTCTGGCCAAGGCTAACCAAGAGTACCAAAAGAGGAGTCGTCAAAGAAGAAGAAGATTCTCCATGGCTTAGTTTTGACATTTAGGTCTATAAGTTAATAGATGACCTGATATACTCTTATTCTTTCTAGAAGAAGCCATATTTGGTTCATTCGTGTCTCTCTTGTCCTTCAAGGAACAAAAATCTATTTTACTCTTCACACATTGTACAATAGTACATCAACATTTTTTTGGATTAAAATAAAGCTTTAACTCCATTGATTGTATCATAGAGAAGTCTGATTGTTTCTTATAATGTTGATTTAGTTGTCTCAGCCCTATATTTAATTTCTTGGCTGCAAATGTCATCCTGACTTTGATTCAATCGAATCTCCAAACTGCATGATTGCAGGTCATATTCGACCCTCTGATAGTCAAATAATGTCCTCAGAAGTGTCACTTGATATAGCAAGCTCTGCTGCTTTGTCAAGGTTATCAAGATATTTCTGGACAACTCAAAAAGCAGCTATAATTGGAAACAAAATAATATGGGCTAATTGGCGTAGGACTAAATCTGACAAACATTTGAAGGGATTATGTTGCTCCATCCAAGTAGCAGTGTAGTCATTAGATTGCCTGTTCCTTGTTCACCATATACCCATATACATTGGAATAAAATGTCTAATATAGACTGTAGTTGCAACAACAAAAATTACCAATGAAAGACAGAAAAGGTTCTGACCAAAAAACAAAAAAAAAAAAAAAGAAAGAAAGAAAGAAAAAGTTGATTGAGAAAACAAAAGAAGGAAAGAAATACTAAGGGCTTCACTGATAGCCTTATAAGTATCATTTCACTTGTCAAAAATCATCTCATCCTTCTTTCACTATAAGAGGTTTCTTGAGAGGGCTTGAATTATACAAAAACAGCTTATCATATCATCACCTCTATGTCTTCTTTCAATGCATGTCCATAAAAAAATTTGAAATCATTTGGTCTTAAAATTTTCCTTCACATTGAATAAAATCAAATGATAATGTGTATACTGCCAGTAGCATCAAGCAAGCATGTTACTCAAGGTCCTAGTGAAATCAAATCATGACGAACTTCTTACTCCTTGTTATTTGATTTGGTTCTTTTGTCCTCTTGCTCTATACTATGTTTGATTCAGTTGTTTGGAAATCGACTCAATAGAACTATCTCTTTGGGATCTTTATGCTAGAAAACCAAGGCTACAATCTTAGATGCAATTCTTTCCTCTTTTGAAGTTCATGTCATTTTATAATTTGTATGCGTGTTATACATCTAAGCATTTGCACAGGTCCAACATTGAAGAAAGATAACCAGCGGGAGAAACACTCCAAGTCCAAGCGTCACAGTAGACGGACCTGTATGTATCCTTCCTAAAAAATGGTGACCTCCCAACAGAGCGGCTAGAGGCCAAGAGATTCCTAAGCGACTCAAGAGGTCACAAGGAATCGGGGGGCTACTGATGGATATAATCCCTACCATAGTTCGGACCTTAAAGCACAATGAACGGTCATAAATAAAGCAAACTAGATAAGTGACCTACGTCAGCCACTATATGGATGAGGTCAGTCAAGAAGAATCTGACACTCAAATTGTGAATAATTATTCTTAATCATAATTCCTTAACGTTAAAAACACACTCAACATACACTATAAAAATCTTCATAAATGAAGGGTGAGACGAAGGAAAAATTGCTTAAGAGAATGCTCTCTCTCTTCTTTCTCTATCTATCTCTAGACTTGATAAATACTTTATTTCACTAAACTTAACATTGGAGATGGTTCGGCTAAGATTACACCAATTCCTTACTCTTAATTTATTTTGACAGGACCGGAGTTATTTCACCACTATTGCTTGAGGTTCAATATCCGAAATTTCTTTCGACAGGACTGGAGTTATTTCACCACTATTGCTTGAGGTTCAATATCCAAACTCTGAGTCTATATTTTCGACTTCATTTGTTAATATCCGAACATGAAGGCACCCACCACAAGAAGATGCTCCAGTTCTCGATCCGAAAGTATCCACATGATAACCTCACGTGAAGACAACCACCACCAGCAACAAGATGTCCATGTGTAAGCAAAATAACCCACACTAAAGTACACAAACATCAATGTAAATCACATGAGCAATGATATTGGGATATAAAAAAAATATTATTGAAATATAATTTGACAATATAATCAGATTTAATGATTGAGATCATTGGATCGCCTGCGAGTCCTAATATTGAATGCATTTTATTATCAATCAAATGATTAAAATGTATTAAGTTCTCAAATTATATTCAAATAGCATTAGTGAAATCACATTCATCTATCTTAGTTAGAACTTGACGATGGTACGAACAAAATAAATTTGGTACCATATTTCTAAAAGTTACTACTTCAATGGTGTTTTTACAACTTTCGTAGGTCATTTTATGATAAAAAAAATTATTAATTTTACGGGTATTTTTATCACTGTTATGGTAACAAATTTTAGCACTTTTTTCAGTATAAAAAAAATTATCATTTTTGTGAGTGATTTACTATATTTATGAATATTTTTATTATTTATTTTGATACGACAACAATCATAAAATACCCATAAATATAATAAAAATATTTACAAATGTAATAAATGAAAATATGATATTTTTTCCTTTTTTTATAGCATAGACAACTCCTAGTTAGAAAAGCAGACCACCCATGCTATGATCACTTGATTGAATAATCCAAACAATTAATTAATAAATATATTTATGTAGTTCGGTGCAGCAATGTAATGCGAGGACACCGTAGATTCCGCCAGATCCGTGAAATCCGCCCAAGTCAATACCATGTGGAGCTCAATGTGTAATAAAAAAATAAAAATGATAGCTGCAGCTTAGAACTGATACAAACATTTTTTTTCCTGCTATTGCGAAAAGTGTGAGTGAAATTGGTTCAGCTTGCAATCCTGTCTGATCTGAACTTCCTTCTGAGTAGAGTTCCAAAATCAAAGAGAGTATGGCAAATACACTTGTTTTTGGCCTTGCCAACACCATCTTGGGACACTTGAGTTCTCCGGCACTGCAAGAATTTGGGGCAGCTTGGGGCCTAAACGATGAGATCCAGAAACTTAAGAGTACTTTCACTACAATCCAAGCTGTGCTTCAAGATGCCGAGGCCAAGCAACCCAAGAGTTCGGCTCTGCAGGATTGGCTGAGTAAGCTTAAGGATGCAGCTTATGATGCCGACAATATATTGGATGAGTTTGAGACCGAAGCTCTCATACGAAAGGAAGACCAGCAAAGAGGTTTGATAAACCAAATAATTGCCTGCTTCACGCATAGAAATCCTTTGGTATTTCGCTTGAGAATGGCTCATAGAGTGAAAGATATAAGGGAGAGATTAGATTCCATTGCAGGGGAGAGAATTAAGTTCCACTTGAAAGAGGGTGCTATTGATTCACAGGTTTATGACATGGAGGGAAGAAAAACTGGCTCTCTTGTTATTGAGTCAGAAATCTACGGTAGAAATGAGGAGAAAGAAATGATAATTGATGTGTTGCTTACCAATTTGAGCTATCAAGATGATCTCTCTGTCTACGCCATATGGGGTATGGGGGGACTTGGAAAGACCACACTTTCTCAGTTGGTCTACAATGATCCAAGGGTACATGCTCACTTTGAGATGAGGATTTGGGTGTGTGTATCTGTGGATTTCAGCATACAACGGCTGACCAAGGCAATCATCGAGTTGATAGAAGGTGCGTTGGAATAAAAATAAAATTTAAAACTTCGTATTGAATTTTCAGTTTCTATTATTTTAAATTTTGAAGTTTATAAAATCTTCAGGTAGATTTGGATGTTTAATGTTCAAGTTATTGCAGGATTTTATTCATTTGTTACATGAGTATTGACTGTTCAAATGAGTATCTTTTTAAGAAATATTATGGGCTTTTTCAAGTCTATAACATTACAGTGGTAAATGGTTTGATGACTAAGATTTTCGAGTTGATTCACTTATTGCCTATATGAAGGCTCTTGAGCAGTACTTGAAAACCATATGAAAAATTCAGTACTTGGTTTTTTTTTTTTTTCGGAAGGTAAATGTATTAATATAAAACGGATGTACAAGGGTAAACACCCGCAAAATGTACAATGGAATCACATATGACCCAAATACAAGACAAGAAACCCAAAAAAGGGCTCACGACACAAGTATGTAATAGATGCCCTGATTAAGAGCATCTACCACAGACTTGTAGACAAGAAACAAAGCATGAACCAATAACACAAAACCCAGCAGCCCAAGCAACAATAGTAGGCCAAAAACAGTGGCATAGCATGCCATAGCAACAGCAAACCAAAACCACACAAAGCAGTCCTACACAACATAGCAGCAGCAAGCGGACAGAAACTTTTGTTGCATAACAGTCCTGTACCACATAGCAGCAACAACAAAAAGCAGAGGAAGAAAACAGGACAAGGCAAGACAGTTAAGCTCATCAAGCACAACCCCATATGCATTAGAAGATACAGAACACGGTAAAGCATTCTAGCACAACATAGCAGCAAACAGCCTTCAAACAGCCAGCCCCAAACAACAAGCCGTCCACAGGCCCAAGCAAATAAGCCCAACACAACATAGAGAACGAAGAAGAGGAACCAAAGGTGCCCTTAGCATAAAGAGACCCTCCATAGAGCAAACAACCATCCACATAAGAGGCAACCCAGCCCCAAGCAGCAATACAATAAGGGAAAATAGACCAACAGCCAAGGCCAGAAGGAAGTAAAGCAACCCGAGGGGACCACGGTTCAGCTCATCTCAGACAAGCTTCAGGAAGGTTCCATTGTTGCAGCAGAATTGCATTTTGTTGAGATCTCTTGAATTTTAATGAAATGAGCCTTTCTCTGATAGTTTGCGTGATGAAGTGGAGAAGAGAACATGGGTCTTTGCTCTGCTTATTGAAAATTCTCCCATTCCTCTCAGCCCACAGAGAATAGACAGTAACAGACAGACTAAGCTTTAAAATAATTGTCTTCATTGAATTCCCTCTCCATTGTTGAGCAGCCCAAGAAATAGAATCAGTCCATTGTCCCTGCTGCCACTGCTGGTTGCACAGGAGCATAATGCCATTCCAAACCTTGTTAGAAAAATTACATTCAAAAAACAAATGGTTGTGTGTTTCATCAACTCTCTTACACAGAACACATTGTGGGTCAATATGAGCTGCAAATCTTTGGATTCTGTCCTTGGTGCTCAGCTTGCATCTGATAGCAAGCCAAAGGATGAAAGCCATTCTAGGGATAGCTTTACCATACCAGACAAGTTTATACCATAGCACGATTGGACCTTCACTCCTGATATGTTCTCAGGCAGAAAAAGCAGAAAAGTTACCCCCCGCAGTTAAGGTCCACTTGACAGAATCCTCAGTATCTTGGTCAGGAAGATAGTTTGGCATTGCATCGATGATATCCTGCACTTGACTGGAAGTACCCATAGTCCAATTCCATTGGTTGTTCAAAATAATTTTGCTAACCTTCGCGTTTCTTGGGATTCTGGACTCTTGCAAGATCCTAGGGACACTTCTTTGAAGTAGTGGACCAAGGGGATGCCAGTTATCTAGCCACAGGCTGGTAGCATTTCCATTACCAACCCTGTGGATAATGCAAGGCTTGAACAATTCTCTAAGATTAAGCAAATTTCTCCAATTCCAAGAGCATGCTTGGGTGGCTTTGAGGTCCCAAAGGATTCTTCCCTTGATGTAATAGGCATGAATCCACTGAGACCATAAATTCTCCTTGTCATTAAAAAGCTGCCACAAGTGCCTCATAAGCAGTGCACTATTCCAATCCCTCAACCTTTTGATACCAAGCCCTCCTTCCTTTTTAGGTTTACATACCTCTTTCCAGGAGACCTTTGCACCCGTATGACTAAGATCGATGCCTTTCCAGATAAGGGATCTCAAGATCTGTTCAATTCTAAGAATAACCTTCTGTGGAAGACTCAAATGGGAGGCCCAGAATATGTGCAAGCTGCATAGAATAGAAATGACCAGCTGAACTCTGCCAGCATATGAGAGTGATCGATTGACCCAAGACTTAACTCTTGATTCCACCTTTTCAATAAGACTGAAGCAGTGTTGATGCTTCAAACCAGACGAAATGAGTGGAACACCTAAGTATTTGATAGGCAAATTCCCCTCCTCAATAGCAAACAAATTCCTGATATGACAAGCAGTATCTTCATTTACTGCACATAAGAAAATATTACTCTTCCCTGCATTAACCTGGAGCCCTGAAGCCACACTGAACTGGTCCAAGGAATCCTTGATCACCGAGGCAGAGTTCAAGTCACCGTAGCAAAACAACATCAAGTCATCCGCAAATGAAAGTTGGGCAATTTTGAGAGTTTTACACCTCCAATGGAATCTGAAGGTTGGATTTGACCTAATGTTGAACTGGATAAGAAGAGATAAACACTCCATAGCAATGACAAAAAGGTAAGGGGACATAGGGTCACCCTTTGTTGTAAGACATCTTATGTCTCTTTCACCAACTTTGATAGCTCTGACTCTTTCAAGAATTTTCTAATATTTATTATCTTGAATTAGATTATTTTGTGCAGCGCGATTCAAGTTAGATTCACCTCCACTTTCCGGTGGACATGACTATTGAGGAAGTATTCCTGCGGGCGTTTGAGTTGAATCTTAAAGTTGCTTGAGTTCATTAGTACTTTCACATGAGGAGACTTAGCTGTTTTAGGACAATGATCAAATTTTGCTTAGGACTTGCAAGCCAACTCTTCATTTTTTACTTATATACGTATCCTGTTTTATCAAGTTTTAAATTACATGTTTTTTTTTCCTGTTAAATAAAGTATTGTTCATTTGGCATTTGCTAGATATTGCATAGTATAAATGCAAGAGTAAGTTTTTCATCACTATTGTTCACACCACGGCACACTTTATTGTTTAAGTTCAGTTTTTTCATCTACTCTAACTTGTATGCTTTTCAGTACACTTGTTATAGAGCATTCTTATTTTTACATGTTATTGTTTTGTTATTATATGTGGTCTAAGCTGTGAAAAATTTATTTACAAGGTGTTGGGTGCAATATCTCAGAATTGGATCTGCTGCAACGACGCCTCCAAGAAAGATTGAGGGGGAGGAGATTTTTACTTATGCTAGATGATGTGTGGAACGAAGAAAATGAGAAGTGGGATAGACTAAAAGATGTATTGAGGTGTGGATCGAAAGGAAGTACGCTTATAGTAACCACCAGGATTGAGAAAGTTGCTCGTATGATGGCTACCCTTCCAATATATCACCTGGAATATTTGTAGGACGATGATTCTTGGACCTTATTCAAGCGACGTGCATTTGGGAATGGGAGGGAGGAAAACTTAGAGTTGGAAACAATCGGCAAAGCAATAGTGAAGAAATGTGGTGGGGTGCCCCTTGCAGTAAAAGCTCTTGGAAGCCTGATGTGGTTTAAAAGCAAAATAAGTGAATGGTTATCTGTGAAAGAAAGTGATATTTGGGATTTATCGGATTCTGAAAATGCTATCTTACCTATCCTAAGGCTCAGTTACGACAATTTACATCCATATTTGAGACAATGCTTTGCCTATTGTTCTATATTTCCCAAAGACTGTGAAATGGAGGTGGACATGCTGATAGAGCTGTGGATGGCAAACAACTTCATTCCATCCAAAGGACAAACCAATCTACTTCTTATGGCTCGTGAGTGTTTCAATGATCTGGTTTGCAGGTCTTTCTTTCAAGATGTCAAGGAAAACGACAAAGGTGACTTGATGTGTAAAATGCACGATTTGATGCATGATCTTGCACAATCTATTATGATACAAGAATGTTGTTCTATGGAGCCCGGTAAAGTGGTGCAAATTCCAGAAAAGATTCGTCATTTGTCTTTTTATAGCTATAGTCCTAGAAGCAAGAATATACTCAAAGTGCAATCTTTGCGCTCCTTTATTTTACTTTCACCAGTCTTCTTTTATAATTTGCCTACCTACGGCTTAAAACAAAAGTATTTGAGGGTGTTGGCGGTACAAGGGATTGACAATAAAAAAGTACCATCTTCAATTTGCAATTTGAAACATCTTAGTTACCTTGACATGTCGCACTCTGAAATCATCAGTTTACCAGAATCAACAACTTGTCTCCAAAACTTGCAGACATTGAAGCTGAGAGATTGTTATTTCCTTCGTGAGTTGCCAAAAGGTATGAAGCAAATGAGAAATCTCATATGTCTGGACATTAGAGGTTGTAATTCTCTCACTTGTATGCCAGTTGGGCTCGGGCAATTAACTTGCCTACAAACTTTGAGCATGTTTTCGTGGGTCCACACCACGGTCAGCAAATAAGCGAGCTGAAGGAATTAAATCTTGATGGTGAGTTGACCATCAAAGGACTCAATTACATAAGAAATCCAATGGATGCAAGAAGTTTCAGTTTAAAGAGGAAGCATAATCTTTGTGATCTTAGACTGTATTGGGACAATGACATCACGAAAGACAACTTTCCAAATAATGTTGAAGAAATTCTGGATGGTCTCCAACCTCATTCAAATATGAAAAAGTTGAGCATATCAAGGCTTGAAGTTTCCTAATTGGATGCTGGATTTGTATCTTCAAAAGCTAGTTGAAATATCTCTAATAGGGTGTGAAAGATGTGAACATCTTCCTCTTCTCGGGAAACTACCCTTCCTCATGTTTCTTTATGCATTTGAAATGGATGCTGTGAAGCACTTCAACAATGAGTGCCATGGAGATGGGAAAAAAATCATTTCCGGCTTTGGAAAAGCTCATATTCTTCAGAATGCCTAGTTTAGTGGAATGGACAACTACATACGGAGGAGAAAGTTTGTGTTGTCTACGGGAATTAGAGATCGGGGAGTGTCCCAAGTTAGCTTATTTGCCTAATCTTCCTGCACTAATGGAATTAAAGATCTACGAGTGTCCCAAGTTAGCTGATTTGCCTAATCTTCCTGCACTAATGGAATTAAAGATCTACGAGTGTCCCAAGTTAGCTGATTTGCCTAAACTTCCAGCACTAAAGAGATTAGTAATAGAAAGGAGTAACACAAGATCAGTTAGGTCAGTGATGGATCTCACTTCACTTTCCTCACTTGAATTATCAGATTTTTATGAGTTGGAGGCTCTTCCAGACGGTCTGCTTCAAAATCACAAGGTTCTTAAGTCCCTAAGGCTTAATGAACTAAGCAATATCAAGACTCTGCCACGTCAGATGGATAATTTGTCTGCTCTAAAACACTTGACCATTCGTTTTTGCGGCAGTCTTGAGTGTTTACCAGAAGGGCTCAAACACCTCATCTCCCTAGAGAGTCTCGAAATACATGGTTGTGACAGTCTTACGTCCTTACCAGCTCTAGGGTTACCAGGCTTGTCTTCCCTGAGATCATTGAGGATAGAGAACTGCGAGAAACTAAGTTATTTATCTGAAGGAGTGAAACACCTGATTGCTCACCAGGAATTGTGCATAACACAATGTCCAGAGCTGACGTCTTTACCCGAAGACATCCTACATTTAAATGCTCTCCAATCGCTGCGAATTTGTGATTGTCCACATTTGGAGGGGCGATGCGAGGAAGAAAAAGGCGAGGACTGGCCAAAGATAGCTCACGTTCCTAAGATTAGGATCAATGATCGGACAATACAGTGCTTGGATTGTTAGCGGCCAATCCTATTACGTGGGAGGTTTGGTCTTGGTAAAAGCATCTGATGGGAAAATAGTATACCCGAAGTAAGATTAAACTCCGACTCTCTCTCCTCCAATTTCTTCTTCATTCTTCTTGATTCCTCTCCCTTCTCTTCTCCTGCTTCATACATGGGCTAAATCTGTTGTGAGTGATTTGAGGGGCTCCTCTGGTGTGTCATATGAGGATCTAAAATGTCTTCTAGATGGACAGATGCCCAAATGTAAGTATGTGGTATTTTGTGTGTTTTTGGTGTATTATAAGCTCGAGTGTGAGTGAATAAGTGAGTGAGACCTATCTATCTATCTTTGTGTGTGCAGTGTGTGTTTGCTATATGAAAATCGATTGTTATTGAGAAAAAATAATGATTGTGAAATAGATGTGTACTAGTAATAACCCGTGCCTGAAGGCACGGTGCAATATAATCGAACCCCCCAAAGAATTGAGCTCACTATTTCAAATTGCGACAATCACTTTAAAAAAAAATGGACAAAACCCGTGCTTTAACACATTTGATCAAATCTAACTCGCAATTCTAAATGCACGTGTTTAATTAACATCCATATCAACTTTCATATAAAAATTGTTACAACAAAAGTCCAAAATCCAAAGAAAATCAAAACAAATAAAAATGATTGGTGCAATTGATCTTATAACTTTGCCTAAAAACGCTCAATAACAAAAAACAAAATAACAATTACCAACGGAAATTCATTGGAGAAACAATTAAACTCGCCATATAATTAAACTCTCATTGGACAAAATTAAATTCTCCAATAAAAATTGGCTAGAATTTTATCTCCAAATGGGACACCGGAAAATTTTCAATATGTATATACAATTTATTTTCATACCCAAAAAGATTATCAAAAGTCTCACTATCACGCCACAGTTCTGCCTAATACAATCATTCATCAACTAATGCAACTATGCAAATGAATCCCATAACTACATATGAATTCCATAACAAAAATATTCACATTTCATGCACCCAATAATACTCAATGTTTAAATGTTCTATGCAATTAACAAAATAAAACGGATGAAAGCAGTACTTATAAATCTATCAGCCTAATCTCTTAGCTATTTTATGTGAATAAACTTTGAAATGAGTGATCTTTACCATTGCAGTGGAAGGTACATTAGCAAAGTGAGTATAATCAAGAAAATAAGCAGCAACTTCTCTGAACCCATTTCTCCAATCCTCATTAACCGTTTGAAGCCTGGTTGGTGTTTGCCATAGTTAAGACTTCAGATTGACTTTGTACTATTTAGAATCTTGACCATACACATCAATTTTTTTCTTTTTTTTAATCACATTTTATGATTTTTGTGTCAATAGAATCTTGACCATAAACATTGTTTTTGAATCCCCCAAATATGTATGGCCCACAGCATAGTAAAGAATGGAAGCAAATAATATTGCCACTAATATTAGACATCATCAGTGACAAAAATTAAAATCTTGTCACTAAATATTATTCTATGATAATATTTGATTTTTTATTTTTTTCAAATGATTAGAAGTTTGTGTGTTTCTCGGTTGTTTGTTCATAACCAACACAACATCTTTGGCTCGGGTGCCCATGGGTTTGCCTGCCAAGCGTCCCTCCTTTTTAAACCCCCTTCCATCTACAATGACTTTCGGTGACCCTCTGCTTTAGTCTCACGCCATCAATAAATGGTCTTCACAGTCAATTAAGGTTGTGTTTGGTGACCGCAAGTTTCTGTTTTTTTTTTTAATTTTTAGGACAAATGAAAATAAAAATATGCTTGGTTAATGCTTTTTTTTTTTAATTCGTTTTGAAAACAATGTCAGTTTTTAAAAACATCTAAAATGATGTTTTTGAAAACATAAAAAGAAAAAAAA
This sequence comes from Ilex asprella, assembly GCA_023539305.1. Lineage (NCBI taxonomy): Eukaryota > Viridiplantae > Streptophyta > Magnoliopsida > Aquifoliales > Aquifoliaceae > Ilex > Ilex asprella. The sequence goes on from CM042185.1 coordinate 40,028,610, forward strand.
AAACAGGCCGAAGATAGGGTCTCATTTAATGAGGTATCGACTTCGAATCTCATTAACAACAAAAAATATTTCTTTTTCACTCACCATATAAAAGGCCAAAATGAAGGAAGCTCTCCTCCATCTTCT
>CM042185.1:40028835-40045131 GCA_023539305.1 Ilex asprella
GTGAAGGGTGGTCAGTTTCAAGTGGTTTGGGGGTGGTGGACTTCAGTGGTTTGAGATGGGGTTGGGTGGTTGTTAGCGATGGGTTTTGGTGGTGTTGGATGGTGGATTTTTGGTATAATAGCAAACATGTTTTAGTTTTGTTTTCACAATTTTTTAAATATAATTGACTACCAAATATGTTTTATATTTTTAATTTTTATCACACAAAAACAAAAATTAGCTTTGTTTTATTTTTTAAAAAAAACATAACGACGAAAACGTTACCAAACGCACCATAAATCATCGGATCAATGTTTTTTTTACTATTTTTAATTTCACTGTTTTTCATTATTTTTGAGTTCAATAATTTTTTTAATGTTTTTCACTATTTTTGAAATCAGTAATTTTTTATGATTTTTGAGTTCACTAATTTTTCATTGTTTTTGAGTTCACTAATTTTTCATTATTTTAGGTCTATTGTTTTAACTAATTTTGAGTTCAAAATTTACATATTTCAACATCAAGTAAATGATGTAAAATTAAGTTCCAATTTCAATGACTAAAATTGTAAAATAAATTAATTTTTTACAGTTTTTTGTGGTAGGTGGTGGGGATGGTCTTTATGGGTAGTGGTGATGTTGGTGGTGGTAGTGGGCAATGGTGGTAGTGAATTATGGTGGTAGGTGGTGGATGGTGGTTGGCGGCGATGTTGGGTGGTGGGTTAGTTTTTTATTATTTTTGGTGATGGGTTAAGTTTTTTACTATTTTAGGTGGTGGATGGAAGTGGTAGTGACTGTTGGAACGAGAAACCCAAGAATTATTGACAGCATGTATATATTGAATACAAAAAAATTTCTTCAAAGCCCTACAAGACGAAATTAAGATTTACCTTTGAGATCGCTCTAGATTGATCTCGTTTCAGCATGAACACAGAAACTAACAACAAACGTGGAAGACAGGTCGACGAATCTCACGGCCTTCTGTCATATATCCCCAAACGTCAAAATTCGGATACAATGTGGGCTGCAAGAACCTCTGAACTTTTGCTCTCTCCAGCCTCTCTAAAAAACGTGAGTAATGAATAGATGTTGATTTAGAGAGCCTAGCGTCTATATATAGGCTACGATAGTAACCCTAAGGAGAAATAAGGATCGAGCTTCCAATAGGCCTAGAATTTCTATGTTCGACCCAGAACAAACATCCTACAACCCATTAATAATAAGTTAGTATACTAAAAACTTATTTTTAATCTCCTAAGCCTTATCTCAAAATCTCCCAATGTTTAAGATTACAAATGTCTATCAATTAAATAAAATACTGACAATTATATTTAATTGACTTTTTTTATTCTTTGAGACTTACCACTCAACTTATTTATCATGTTGGATAATTAAATCCACCTGCAGGATTTGACATGGACAAAATTTATGAGCTTCCTCAAGATGACATCACCAACCCATTTAAGTACCATGATGTAATTTATTTTAATAATTAATTTTCACCATACAAATAATATCGTCTCCCAATTCACCGAGCTTATTGACTCAATATGAATCTCACTCTTTGATGAATTAAAGTAACAAACATTATATGCACGTGACAATTAAATATCTAAAGATTAAGAGCATAAACAATCATAATAATTATGAGGTATTTATTATCTTATTGAATTAGTAAAAGATAATAACCTCAACATGGTCTATTCAACACACAAAGTGAACTAGTGCAATAATCCAAGACATCAAACAGTCTCCTACAATCAAGATAGACTATGCCAGAATATTACACTACAATCATACTTGTAACACATCCTACAGTCTCAAATTCATTCATCCAACAATCAAGAAATTATTAAGGAAAAAATAATATTTTTTGACCGTTGGATGAATGAATTTAAGACCGTATGATCGGCTTGTTGAAACCGCCTTGTTTTATATTATAGATTGTCCCTGTAACAAATCAAAATAAATTCACTGTAGTGTTTCAACCATTGAAATTCATTAAAAAATAAATATAATTTCCAAAGCATTCGTACAAATCACATATAAAAACACTCATATGAAAATTTATACCAAAACATTCGTACATAATGTCATAACAAAATCTCATACCAAAACACCCCTGTAAAAAATCAAAGTGAAAAAAATTAAATCCCACAATATTTAGATGTCACAAGAACTCAAACTACGTAGATAATCAGAAAAGAGAATTGTAAATTTGCATTAAACACAATAAAAGTGCATTAGCACAACTAAAAAATTATTTACTAGAATAAATACTAAATTAAGCATAGGATTAATTACATTGGAAATCCCTAAAGTTTGGAGTTTATCTCATTTTTGTCTTTAATATTTTAATTGCATCATTTTGGTCTCTGAAGTATTGAATATGTTTGTATAAGGTCCCTCAAGCAGACAGTGTCCAGATTGCTAACGATTTTTTATTATAAATTTATTATATGATACTTAAATATGGACAAAAAATAATTTTTATAACTCTTGACTAAAATTTTACTCAAATTTTGGTTAAATACCTACCTAAATTACATAGTTTTGATCATGAGCTATCTAAATTTTTATCAAAAGCTACCCATATTACATATTTTTTTGTCAAGAGCTATTCAAATTTTGTTTAAGAGCCATCAAAATTATTTTTTGTCCATATTTAGCTACAACGTGACAAATTTATGATAAAAAATCATTAGCAATTTGAACGTTGTCTGCTTGAAGGATCATATAGAAACATATTTAATACTTCAGGGACCAAAATGATGCAATTGAAACATTGGGGCGAAAATGAGACAAACCTCATACTTTGAAGAACTCTAGTGCAATTAACCCTTAAGCATATATTTAGAACTGAAAATACTTATCAAGATGAAGTCATCTAGCTAGTCTCCCATTGCCCCCACCACGTTGCATTTCTAACTTCACCTCTATTATTTGTTGCAACATCATCTCTCATCTCTTTTCGATCTGCTTGAATTTTGACTTAGTCCCATCCAACTCTCTTTGAATATTTTTATTTTCACCCTGAAGGCTCGCAACAATTGTCTTTAAGCCTCTTACCTCCTGCTCATGTTCAATGGTTTTGGCAACATTTATCAAAGAAGTTAGCTTCGGGCCAACCACATAACCGGATCTATTGTCAAGCACAGTGCATACAATCTCCTCTTGAGACAGCGGGAATGCACCATCCTCTATGGGTTGATCCTCTAATTCCTTCATTCGTTCTTAAAATTTTTAAAAAGTTATAACCCAACAACAAAACATATGAATTTTGAAAATTGAAATACAGAGGTAAGTGATATTCTTACATATCGATACTCTGTTTCTGCTGAGATCTACTTCCTTGACCTCTTACTAATGTGGCTTTTATGTAAGAAGTCAACGATACAAGGCAGCACGTGTGTCTCGGGGTCTAACTGTTTTAAAAAATTCACATGAAACTATATAATTTCAACATTTTAAACAAATGAAAGACAAACAATTTTAAGTTAAAATATTATAACCATATCATGCATCGTATAAGGAAAGAGACTTTGAACCCATAGTGTGGTTTTAGGGGCAACTTATCACGATTTTTAGAATTTGTCTTTGATTGTTTCTACAAAAAAAAAATTTGTTAGAACAACAAATTACTAGTAATATTACATTAAAAACCATCAACATTACTACAAAATATATTGTTTACTTGTAAGTTTTGATCCTAGTAGACATGTTTTATTATATAAATCTAATCATCTTAACTAACTTCTCGATAAAACTTGCTTTTTGGGTCTACTCCAAACTCTACTAATCTAATGTAGTACTTGTGCATTCCACAACAGTAGTGACTATACAACTTAACAAACTTTTTGTTAATAAATTCTGCAACATGATCAAATTCATCATACCCCACAATGTTCACGAAAAATCATTTCAAAAAAACATAAATATATATGTTAACTACAAATATAAAAAAATATTTAATTACCAAGAGTCATGCAATGAATAGAGTGAATTGGCAACTCACGCCATTGGGTCACATCTTTGACTGGGACAAAACCCTAGTCAGGGTTCTAATATCTGTAATGAAATGTTGTGCATTTTTGCCAATAGGGGTATCCACACTTGCAGAGATCTCAACAAGTAATATCCCATGTGCTGCTAATAACTTCTTTGCAGTCTTTCCTCAAGTTAGACCTCACCCTCGTCTTAAGATCGACCTATCAGGCACAAAATAAAATAGAATAATAGAAAATAGTTTAGATTCAACTTAGATAACACATCCGAACATGTAGGTGCAAATAAGGCAAGTTTACATTTTGGAGGCATATATGTCCAGAAAACATTAAGATATTCAAGTGATTATGCAAATATTCAATCATAAATAAAATAAGTGAAAAACAATAAATAATCAGACCATCACCACGTAAATTTTCTTAAAATATTCTACATATCTGGATCAACATCAGATTTAAAAATGCTATTCATATCTTCTTGAGAATTATTATACTCTAATACTGTCTCATCATCGTCATCACAAATGAAATCATCATCATCATCGATATCTTTATCTTGTTTACTTTCAAATGTCATAACCCTTTTACTTAGAATAAGCACAAGATTGAGCTCGGCCCTACAAAATGGGTAGGTATCACGATCTTCAATTATTATAGGAACATCCTCAGTGGCTTCATCTTGTTCTTTTTGAAAAGCATCCCTTGGACAGAAAGTTCATCATCACCTACTTCTACATCTGGTAACTTTGGTATATTCCATATGACTCGATGTTGGACTCGTTGTACTATTTGCTAATGTGGACCATACTCAGTGTTGCAAGACTTGTTGCACCTAACTAAGTATGACAAATTGGATCATCTTTGTACCAATGACCTCTAATATCAATACTTGTAAAATGTGCATCAATATGCATTATTTTCCCCTTAGCAAGATTGAACCATTCACATTGGAATAGAACAACACAATATCCGAAAATATAACTCATTTCCCATACTTTACATAAGTAACTGCAGTAGTTAATTGTTTCTCTCTCATGATCCCTTTCAACAACCAATCCACTATTTGGGTTTTATGACGGTTGTCGCGATCTTTGGTGTGAAATTAGATTCTATTACATATGCAACCCGAATACATTCTAACCATAAAATCAAGATAATTTGTTAATGACCATAATTCATCAGTAGCTTTAGTTGAACCTTCAAATCGCAATTGATTGATCTACAAAGGGACCATAAGGAAAACAATATTACCATTTTTATACTAAAATAGATAATGGAGTACACTTAATATTTCATAAAATATTACTTACTCATTTTCAAACCACTTGGGAAATTCTTGTTGATGCCTTCTATGAACATCCTGTTCATTTTGCTCACGCTATAGGTTTTTGTGCTACTTACAAAAATATGTGATTGTAAATCATTTTAAAAAAAAAAATTAAAATCATGCATTCACATATTTAAAAGTACAACTTACTCCAGATAGAAATCTATCTCGGGGTTGTTATGCAAAACAAACCACTAAGCCATATAACATTCCTTCTGCGACACCTCGGTTGCATTTGTTATTTTTCCAAAGGGGCAAAATTTTGCGATAACACCATCAATCTCGGACTACGTTCACCCCTGTGGTGTGCCCACGCTGTGTAAGAAGTTATAATCCCTTTCCCGTATAAATGAGTTTTCACTGTCTCTTCAGTATTCCATTCAAGATTCATACAATTCTTAGATAGACAACAAATCATTTCGTCCCTTTGTGGCATTACTAAACTGATAAACGACTTCACCCCACCAACATAGTTCTCAGTATTGTACGATACGTCATGATACATAGGTAAAACAATATGAATCGGAGTTTTGTATCGTTTTTGTATAGTATCGTCCAATACAAGATACGATACGTATTAGTCGATACAAACGATACACGAAGTCTTTGTTTAATTTTTTTTTTTTGATTAAAACGCATAGTTGATTCGCATAGTATTGTTTGAGACGGCTAATTTTGCATCGGAGTCAAACTGATTTGCACCAAATCGTTGACAACCTCAGAGAATAGAGAAAATGCCCAAGAAAAGACAGCAGAGATGAAGACAAAAATTACCAGTCCACAAAACCCATAAATCAGCAAAAACACCCAAGCAAAAGCAAATCAAACAAATTTTTGAAATTGAAAAAAATAGCAACACTAACATGTAAATTTCGGATGAAACCCTAGGTCTCATGATCTCTCTTTCCGTGTCTCACGATCTCTCTCTTCATCGTTGTGAGCTGCGACCACGAGGTACCAGCCACCAGGTATATTCTTCTTCTTCTTCTTCTCTCTCTCTCGCTCTCTATTCGTTCGTGGGTCACGAGACTCACGACTGTGTTTTTTTGTTATAAGCATGAAGAATTACATTTAATACCCCAATACATTATAACTTTTTACTTTTAAGTATACATAAGTACCATTAATTTAATTTGATACCCTTCATTATTTTTTTAATATTAGTAAATTATATTGGGGACTTGAATAGTAGGTGAAATATTAATGAAATGTTATGTTTTTATGAGTCTATGGTTTTTTTTTTCAAAAACATATATATTTTATTATTAATTATTTAAAATTGCGCCGTATCTTACGATACAAGATACGATACGATACACTATTTTAAAAAAATAATACACATTTCGATACACGATTTGATAACTATGCCCATCAATGTATTGCTAACTCGATATATTCTTAAATGTCATCCAACTCTTATCCATTTCAATTAATATATCAACCAAATGCGATTTTTGTTAACTAATTAGATGGAGAGACACTAACTAAAATAAAGGCATACCCATTCCCAAACTATCCAAAACTAGATAACTCAAAAAATCATATCACCGAAAACATATTTTGTAAATACAATGAAAATTTTAAATGGTTCTAAACTAAAAATATCCTGATTGTGTGCTGTACAAGTTAAACACAACTAAACTTCTTAAAATTTAAACATGCATTATGTTCAACACAATTTTCTCACGACAAAATTTATCACATCGCACGAAATTTATCACATCTATCTCAAATAGCATGAAATTGGAATTTATTGCATTCAGATCAAAATCATGAAATTGAACTCATTAAACTTCCACAAAAATGAAATCATTTAACTTATCATAAATTAAAATCAATTAGGAGATTTATTGATTGAAAAATTTATGAAATATAACTATCCATTAAAATTTGATACAAAAATTGTAAAAGGACAAAAAATTATTTGAATGTCGCAAAAGAGGCAAAGATTCACTCGCAAAAAAGACAAGTAATCAACTGAAAATTAGAGGAACAAATTTATCATGTGTTGATTGACTATCTGTGTGTGTGTGTGTGTGTGTGTGTGTGTAAATCAATTGTGACAGCATGTGTTTTTGTGTGTGCGTGTGTGTGAAAGTGTATGAGAGAGAGGGTGTGTGGCAGTGTGTGCTTTGTGACAAGGTGCATGCGTATGTGTGTGTGTGAGAGAGAGAGTTTATGGTTATGATAGAATGTGTGTTGTGTGTTTAGAGAGAGAGAGTGACAGTGTGTGTGCATCTGTGTTACTGCATGCCTGTGCGTGTGTGAGTTTGTGCCTGCATGCTTGTCTAGATGTAGTATGTTAGTGGGCTTAGGGTTAGGGATTAAGGGATTAGGGATTAGGTATATATGTTAGTTATAAGTAATAATTATATGTTAGCAATTGCCCAATGTAAGTGGTTGGTGGGTCCCCTTGTTAAAAAAAAAGTAATAATTATATTTGTGTGTCGATGATTTTAGGATTCAGGAGGTGGGGATACCGTTGCTATGTACCCAAAGGCTGAGACAGAAGAAAGTTCTGGATATTATATATTTCAGTCCTCTGCCCCTTTAAAAGGCGGCTCCAGCGCATCCCAATCTTGCTGTGCAACCCCTCCTCCACGTGGGGCCACCCTATGCAGCAATTTCCCAAGACGATCTATGGGCTGAGTTGGAACAACCTCAGATACTCGACCACTAATAGCGGCTGTATATTATCGACGGTTCTTCTCTATATGAAAGCGTGCAAACATGCCTTCTTGGCTCGGAAAGAGGGCACATCATATAATCAAAGTTATTCCAGCTTGAAACAACTGAACCCTTGGGACCTTCTTCAACCCCAGGATGTGATGAGTCGACATCGAGGTGTCAAACGACTCCGTCGATAAGAGCTCTTGGGAGTCAATTGCCTTTTATCCCCGACGAGATGTTAGAAGGTGCAAAATCAATGGGTGTCAGAGCTGCTACAATTGTTTCAGCGGGAGCTGATGTCGGTATTGGAAACGTCCTTAGTTCCTTGATTCAGTTCGTGGCGTGAAATCCATCATTGGAAGGCGGAAGCACTAAGCCTGGAATCAATTTCGATAGCAAAAAAGAAGTGAAAAAGTTCTGACGTAGGAGACCACAAGGAAGATACTCAAAAAGGCTTTATAGTTACATTTATGTTTCAGTATGCTAGACTCTTCTCTAGTTCAAGAGCTCCAGATACTAGCTCTGCTCTAGTTGCTTTTCTATGTTGAGTGAATCGCTATGGAAATGAAATAGAAAAAGTGACAAATGCCTAACAACTGATGAGGTCCCTAAGCAATCACTTAGTGGAAAAGGAAAGTGATCGAGCGATGACAACCAGGAGGTGGCCTTGGAAGCAACCATCCTTTGAAGAAAGCGTAATAGCTCACTGGTCTAGCTCCATGGCACTGAAGACTTTGCCACGCATGGGGGGCGATGAACCCTCGTACAAAGCCATTTATTTCCCGCAAGGAAAGGAAATCTCAATCCGAATTAGTAGAAGAGTAGCTCGCACAATGGGTAGGGGTGAATACACGATTTAGGACAGGGTTTCAAACCCCTCTTCCCTTTGCTTTCAATCTGTCTTGTACCACTCCAGCTTTTACTCAAGCCATCCTTTTTACTCAAGCCAGTGAAAACCATGGTTTCAGTTGCTCAAGATGTCAGTGTTAGAACCCTCCTCGATCAAGTCGTCTCCACCCTTCTCCAACTCTTCTGTCTCTGGGCCTGCAAGTAATTTCACTCCACCTCCATCACTCTCTCTTTCTCTAAATATTTTTATGTGTTTATTTTGAATTTGGATTCTTGGATATGTGTTGAATTATGTGTTCTGGTAGTGAAAATTGGTTCTTGTTTGTAAATTGATTATTGATTTGTGAGTTGTGCTTTCTTATATTAAGCAATAAAATGTAGGCACAAAATAGCCTATTGAATTGTGTCGAAATGATATGATTCTTTTGTTAGCTGGGCTGCTGTCAATCTCATGTACTACTAAGTTTGGAAAAAATATGTGAGAGTTTTAAGAAGGGCAGTTGGTAGTGTGATTGGACTTAGAATAGCGAAAAGACTGATGGCGTAATGCTAATTGGCCATTAGATCTAGTGCGTATAGGATGTCAGAAAACCCTTGTCACTTTAATGGAACTAATTTTAATTATGCAATGAGCTTAAATTTTAAAGTATTTGGAGGTTAATTACAAGAAAATGTTTGGAGACATAATTTCGTTTATGAAAGCATCTAAGTCCTTGTAATAGTAAGGATATGCACAATATGAAGGTTAATTCATACAATGTCAGCTAGGTTAAGGAACCAATCCGAGGTTTTTTGCCATTCTTGATGGTTGTTCGTTCAGGGAAAGCATCGACCTTTTTGTCCTGAAATGGGAATATTAGCACTCTCCCTCTCTCTCTCTCTCTTTCTATGTTGCGTTGGACAGGTTGACATGCATGTTAACCAATGTTTTCTGCATGAGTACAGTTTGGTGCTCCATCTTGTCTGGTTGCTATCTGGGACGCCTTAACGCTTGTGTGGATATGTTATTATTACCATTAATGCTCTGTAACTAAACTAAATTGTTGATACGGTGCCAGAAAATATGCAAACCTTGTGTTAGCCATTATTTTTCTCCTAAACTTACTTCATTGTTGCTCTAACTCATCCATTTCAAGTACAAAATTGAGCTTCAAGGCACTCGCAAAACATAATGTAACTTAATTTGACTTTCAAATGATGGTAGCTAAAATGATAATCTTAACATGGATGTATGGTAAGACAAGAAAAAGTAAAATTAGAAATGAATAGATGCTTGAGAGAGTAGGATTAGTACCTATTGGAGATAAATTGAGTGAAAACTGATTAAGATAATTTGGACATATACAACAAAGCCCAACAGGTAAACCACAGAGTAAGAGTGGCATGACGGTCACTCTTGGTGGGAACTTTAGAGGGAGTGGAGCACTAAAATGAATTTGGAATGGGGTGGTAAAAAGGCTATAATTGCTTATAATTTAGTAGGATATATAGCACTTGATAGAGTTTAAAAAGTACCTCTCCAAAACTTGTAGTGGTGAGAGTCCCGTGCACTGGGTGCACAGGCTTCCTTTTTTTATAATCTATTTGTCAATTGCTATATACCCAATTAAATTATAAGCAATTGTGATTAAAAAGGGAATTTTGGTAGTTGATTCCAAATAATTGGGAGCTGCAAAATGCCTCTCAAAACTCTATTTATGATCCAAGGGGCAATTATTTTTTATCAAGAATTGACTTCCAAAGCATACTCCTTTTACATCATTTTGGCTGTAAGAAGATTTGGTCAGGCACAGATTGTTGCAGAATCAATCGGCATTGGAAAGAATATGCAGTCATTCAGTCACTCATTGTATGACTTGAGTATTTTCCTAATCTGAATATTTCTTTATGTACCTTTATATGATTACTTTGTCTCAAAAGCCCAGCTAGGTGTTACGGATTCAATTAAACTACACACATTTGACCCTCCGAACCATCCGCAGAGCCTTGTGCATTGTGCTGATCTTAACCTTTAACAAGCTGCAAAATTGTCAAAGGAGTAGAGGAGATAGTGTTTCATCATCTTCATTGTAGTGTTGAAGCAGAGTTGTTGATGACTTTTGGGGGATAGATAGGTTTTCTTATGTTATTAACTTAGCTGGTGCATTTAGAAGCAAAGAAACAAGTTAAGTCTGGGCCTCAATTGAATGGTGGAAGCAATATTTCTTCGGACGTCCATTTTTGGTGGTCTTCCACCAAGGTTGGGATGCTTGAACATTGTTAGGAGTAGGATTTGGGTTAGAGGTTGTTTCCTTTCCTATATGCTTTTTATATAATTGGGTTGCATCCCCATATTACCTGTTATTCCTTTTAGTCATAAAAACGGCCAATCATAATTTAGTTACTGTGTAACCATTGGATTCCAAGTAAATTTCAGAGATTTCACTTCTCTCATCTTGCTGTGAGAAAAAGAGTAGCACATCCTCAATTTGGAAAGAGCTCTAAGTTGGCCCTGTTTGTTTGCAGGTACTGTCAAGAAGTACATATAAGGGTGAAGGATCATTTAATTCTGATTTGCTGCGGTTGCAAGCAACTTTCCCAGAACGAGGTTCATAAATGGATTAAGGGCAGCTTGAAAGATACACTTGTCCCTGAAGGCTCTTTCAATGCTCAAACAAGACAAAAGTTAGAAACAAAGAACCAGATAAATGGGGCATCATCCATCAATTCAAAGGTTGAAGCAGTATGTGTTTAGGTGGTCTTTGGCTTGGGTTGGGATGCTTGAACATTGTTGCCTTGATGACTTGATTTGGCTCAGAGGTTGTTTACTCTGTCGTATATTCTTTCTGCATAATTACAATTAAATTCCAAGGAATTCCTCTAGTCTCGTCTTTTTTTTTTGGCAGGAGAGTGTCCAGAAATTTATATAGGGGGCAAAGGTCATTTAATTCGAACTTGTGGTGGTTTACAAACACATTCCAAGAACTAGGTTCATGGATGGATCAAGAGTAGCTTGAATGATATACTTATCCCTGGAGAGACTTTCACCTGCCGAACATGTTCCAAATGGAATTAAACACAACCAAATATTTGGCTTTGACCGTGACCCTGCAGTCGTCAAGCTACGCTAGCAGGTAGGGGAACAGGGGCTGGTCCAAATGACAGAAGCCTACCTTCAAGCAGTTTAAATGTGGGCAGACCTGTAGGTGCTATTGATGGAGCTGAATCTTTGTCACCTGATGATCTTAGATTTATGGCCAAAGGAACATTGAGCAAATGGGAGACAATTAGATCTGGGGTGAAACTATTGGAATAAATTCTAACTCATGGTACCATCAACTAATGATGAGCAAACACATAGGACCAAGTATTGCCACCGTTGCATTCAATATTTTCATCGATGCTTTGGAATGGCAAAGGTAATTGGTGAATAAACCATGCATGGCTGCAGATACTTTACTGTCCGCAGGTCACAATGGAGCATTGGGATTCTCTTGTATGAAATTCTGACTGGACAGCTGCAATTCAAGCATTCAAATAGAAGGAGGATTTATGGGACAATCATCAATGAGAAAGTGAAGCTTCCACCACTTCAAAAGGGCCCATTGAAAAGGTTAGGCAGCAGTCCCAGGGAGGAGAAGAGATCAAAAGCAGTAGATGATTTCGTTCAATCCAATTGGAAGAAATTCGAGGCCAGATAACTCTAGCTGAAGTTAAATCAGATGTGAGTGACGCATCCAAGCTGTTCAATTTTGTCATATTGTACTTTGGTTTTCAAACAGGGAAAAGAAATGAATCTCGTCAGATTCATCTGTTATGCACATTATATTTTTGGTGTATTGATAGTTTCCTTTTTGTGAAGAAAATAAGTTACTTAGTTGATATCGTCAATGTGTGATTATTAGCAAGTGAAGTTCAGCCATACTAGCAGGATATCATGGAAACAGAGAAGAATGCTCGGTTTACATAGCATTTTGCTTTATTCAGGTAGTTGATTAATGGACTTAAGTTAAATTTCTACCATAATTTCGTCTGAAAATGCTTCTACTGACCCCATTTTACAACAATGATTTAGCAGATTGTATGACTTGACATTTATAAAATTCTGATTGGTAGTAGCATATTAATGAGAGGTAGCAGCTCTAGTTATGTTTGCAGCACAGATGCTGGATTGGCCGTAGACAGCGGAGTTTTCATTGTACTTAATAGGTCATGTTCTATAGCTAAATGAGAAAATTCTAGAATTACTTAAAAAAAAATCAAACTTACCTGAGATTTTCTTTGCCTTTTCATTAGATTTATGTGAAGTATGAGATTGATATTGCGATTCGTGGACCAGATTGGTTTTTTTGACATTGTTAATGTAACTGAAGAGTTAGTTTCACTTGCTTAAACTCACAAACAACTGGTCCATTCGATAGGCATGTTACGAAAACTGACTATAGAGAATGCAATCTACATGACCACCTTTCATGTTGTGAATATGATTTTCTCTCCTCCCCCGTCTCAAAAAGCGTTTTGAGTGGCTAACTGCTCAATGTGAAAAACAAACAATGTTTCTTGAATCTAATTTATTAAGCTAAGTTGCTAACTTAATCCCTCACCACCATTAGATTAATAATGGATCCAACTATTCTTTGATACCCGATATCAATTGAAAACCATATACAGTAATAATCAACAAGCATAACTTTTATATATGTACCAGGTTATTGCTGGTACATTCTTTATTTTGAATGTTAACCCCGAATTTGCAGACATGGTGGGAACTAGGTTTAATCCATGTGAGCGGTAAGCAGGTGATTGCGTGCTTTTGAAGTTTGCATCGCAACCATGTGTCCTAAGAGCATGTGAATACATGCTATTCAGGGAATGGTTTCACTTATAAGAGTGGAAGCAATTCGAAATCGCCTTTACTCCAATGGCTTCGAATTGGTAGCAAATGCCTTAATTACAATATGAAGCCTTGCTCTTTATGGACAGTAGTGTGCTAATTGGAGGTTACACATGCCAGACTGATGATTGATTCCTGGCATTCAAGGTTTCATGTTAAATAGAGTAAAGCTTATTAGTTAGGACCTATAACTCTTGACGCGACCTCTCAGCCAAACATAAAATTGTCACCAAGTTATGAGCATTTATTTGGTTTGAAAATTTTCCTTCACAGTGAGTGAAATCAAATGATGCAGGAATTTTGGATATCAGAATCTTGAATTGCATAGGAGAGTGACCCTGTCACATTAATTCAAAGTGTAAATAAAAACTTTAGCATGATAAGTACATAAGAAACCATTTCAAAAATGTACAAACTTTTACCATATATGAGGTTGAGAAACGTTGAAAATCAAATTCAAGTATAAAAATATACGTGAACGGTAATTGAACATATACATGAACGGTATAAAAATATGCAAGCTCCACAGATGTTTATAAAAATACATTAGAGACCTTCTACTGCATCATTGAACATGAATGATGATGCCGAGAAAGAATGAACGAAAAGGAGACAGAGAGGAGGGTAGGAGTGAGATAGAGAGACAGAGAGATGCATGATCATATTAATCAACTAATGCAGCAAGTCCCCCTTCAATGCATCAAGACCCAGAAAGGTGTGCTGGTCTAATACATATATGACCAAGCCAAGTATTCACAAATAGAGATTTTTTAAAAATCCCCACAATTCGCCTAATGACATGAAGCATTCAAACTCAAGCTAAATTCCAAAGAGAAAAAAAGATGATACCCATACAATGGCATAGGGTTATGCCAAACAATACAAATGTAACCGTTTGCAAGAGAAGATAATTCAGAATCAGGACATATGCTGCTAAAATCTTGAATTTGAAACTTTTTCCTCTGATGACTACCAATCAAGAGAAGATTGCTATCTACATTTATGCTCGTTATCACAACCTAAAATATGAAGGAAATTTGTTACATTAGGCTAAACAAAAACAATTAATGATGTGATATCTACACTTAGATAGTATTACTGACTTGTCACGTGATGTAGAAATACTATATCCACACAAGAATCACAGACGAGCTTTCTTAAATATACAACAAGCTCAAATTATATATGATGGGGGTGAATTCACTAATAAGTTGGGTCTCCACCTATAGTTTCCAGAACACATGCATCTTCCACAGCGGCAGAAGATATTGGATCAAACGAACATGTCAATGAAGTGCAAATTTTGGTTTTATGTGTTGCTTTACTGATACCACCCATGCTACAATATGTCAATGTGTTCAAAGGTATGAAACTGATTGTCATCAAGGTTTGTACAACATATAAACTAATTAATTCAAGATTGTAAGCAGAGGGGTCTTTATTTACTAAGGCTTAAAAAACTTTTTTATTACAACAGAAAAAGGTTCTCCCAATAGCATCTCTACAAATACGCTTGATTTACATCACTCATTTTTATTACAAGTTAAATTATTTATTTTTTGATCAATTTATGGTTCAATATAATTTTTATTTCGAACATTATTCATATATGATACTGTACACATACTGATATTTTGTTTGAAATCATGTATTTTGAGAAAATTTGTCAATTTTTGTTTTAAAAAATAATAGGTAAAAATTAATTTCAAATTATGTAATTAAAGTAAGTGAAGGAAAGAAATTGATACTTGATATAATGTGATCGATTTTTTGAACGCTCAGATTTATGGTGCACCATGTCTTCAAGCACGAGTTATTGTCAATGCTATTATAGACAACATAAGAAACAAGACAACTTAATCACCAACAAAAAGATATAAAATAAGAGAACATAGAAGTACTATAGGCCTCACACTGTTAGTGTGAGTGGTTGTAAAAAAAAAGGGGGGGGGGGAACATAGAAGACTTCCGAAGCACAGATTTAAGAGAGAATAAATAAGCAGCCAAGAACTATATGAACTTGTATCTCAAAAGACATACAAAACACATGATGGTTAACTTTCATGGTGATTGAAGATAAGGTATCAGTTGTAAAAAAACCTTTGATGGTCCAGAATGAAGAATGTTGCAAGCCTTCTGGCCATTTTGTTCAGATACAATCCTGCCAAAAATCAAACCTACTAAGGCGGCATGAAGACCATTGCAATGAACATATCAAAATGTGCACCACTTGGATATGTTGCAATATGCTCTTTGTAAGAGTAATCTATATAATGAAGTATAATACAATTCAAATTAGATAAATAAGATGACTTTTGCTATTCGCAGTTGTGATCTCTTTCAATTTTATTTTAAAATTAATCCGATGGTTAATATTAACACTCTAAATTTAATAGAGTAAATATGCCCCTAAGGATGTGTTTGTGATGACTTTTTAAATATTTTTAATACTTATAATTTCTCATAAATACTTTTTTTTAAAAAAAATAGTGTTTGGATCTACCCCACCACCACGACTACCACCATCACCCCCATCGCCCCACCATTATCACTACCACCACCACCCCTCACCATCATTACCATTATTACCACCAC
>CM042185.1:40045231-40056394 GCA_023539305.1 Ilex asprella
AAAATAAATTCTTCAAAAGTATGACATGAACATGACCAAGACACGGTAAAAATATTTGTTTTGGTATTATCCATTACTTTAGCAATATTTATGTGTGTGGACCTTGTGATGCATAGAGGGAAGGAAAAGAAAGGAGAGATTTACCTCATATTCGAAAGAAATCGGTCAAGAAACACCAATATCAGCGGAGAAACTAATCAAATCATAGTCATCAATCTAATTCAAATAATTGGGATTATACCATTATTTATAAGTCATTGTCCTACACAAATAAAAAGTACTGTCTAGCTAAAACTCTATCTAAATCTCCTAATGAAATGATTATTAGCTACTTAAATAATTTAATAAATAATAGAAATAACTAAAATTCTGATCTTCAATTTTATTTCTATCCAATTCTTTTACGATCTCTATCAGTTCTCCTCGGCTGAAACAAACTCTTCTCCGAAAAGTTGTAAAGACAAGACTCCAAAAGATCTGAAGAACCATGTGTTCCAACAAAATAACATTATAGATCTCCAGAGTAGAAAACAATACCTTGATGTGTAGCACTCTTTTCAGAATTGTCCACACACACTAATATTGATGAAGGAAGTATACAAACTGGTGGAGACAAAGTAGCAACTCCATTTGTAGTGACACTCTTTATTGGAATTTGTTTAACTTCATCTGTAAGATCTTCTTTTGAAATACGTTTATAAAAAATAATCGATATAAGATGAGTAGGAGAAATGTTGAGCTCATCAACATTAGATAATTTCAACTCATCATTCAATTGAAGTAAATGCGATGGTGGAGCTTGTAGTGGAACTAGAGGTCTATGTTTAGCCACTTGTTGATTGAGAGTTGAAGAGACAAAATTGAAATCTTCATTAGTCTTAGTATCATGAACTACAAGAAGTACAAATCCTCTTAGTGAATCAATAGATGCTTGAATTGTATCTAGCATTTTATCCAAAGTTTTCTTCGAATAGAGCTAGTACTTTGGTATTTAACTCGGCTTTGGAGACCATCTTGATAGAAGAAGTTACTTGAAAAGTTGAAGAAATATTTGGGGTCAAACAGTAGTTTTAGAAATATTTGGGGTCAAGTTGAAATTTTAGAAACTTTTGGGACTAAGTATAATTTCTAAAATATTTGGGGATGAAGGGTAGTTTTTTAAAATTTTGGGTAGTAGAAATTGTAATTTCAAAAAAAAAGGTTGTTTGTGTAATTTCAAAAATGATGAGCTAGATTTGCCTTTTGTTTTTCATGGGTTGACTACCGTTGGGCTGAAATTGGGATAAATTTGGGTACTTGGGTTAGAGAGGGAGAATTGGGCTGGAATTATGTTTTGGGATAGTTCCTTAAAGAGTCTTTTAGAAGTTGGTACACTAAATTAAATATAATTGTAAAAAAATACACAGAACTAAATATTTTGAAAAAAGAACACAGCTAAGATACAAAGACGCAAATGCCCACTTTATAAAATTTTCTTTTTTAAAATTTTCTTTCCTAAAAAATGTAACAAGACATTTATCTTAAGTGCTGAAATTTAGGATCATTTAATTTGAAATCTCTAATGCACCTTGATTCATACATATTTTTCTTTTTTAAAAGTGGTTTTGTTTTCAAATTATATTTATGCATTAATTATCTCCTAGTTTTATGAGAGAACTTTAATGTTCCGTTTATTTTAGGATATATCACTTTATTTGAATTTCAAAATTTGTTAATTATTTTTTATATAATTATTTGTTTATATAATTTGAAATATAAAATTATTGACACCGTAATAAAAACATAAAAAATTCATTGAGCAATAGTGTAACAAAAACAATGTTCAATGGTTTTGTGCATGTGATAACAAATTCAAAACAGAGATTGACTGTTTTGAATGAAATTATATAAAAATATATGTTTGACAAAATGCAATAGTATAATATTTTGTGTAAATATCTTGTTACACTGTTATGGAGTTCGAATATTAACATAATTTGAAAACAAAACCACTTTAAAAAAATACGCATAAATCAATGTGTATTAAATATAATTTAAAAATAAAACTACTTTTCGAAAAAAATACACATGAATTAAGGGAGGTCATAAAAATACGGATTATTAAAGTTCTCCCATAAAATTTAGAGATGTTTAATGCACCACTTTCCAAAAAGAAATACACATGGATCAAGGGAGGATATAAATGACAGAAGAAAATATGAAAATTTCAAATAATGTACTTGGAAATAAATAAGTATCAAAATTAAGGACTTTTTTACCCTATTTTTTTAATATGTAGTTTTTTATAATTAACTTTAATTTGATGTACCCCTTCAAAATTTCCCCTTCTTTAAATAAAATATGTGAAAAATGGAAGTCAGTCTCAATTTGTTTTGGCACTACGGACAAGCACAAATCTTTTCAGTCATCACATATAATTGTATGTGGTACACACTTGCCAACTTATATATTTTTAATAACAAAAATATCATTTTCTTGATTAACTCGTTTGGCTCTATTCCATTCATTATTCTCTCTCTGCTCTATCTCATTCGTCCTATTCTATCTCTTTTCCCTTTCTTCATTTAATTTCTCCCTCCTCTCTTCCTTTAATTTCTCTATCATCTCTCTTCCATTATTTTCTTTTTATATTTTTTTTTACATTTATCTATATCCTCTAATTCTTTCATTTCACTCATTCGCTCTCTGACTCTTCCATCCCTAACCTTTACAGACTATCAAAATATGTATGAGATATAAGAAGTTACAATGGTGCTCACTCTCATTGGTTTATTTCCGTTGTACATTTCAAACATCATAGTAGAAATATATTGTAGTAGTGAACTACCAACATTAAAACAGTTACATAGTGCAACTAAGCTTTAATAACATAATGTGATTTAATAGTGACAAAAATGCACATGACAGTGAAAATAAAAGATGGAATATAACAATGAAATGAAAAAAAACAAAGAAGTCTAATGAAAAATAATATGCGAAAATAGTGAAATGTGTCAATTAAAGAGTAAAAAAATGTTGGAGGCTACCAACTTAACGTCACTCATAACTAGACAACAAACTATGACAATGACAATGAAAAACAAAAAACAACAATGTTCTCATTCACCAGCAACCAAAATACCAAAGTGAAATACTTTTACAAGAACAAGATATTCCTAACCAAATCGATATTTTATTGATGAAAATTAAAAAAATTCAATGTCTGATAAACAGAAGCCTGTTACAGATAATTTAGGGATGGATGTAGTTACATAATAGTAAGAGTTTTTTATTTAGTTTGATATACAGCTATGTTACAGCTGGACACAGCTGGATACTCTTACTGTACAACTGTAACTTCCTTTCTCACATATATATAAACTCTCCTCTCTAATCTCTCATTAACGAGAATAGATATTTCCTTTACTTACATAGTCTGTCTTGGTATCAGAGCTGTGAGATTTTTTCTCTCTCCTTTTTCTCGCGATCCAATCACTTTTATGGTGATTCCACCATGGCTTCTTCTCCATCATCTGCTTCTTCTTCGAATCTCGGATCGAGTGCTGCTTCTTCATCTACTTCGTCGATGATCAATCATTCTCTCTCCCTAAAGTTGGATCGATCAAACTATGTCTTATGAAAATCTCAGATGGATAATGTTGTTTTTGCAAATGGATTCGAAGATTACATCGAAGGTAACTCTGTTTGTCCTTCTCATCTTCTAACCACTGGATCGATTAATCCAGAATTTGTTGCTTGGAGGCGTCAAGATCGAATGATCCTAAGTTGGATCTATTCGTCTCTCACTCCAGAAGTAATGGCTCAAATCATTGGACATTCAACTTCTCACTCTGCTTGGATAACACTAGAGAAGATTTTTGCTTCTTCCTCACGAGCCAGAGTTATGCAATTTCGTCTTGAATTGCAAACCACGAAGAAAGGCTCAATGTCAATGATTGATTATCTGATGAAGATTAAAGGAATCGCAGATAATCTTGCTGTCATTGGAGAACCAGTATCTGAGCAAGATCAGATTATGAACCTGTTTGCAGGTCTTGGAGCAGATTACAATGCCTTTGTAACTGCGATTAACACCAGAGATGATAGAGTATCTCTTGAGACTTTCCAAAGCATGTTTCTCTCTTTTGAGCAGCAATTGGAACAACAAAACTCAGTTGCAGAAGTCTCAATGATGACTGCTAACTATGCTTCTTCTCAGAACAGAGGTGGAGGAGGCAGAAAGTATAATGGAGGTTGAGGTCAATACTCAGGCCAAGGAAGTGGTTTTCAAAATTCTTACACTCATAGTCATGGAAGAGGTGGCTATAATGGACAAGGAAGAGGACACAAAAATTTTAACTCAAATAATAAACCACAGTGTCAGTTATGTGGAAAGTTTGGGCATACTGTCCATACATGTTATCATCATTTTGATATCTCCTTTCAAGGAAGTCAGGCTGAGGGAAACAATTCTACTTCAAATTCACAAGGAACTGTATCAGCTATGGTTGTTGCACCAGGCACAGTGGGAGATGATGCTTGATACTTAGACTCCGGAGCTAGTCATCATTTAACACAAATTGTTGGCAATCTGAACAATGCTATTCTTTATACCGGACTTGAGCGCGTCACTGTTGACAATGGTAAGACACTTCATATCTCCTCTATTGGTTCTCAATTTTTAACCTCTAATTCTCATTCTTTTAAGCTTCAGAAAGTCTATCATGTTCCTTTCATCTCTGCCAATTTGATCAGTGTAGTAAAGTTTTGTTCAGATAACAAAGCCTTCATTGAATTTTATCCTAACTCTTTTTTTGTGAAGGATCAACTTACGAAGAGAGTTCTAGCTCAAGGCAAGCTTGAGAATGGCTTGTATAAATTTCCTGTTTCTAAGTCAGTTCTGAATTCTTCTTCTACCTCTCTCAATAATTCTGTATCTGCCTTTACTTCTATTGTTCATAAAACTGAGCTATGGCATTGTAGGCTAGGCCATGCCAATTCTGATGTTGTCAATGAAATTCTCTCAGATTGTAATATTTCCAGTACAAATAATAAAACTATTGTTTGTTCCTCTTGTCAATTAGCTAAAAGTCATCGCTTACCTTTGAAACCATCATTTTCTCGTGCTTCAAATGTCTTAGACTTAATTCATACTGATATTTGGGGTCCTGCATCTCAAATCCACATCTGGTTCAAGATATTTCATCTTATTTGTCGATGACTTTTCTCGTTTCACATGGTTCTATCCATTACAAACCAAAGATCAAGTTTTACCTATCTTCAAACAATTCAAAATTTTCGTTGAGAACCAATTTCACAAACAGATTAAATGCAAACATTCTGATCATAGGGGTGAATATCGATCTTTGCTTTTTTTTTTTGACTCAATCTGGTATATTGCATCGGTTTTCTTGTCCATATACTTCTCCTCAAAATGGCAGGGTTGAACACAAACATAGACATGACGTTGAAACCGGTTTAGCTCTTTTAGCTCATGCTCATATGCCTATGCAATACTGGCAGTATGCTTTTTAGACTGCTGTGTTTCTCATCAACAGGATGCCCACAAGAGTACTCAAGTTTGTTTCTCCCTACTCTGTACTTTTTCATAAGAAACCAGATTATAACATCTTTCGTGTGTTTGGCTGTTTATGTTATCCTTTCATTAGACCATATAATAATCATAAACTTCAATATCGATCCTTGAAGTGTTTGTTTCTGGGTTATAGCTCTATTCACAAAGGATATTTGTGTCTTGATAATATTTTTGGTTGTGTGTATATATCTCCTCATGTTGTTTTTGATGAGTTTGCCTTTCCCTTTGCTTCTCATAATGACACTTCATCTGAAAATAATTCTGATTCTTCTCCAACTCCTGCCATTCTCTCAGTTCCTTCTTCATCTATAGTTTTATCCACTCTTGGTCAGCATAATTCGGCTCATAACTCTTCTTCCAAGTCAGGTTTTGATTCATTGCCCAATAATGATTCCTCAGCTCCTGTAATAGCAGTTTCAGATCCAGCAGTGTTAAATTCCAGCAGCCCTTCAGTTTCTGATGATGACCCACATATTCATATTGCTACACCACAACGAGTTGTGACTCGGGCCATGAATGGGATAACAAAGAAGAAGAAACTTTTTTCCTTAGCTGCTGTAAAGTTAACTGAACCCAATACTTTTCGTCAAGCACAAAAGGATCCTAAGTGGACTGTTGCTATGCAAGCTGAGTATGATGCTTGGCAACGTAATAAGATTTGGATTTTGGTTGCTCCTCCTGCTGAAGCCAGTATTGTAGGCTGTAAGTGGGTATATCGCTTGAAATATAGAGCTGATGGAACCATTGAGAGATACAAGGCACGCTTGGTTGCTTAGGGGTACAATCAGACTTATGACATAGACTACTTTGAAACATTTAGTCCAGTAGTCAAACCAGCAACCATCATAATTATTCTCACTATTGCTTTGTCTTCAAAATGGATTTTCCGACAACTAGATGTGCAAAATGCCTTCTTAAATGGTGAGTTAGAGGAGGAAGTTTTTATGCAACAACCTCTTGGTTTTGTGAGTGAACATTTCCCTGAGCATGTTTGTCTGTTGAAGAAAGCTTTATATGGCCTTAAACAAGCACCAAGGGCTTGGTTCACTAAGCTTAGTTCATCTCTTCATTCTTGGGGATTTCTTTCTTCAAGAACAGATAGTTCTTTATTCTTTAGCTGTGGTAGAACTTCGATTCTCATAGTATTGGTGTATGTTGATGACATACTCATCACTGGCAACTGTGAAGACCAGATTTCTCATTTGATTACTTGTTTACACAACACCTTTGCCTTGAGGGATTTAGGAACCTTATCTTATTTCCTTGTCATTGAAGTTTCGTATTCTGCTGATTCTATACATCTCTCTCAAAGTAAGTATATAGCAGACTTGCTTGCAAAAACTGATATGACAGATTGTAAACCAGCTAAAACTCCTGGTGCCCTTGGCAAAATAGCTTCTCAATATGATGGTGAACCTTTTGAGGATGTCACTAAATATAGAAGTGTTGTTGGTGCTCTGCAGTACGTCACAATGACTAGACCAGATCTGTCTTTCGCTGTTAACAAGGCCTGTCAATTTATGCACCAACCAACTACTTCTCATTGGCTAGCTGTTAAGAGGATTCTAAGGTATCTTAGGGGAACAATGAAAGACGGTCTTATTCTTACAACATCTGATAATTTTGAGATTCAAGCTTACACCGATGCTGATTGGGCAGGGTCTCCGGATGATCGAAGAAGTGTTAGTGCTTTTTGCATATATCTGGGAAATAGCTTGGTTTCCTGGTCTGCTACAAAGCAGAAAGTCGTGTCCCAAAGTTCTGTTGAATCTGAATACAGGGCCCTTGCTATTGCTACTGCTGAAGTGATATGGATTCAAGCCTTGTTGAAAGAGCTGTGTCTGCCACCAGAAGATCTTCCTGTTCTTTGGTGTGATAATACAAGTGCTAATTATATTGCTACTAACTATGTGTTTCATGCTACAACAAAGCACATCGAGATTGACTTGCACTTTGTTCGGGACAGAGTTGTTCAAAAACAACTAACTCTGCAACACATCTCTACTGAAGACCAGCTAGCAGATCTATTGACTAAGCACTTATCAAGTTCAAGGTTTTTGTTTTTACGGTCAAAACTTTGTGTGGTTCCCCGTCCCTTTCACTTGAGGGGGGATGATAAACAGAAGCATGTTACAGATAGTTTAGGGATGGATGTAGTTACATAATAGTAGGAGTTTGTTATTTAGTTTGATATACAACTATGTTACAACTGGACACAACTGGATTCTCTTACTGTACAATTGTAACTTCCTTTCTCACATATATATAAACTCTCCTCTCTAATCTCTCATTAACGAGAATAGAGATTTTCTTTACTTACACAGTCTGTCTATGTCTTTCACAACTAAAAATGTTCTGATTTGATACGCAAGTAGATTCTTTTATGAGAGTAAATAGATAGTTATGTAAGCCACATGTAATGATTTAATTTGATGAGATCAATGCATTATTACATAATTTAGAATTAAAAAAAAAATCTAGTACTTGATGAGGAAAGATTGCATAAACATTGTCTCTGCTAATATGAATGCTATAGTATGTAGGAAGAGATAGCGTGTGTGTGTGTGTGTGTTTGAGATAGACGTGAAAGGGGAAGATAGTAAGACAGAAAGCTGGGGCAGTTGACATATTTTAGGAGTTATCCTATTAAGGAGGAATTAAGTTATTGAAAAACTAGGGGCCAATAGTATAACGCCAAATCAAATTTAATAATTTTAAAAATTAAAAATTAAAAAAAAAATTGGGATGAGATTTTAGAGCTCATTCAACCACCTTACATTGACATATATACTAGCAGTACCTCGTGTAATGTACGGATAGTATCTCGTCAACTCATGTCGTACATATATAGAATATATTCACATTAAGTGTCATTTTTTTAATAAAATATATAATTACAATCAAGTATAGGTATTAAAAATCCATTCATTACGAATAATATAAAATTCAATTATTAAAAGCCAAATAAACATATTTCTATGTATCGATTGTCGAATAAACTCATAGCCCAATCAAATACCTCAATGTGGTGTTGACCAACTACAACAATTTTAAGAAACTTCACCCAAAATTGTGAAGGACATTAATGACATTGTCAGCTCTAATTACAACACATGTTTAATAAAATCATACCTAAGGAAACATTAAAACAATTTCATTTACAAGAAATATTAGGGAATTAAAGAAGAAAATGACATGAAATTTTTTTTTTTCGCTCCAAAAAGTGCAATAATTATTTTGGCTAGGGTGTGTTTAGGATGACTTATGAAATTCAAAAAGTACTTTTTTAATAAATGATTATCAAAAGTGTTATAAGAAAAACACTTTTATTAAAAAAGTATTGTTTGGATACTCAAAATTTAAAGTACTTAAATTAAATTTGTCGTTACAAACATTTGAATGTGAAAACACTTATTTGTGTTCCAATTGTTAATAGCATTAAATGCACATATACAAACATATACTACACATACAATGATACACAAAAAAAAATTATACACAAAAATATCATATTAATAAATGTATCATACGAAAAAAACTACATAGTTCAACTATCACAATGATATACTAAATGTCAATAAAACACATATTAATAGTAAATACAATCAAAAATCATGCTTGATTGTCCCTTAGAATTGTTGAAGCAATACGTTCTCTCTTCCTATGCATTGAATTTATATTTGACAAATCAATATCCTCTTTAAAAGCAATTTAGTTTACATTGTCTTCCTTCTCTAACTCTACGTCTTCATTAGCATACCTTGCAAATAATACGTCTCTGATACCGTGAAGCCTTATGTAATTGTGGCAAGTTATGCAAGCAACAACAATAAACATTTGCTTTGTAAAATCAAAACTAGGCATTTGTTGTAAAATTGGAAATCTTTTTTTTAATACTCTAAAACATCGTTCAATCACATTCTTTAATGAAGAATGTGCATGATTGAACAACTCCTCCTTTCCATGAGGTCTTCCCCCTCTACAATGGACCCATGAAAGCACGGCGTTGGAAACACTTACTACACCCCCCAGGGTTACAGTTACACAATCTTAGGGAAGTATAAACAACAAAAAAAGGCAAACAATGTGATACCAGATGGTTCGAACTTGGCTTTTTTTTTTTTTTAATTTTTTGGAAAGCAAGATAAAATAATATGCCCACAAAGTGAAAATAAAAAAGTTTAAATGCTTGATTAAGAAGTTATACCCATAGTTTAAAGTGGTAATTTTCAGGATAAATTGGTGCAAATTATCACATTTTTTGTTTTTGGTCGAGGGCGACATAATAAATTTTCTATACACAACCATGAAGGTCTTTACCATAGAATATTTTATTTAAGTCATAGCTATTAATTCGAAAAATTAACTTATCACCAAAACACTGCCGAAAATAAATAATAAATTGCATTATTTTCGTGAATCAAAGGTGGCGTTTAGTGGATGCGATTTAAAACAGACAAATATTTCAGTGGTTTTCCATATCTCTCTCTCTTACACTCTCTCTCCCTCTCCAAAAATTGAAATGTGGAACAAAAATGGAAGCCTCTGAAGAACCTATACAGCACTCCAGTCCCATTCCCCGACCTATCATTGGAGATGAAGAGCCCAAATCTGAAAAACAAGAACAACAAAACCAAGAGCTAGGGTTAGGGTTAGGGTTAGAGTTAGGGTCTGAATTGGCGTCGTCTTCTTATCTCAATCCCAATCGTGACCCTAATCATAGTCCTGCTATTATCGCTAATAAGCTAAACCAAATTGTCGCTACTGAACAGCTTCACAACCTTGCTCTGAATGAGACTTTCAATGAGGAGGCTCACTATCTAGCTTGGGAAAGGACCACAGATGAAGAGAGAGAATTGGAACAGGCTATCATCGGAGAAGAAGATGGGGAAAATGTAAGTAAACATGAGGATCAGAGTTCAATTATGGAAGAAAGTGAAGTAAATAACGAGAAACATTTAGATCACAACGAGGAAGCTCAGAGCGAGAGTGAGAAGTAATGAGGGAGTTGGAGAGAGGTATCGGGGGAGTGAGAGAAAATGAGAAGTAAAAATGAAAAGTAATTTTTAAAAGTAAAAGTTAATTATTTTTATTTTTTTTATTAACTTATTTAAGTGCTCAAATTACTTTTACTTATCAAAAAGTATTTTTAATAAGTTAAACCAAACACAACTTTTTTTTTAAAAGTATTTTTAATAAGTTAAAAGTCCCAAAAACATTTTTTTTTAAATCATGTCAAACAAACTCTAAATCATTTGAAGACAACCCCCAACTCCACCCTCCAAACGTATGTATTAGCATAATATTATCCCACAAAGAAATTGTTTATATGCCCAACGTATTCACAAGGAGACAAATTTGACTGAGAATATTACCATCACTTCGAACCTATATTCAGAAATAATACTATTAATAAAGGAGCCAAATAATAGAAAAAAAACCTATAAAAGAATCTAGCATAAACACATTCTCGAAATTGCACATACACCCACAACTTACAACAGTGGTCGCGTGTCGTCAAAGCTGGTGTTTGTGTGATTCTCTGGAGCTCTACCGATGATGATAGAGATGCAAGAGAGAAAATAGAG
>CM042185.1:40064876-40076059 GCA_023539305.1 Ilex asprella
TGTTGGAAAAATTGGATCCAAATAAAGTGAACGGCAGGGTGAGGCGCGGACTAGGTCGCTCTCTTAAGACGATTCGCGCCCCTTTATGAGATTATCACAGAGCAGAAGGCAACAACGCGTCGTCCCCAGGATACAACAGCCCAGCCTATTGACTGTAGCTTCACTCGGATCTGCACAATCGAATGAAGCAGAAGCTTTACACACACCTTTGAATATTGCCCAGACACTTATACAGAAAGGTTGATATGAGATTGATATTGATTTACTGAAAATATATGTGTATATATATATACAGAGAATACAAGTTTTTAATAGTCTGTAATTACTTCTATATTTAATTTAGACAATAAGAAATATGACTGTTGGAATACTAGCCGTTAGAGGCTTTTAGTATTCAGCAACTGACATTTTATTATAGAAGTAATGGTAGAAAATAATTAAGCAAATATTAAAAAGTGGGTTTAATACTAGTCTGTATTGTAGTTCTTTTTTTTTTTTAGGCGAGCCGGGGGCACCCAATACCCAGGTCGTGGACTAGGGTCAACCATGTGGATCGTAGATTTTAGAAATCCGTGTCTCCTCCGCTAGTCCCTCCCCCTGCGCACGTGAGAGTCTCAAGACTCTCTTTAATTCAAAGGCTAAATAAAACTAGTCTATATATATACTCAAGTTTCTTTGGACTTTTTGTCGATGTGGGATTGAGTTCCCACACTTAAAAAATACTCTTTTAGTTAAAATATTCTAACACTTTTTGTCGATGTGGGATTGAGTTCCCACACTTAAAAAATACTCTTTTAGTTAAAATATTCTAACACATTAAATCTCACAGTCTAAAAATAGGTAATAAAGCATATTTCCTCGCGGGTTAAAAAAAAAGAGCATATTTCCTCTGTCCAAAAAAAAAAAAAACCTTCAATATCTTTTCACCTACCTCTACCTCCTATTTCATCGGATTTGTGGGAGCATTCTATGAGCTAGATCCATAAATCTATAAAAAATAAGATCATATAAAACCAATATTATATAAAAACAAACCAAAAAATTTGCTAGAAATCCAAAGACTACAGAAAAAATTCAAAAATTTAAAAGACACAACAAAACTGCAATTCACCTGTTGATGATATCTGTCTAGCATATGCACAAGATAATTCATTATTCTTTTAATCAATTTGGTGGTATCTGTCCAATGGGAAATGGCAAAATATCAATTCATTCCGAAGTGTGGTCTGTGTGTGAGTTTGCATAGAGTTAGGGACATTTTGGTTTGCATAGAGTTAGGGACATTTTGACAAAAATCTTGTGTCTGTTGTGTGTGTGACGTATTTGTGTTGTGTTGTGCGTGTTTTGTGTGTGTGTGTGTGTGCGCGCGCGAACGCGCTCGCATAGTGGTAGGGGCATTTTGTCGAACACCTTGTGTACGTTGTGTGTGTTGTGCAATGTGTGTTCTATCCGTGATGAATGAGCAATGGAGAGAGAGAGGGAGAGAGAGAGAGGTAGAGAGAGCAAGAGAGCAGAGAGTTGTGCGTGTACCTGGTCTGCTGTGCGCATGAAATGAGCAACGAAGAGAAAGAAGCAGTCAGCGAGAGAAATAACAGTAGCTGGAGATCTTGATATTAGGGCTTGAAAAGGAATTCCAATAAGGTAAGGAGATGACATTAGGGCATGGATCAGTGAGAGCATCTCCAACCACGCTCAATAAAATAGCTACTCAAAATATATTTAAATATTGTATTATCTACTTTAGCTATCCACTTTTTAAAATTCACTCCAACCACGCTCTCTATTTTAGGCAACTACTACACTTAACTTTCACTAACTTTCAATAATTTAAAAGATGTAAAACATATATATAAAGAGAGATAGAGAGAAAAAAAGGTAGAGAGAGAATTTAGAGAGCTCAAATGGCTCACCACATTTGGTGAGCAATTTGGGTTAACTAGGAAATAGGGAGTGTAATAGAGAGTGGGTTGGAGAGATTTTTGTGTTTGACTAGCTAAAGTAGCTAAAAAAGAAGAAATAGAGAGTGGGTTGGAGATGCTCTGAGGGAAGATCTACTTTCCTTATTGGAATTTAGAGGAAGGAAGGGAAGTCAGAGGGAGGGAGAGAGAGAGAGAGAAAGAAAAATTAGGAGTTGCATGAATTAGGGAGAGTCAGAGAGAATAACCGGCTATCCACACATGACACTTTTGTGGGCGGGAGAGAAAAGTGAGGAGTGAATTTGATTCGTCGGATCAATATCTTTGAGTTGATCTGAGCAGTAAAAAAACTAAAGATAACATGGATATAACTTATTTTTTACTACGAATTTATCTGAGCTGCAAAAAGTCAAGATAAGTTTTAAAATTCAAATTGAACTCTACTTTATTATATAGGTATATATATCTGTTGATAGAAGATAAAAAGTATATCTCCATGCCTCATAGTGACAAGAGTATCTTTAAATGTTATATATCCTATTAAATTGTAAACAATTAATTAAAAAAAATTATGTAGCCAATTCCAGATATTTAGGACCTGCCAAATACCCCTCAAACTCTATTTATGATACAAGGGACCACTATTTTTCATCAAGAATTGACTTTCAATGCATATTACTCCTTTTTCATCATTTGGGAGTAAAAACATTTGGTCAAGTAAAATCTTGTTGCAGAATGAGTCACTCACTCACTCACTAACTCGACGTTAGTATTTTCCTATTTCTTTTGGTATCTTGTTATATAATTGCTTTATTTCAGAAGTTGTTCTTCGTGTGACTTGGATATTACGGATTTGAGCCAAGAAAATTATCTCTCTAACTGAGGGGATAAGACTACACACATTGACCTCCCAACAATTTATTGTGGTCGGAGCCTTGTGCATGGGTTGGTGGCCTTATCTTTCACAGGATCATGAAATACTGCTCCATCGATGGAAAACAAGCTTCAAATTTGTCAAAGGAAACAATATTTTTTATAGTGTCACAACAGAGTGTTAGTTTTATAAACCCAATTTTTAAAAGGGTAGATTTTGTATTTTACTTTTGGGCTTATGATGTAATATTGAAAAGTTGTAGTGTTAGATGGTATTTAGGCATGTTTAGGGGCTTTTGTGTATTTGAAGAAGTAGTCACTAGAAGAGTCCAGATTTTTGGAGGTATGTTCATGTTCTTGGGAGGCCTGTTCATGCACGGCTATAGGGAAATTCGAACAGTTTTTTGCTTGGAGGCAACTGGCCATGAAGTGGCCAGATTCAAGGTGTTTTGGTTAGGAAAAATTAGTACAAAAGGAAGGAGTTGCTACCCAAAACAATGGAGATGATCTGCAAAAAAAAAAAGAGGAAAAAAAAAAGAGAAAAAGTGTGTTGCAACCAAGAAAAAAAATGCAGCAGACTGTTTTGGTGTAAGGAGCTGCTACTCCATTTCTAGTAATTGTTTTGTGCGTGTTTTAGCTGAAAAAAATCAGATTGGTTTTCCCCTTTATGTTGCTTGATATTGTGATCATTCTTTATGAAATATAGAAGTGTTTCTTGAGTGAAATTGGTGTGGTTGTGTAGCATATTTTTTGTCCTCTGTTTTACTTGATTTTGTGTTACTTTGGTGATCGAATTTGCTTTATATTCCCAACAAAATTGATATCAGAGCTTGGTTATGAACTTAGGATTTTTTTGTTGTACCAAAGGTTTGCTATTTGGTTTTTTGTTATGGCCACTATAAATAATGTGCTTCAACAACAATTTCCCAAATTGGAGAAAGATAATTATGGGAATTGGTGTATTCAAATTAAGGTGTTGTTATAATCACAAGATCTTTGGAAAACTATTGAAAAAGGTTACAACAACCCGACTACAGAGGAAGAGCAAGCATTTAATGATGCTCAAAAGACGGTGCTTAAGCAATCAAGGAAGATGGATAAGAAGGTCTTGTTCCTTCTTTACCAATGTATTGCGATAATAATTTTGAGTAGATTTCTTCTGCCACCATCTCGAAGCAAGCTTGGGAAATTTTGAAGAATATGCATAGAGACATTGATAAAACTATTCGGGTTCGTCTTTAAATATTGTGAAGTGAATTTGAAGGGTTGAATATGAATGAAGCCGAGTCAATTTCAAAGTATTTTTCAAGAACTTTGGTGATTATGAATCAAATGCAAAGGTATGGAGAAGATATTGATGATGTTTGAGTTATGAAAATAATACTACGAACCTTAACTCCAAAATTTGAGCATGTTGTTGTAGCCATTGAACAATCCATGGATTTCAAAGACTACGAGCATTGATGAATTGATGGTGACATTGGAAATACATGAGCAACGTGTTAATAAAAAGACTTCAAGTTCTCCTGAACAAACTCTCTAATTCAAGCTTTCTTTGAAAGATGAAAAAAGAGAATTTCAAGGTAGTGTAACCCAAAGAGGAAGAGGTAATGAAACACGAGGTAGAGATTATGACAATCGAGGAAGAGGCTACGAAGATCGTGGAAGAGGTTATGCTGATAGAGGTAGAGGTGGAATAGGTCATTCACTAATGATGCAAGAAATCAAAATCCTTATGGAAGACGACGAGGAAGAGCAACTCTAGAGAGAGAAAGAGAGAGGTTGCAAATGGGTTGGTTGGAAGTTTAGTTGGAAGTCTTCAGTATCTTACTTGCACAAGGCTAGACATTCTTTATGGAGTTGGCTTAATTAGTAGATACATGGAAACACCGAATCAAACTCATCTTAGTGCGGCAAAGAGGATTTTACGTTATATTAGAGGTACACTCAATAATGGCTTATTTTATTCTTGCACTAATGATTTTAGACTTGTTGGATATTTGGATAGTTATTGGGGACGAGACTTAGATGAAAGGAAGAGTACCTTGGGATATTGTTTTTTCATGAGAGATACAACTTTTACTTGATCATCCAAGAAGCAAGCAATTGTTACTTTGTCTACGTGTGAAGCGGAGTATGTGGCTGCAAATTCTACTGTGTGTCATACTATCTGGTTGAGGGACTTGTTGAATTATTTGGGCTTTTCTCAAGAAATTTCCACGGAGATTCCTGTTGATAATAGATCGGCGATGGCGTTGGGGAAGAACCCTGTGTTCCATGAGAGGAGTAAACACATTGATGCCCGCTGTCATTATTACAGAGCATGTGAAGAATAGAGAAGTGAAGTTGGTGTATTGCAAGTCTCAAGATCAAGTTGCCGATATTTTTTCGAAGCCATTAAAGCATGATGTGTTTGGAAGATTGAAATTGATGCTAGGCATGAGAACTCAATGAATTGGGTTTAAGGGGGGATGTTAGTTTTATAAACCCAATTTTTAAAAGGGTAGTTTCTGTATTTTAATTTTGGGTTTAAGATGTAATATTGAACACCAATGAGTCTTTAGTCCAATGGTACTCCTTGCTTTGTGAAGATTTTGTTTTCTTGATATCAATGGTTCAAGTCTCCCTCCCCCTCCCCCCTTCCCCCACCAAAAAAAAAGATGTAATATTGAAAAGTTGTGGTATTGGATGATATTTAGGCAATTTTAGGAGTTTTGTGTATTTGAATAAGTAGTCACTAGAAGAGTTCAGGTTTTTTGGAGGTTTGTTCATGCTCTTGGAAGGCCTGTTCATGCACGACTACATGAAAATTCGAACAGTTTTTTGCTTGGAGGCAGCTTGTAACACCCCACTCTCCACATGTCATAATATTGTCCGCTTTGGGCCCACTGGCCCTCACGATTTTGTTTCTCCCAATATCCCTGGGAAAAGACCTTATGTCATGTAAGGTGAGAGACTTACTTATAAACCCAACAACTTTCTTCTCCCTAACCGATGTGGGATACCAGGATCTCACCACCCCCCTTAGGGCTGCACGTTCCGGTGCAGTAGCCTGCCAGCTATCTACCCGCCCACTACACACGTGCACGGCAGGGACCCACACTCGATATAGGCGAGAGTCGACTCTGATACCATTTTGTAACACCTCACCCTCCACATGGCATAATATTGTCCGTTTTAGGCTCACTGGTCCTCACGATTTTGTTTCTCCCAATACCCCTGGGAAAAGGTCTTATGTCATGTAAGGTGAGAGACTTACTTATAAACCTAGCAACTTTCCTCTCCATAACCGATGTGGGATATCAGGATCTCACACAGCTGGCCATGAAGTGGCCAGATTCAAGGTGTTTGGCTAGGAAAAATTAGTATAAAAGGAAAGGAGTTGCTACCCAAAACAATGGAGATGATCTGTAGAAAAAAAAACAGAGAAAAAAAAAAGAGGAAAAGTGTGTTGATGCCAAGAAAAAAAATGCAGCAGACTGATTTGGCGTAAGGAGCTGCTGCTACATTTCTGGTAACTGTTTTGGGTGTGTTTTTGCTGAAAAATTTCAGATTGGTCTCCCCCTTTGCGTTGATTGATATTTTGATCATTCTTGATGAAATATATAGGTGTTTCTTGAGTGAAATTGGTGTGGTTGTGTAGCAGATTTTTTGTCTTTTGTTTTACTTGATTTTGTGTTACTTTGGTGATCAAATTTGCTTTCTATTCCCAACACAGAGTTGTTGATGCATTTTGGGGGATAGATAGACTTTCTTAAGTCATTAACTTGGTTGTTGCATGGAGGAAAGGTCAGGAGGTAAAGACTAGATACTTTACATGGGAAGCAGGTCCTCTTTTTTGGTGCATTTAAAAGGAAAGAAACATCTAGTCTTTATCTCAATTCAAAGGTTGAAGCAATAATTTTTCGGATGTCATTTTTTAGTGGTCTTTCGCTAGGGGATGCTTTAACAGTGTTGGTATTATTTCGGTAATAGTTGTTTCCTCTCCTTTATCCTTTCTGGATATTTGGGCTGCACCCCATATTGCCAGTTAATCCTTTAAGTTTTATTCATAAAAAAAAGTTGATCTTAATTAAGCTACCATATTAACCATTGGATACCAAGTAAATTCTTGAGAGTTTACTTCTCTCATCTTGCTGTGAGGAGAAGACTATGACATCCTAAATTTGGGAAGAGTTCTAACTTGCCCTTGTTTGTTTCCAGGTACCATTTAAAACTACATATAGGCCTGGAAGGTTATTTAATTCGGACTTGTGGTTGTTACCAGCACCTTTCTTAGAACTAGGTTCGTGAATGGATTAAGGGTAACTTAAAAGATATACATGTCCCTATAGACACTTTGACTCTGAATGCTTAAACAAGACAAAAGTTAGAACCAAAGGAACCAGATAAGTGGGGGCATCATCCATCAATTCGAAGGTTGAAGCAATATGTTTAGGCTGTTGTGTTTGCGTGGACTTTGGCTTGGGTTGGGATGTTGAATATTGTTTTCCTGAGGCTTGATGACATGATTTAACTTGGAAGTTGTTTCTTTTCTCCTATATGTTTTCTGCGTAATTGGATTGCACCCCCACATTACCTGTTAATCCTTTAATTTAATCTGATTTAGTTACAGTAGTAAATAGTAACGATTAGATTCCAAAGAAAATTCTTTACTTTACTTCTCTCCTCTCAGTTTGAGGAAAGGAGTAGGAATCCATACATTAGGGAAGAGTTCCAACTTTGTCTTCTTCTTTTTTTCATTTATCATCTAGAAGATAAATCGGTGACTTTGGTCATTTTATTTGGACTTGTGGGGGTTATAAGCATATTCCAGGAATTAGGTTCTTAGATGGATTAAGGGTAGCTTGAATGATATATTTATCTCGGTAGAGACTTTCACTTGTCAAACATGTTCAAAAATGAAATTAAACACCATCAAAGATTTTGCTTTGACCGTGTCGTTGCAGCCATCTAGCCATGTTAGCAGGCAGGGAGCTGGTCCAAATGATGGACGCCTACCTTCAAACCGTTTAAACGTGAAAAGACCTGTGGGTGCTATCGATGGAGCTAAATCTTTGACACCTGATTTTTAGCTAGAGGTACATTGAGCACATGGGAGACACTAGAGCTGGGGTGCAACCGTTGGAGTAAATATCCAATGCAACAATAATATCACATCATTATTGACACATGATATTATCAACCAAGTATAAGCAAACTAAGGACTAGGTATCACCACTGTTGCCTTCAATATTTCCATCGATGCTTTGGAATGGCAAAGCAATCATACATGGCTCCAAATATCTTTGTCTGACGGCCACAATGGTACATTATGATCCTGGTGTTTGAAATTCTGACTGGACAACCGCAATTCAAGCGTTCAAATAGAAAAAGGATTTAGGGGAGGATCATCAACGAGAAAGTAAAGTTTCCACCACACTAAAGCATTGAAGGTCACTCTTTGCTCAAAGGATTTGTGCAAAAGATCCCATTGAAAAGGTTAGGCAATGGACCGAGGGGAGGAGATGAGATCAAAAGCGATAAATGGGGATTCGGTCAATCAACTAGAATTGCTGAAGTTATAGCCAGATGTGAGTGGCACATCGAGTACTTAGTTTAGATCGTCAGTTGTGATCCAGAGTTGAACATTATTATATCTTCCTTTGCAAGATTTAGCATTCATGAGCTCTTGTCAAAGCTAATAGCAACAATGGTATTTAAGTCTAGATGGGTCAAGGTCGGCGTTATCACAAGGCCAATAAAGCTTGAGTTTTAAGACCCATGTTAGTCCAAGTCAATTTTTTTAAATTCATACGATTTTAAGCCTTAAAAAAAGCCCTATGAAAATTTAAATTCAATAAAAAATAAATTTGAATAGTTTTGGCTCATGAACCTAACTCATAATATTAAAAAAATACTAAAATGTTTTTTAGAAAAAAGAAAAGAAAAAGCTAATGGTTAAAAAATTATTTTTAACTAGTCAACCAAAACTCACCATTCATTTGTAACCATTCTCTCTCTCTCTCTCTACTAAGGCCCTCCCTCTTACTCACTCACTCTCTAGTAAATACAAATTCTTTTTATTTTTTTTTGTTACGAAGTTTTTTATTGACATTACAAAAAATAAACTAAAATATTTTTTTATTAAACTATAACAATTAAAATTGATAAAATATTTCTTAAGATCGATTATCACAACAAAGGTTAGATATTTTTAATTTTAAAAAAAATAAATAAAAAATTATTAATATTAAAAATAAAAAACCTTATTTGCAGTAGTCGTTTTAAGCCTCAAATAGTTTTGGACCGCTCCCGGATGGGCTTCTTTTATATGCACTAGTTGTAATTTTACATGAAATTCTTCTCTTAGGTCTCTTATATCTGCATTAATGTTCCATTTGGTGGTTGGGTGGTCAATCACAGAGCACATTATTTTTTCCTATTAGGGTTAATTAAGGCAAGGACAGCCATATTGAGCCAACTCCATATCCAGTGTTTTAACTTTACACCCAACTATTTTGAGGGGTGATTTACATCATCTCAGTAACCACCATGACTTAAGAGTTCCTTTAAACACTTTGGACATAATCACCATTTTCAACACCCTGCCACGAGTCCTTGACAATGCTCGAGTCCTTGTCTAGAGGAATGCTTGCTGCACTAATCAAGCTAGGGAAGTCTTCACAACAAGATTGAACCTTCTTGCAGGAGAATATGCAGTTGAACGGCTCATAATTTTAAGGAACACTATCATTTCAGACATTTCACAAATGCCAATATTCACTCAAATTGCAAAACTCTTGATCCAGCTCTTTCCTAGAAATGGTTTTTTTTTTTGAAGCCGTGAACTATTTCTCTCATGTCGGCCTCTGTTTTTATCTCGATAAAATTCACAACAATTTGAACTTTACCTTTATATTCAAGGGAAGTTTGCATACATTTGTTTGAGAGACCAATTTTTGTTCATCAACAACTGGGTAATCTTCCAAGTCGCGTCTATCGACCAATTCCACCCCAAATGCACCGAGTGGCTACAAGGAGACCTATTTCTAGAGCCAATTCGCATCTTCAAGCAACAACAATGAGCCTCATTATGGCAATAATTTTTTAGCACTGCATTTGATTGGTCAAAAATTATTATTGTACTGAAGCTGAATATGTGTAGGTTTACCTATAAGCAGGAACTCTGATCAAAAGTGCCCTTTGCAGTCGATTTGGCAAGGATATTATGAGTCTAAAATGAATCTGCTCGCTTCTTATGAGATGGATGAATTCAATGCTATGAATCTTGTAGGAAGAATCAGTCTAACAATCTGTCATGTGCCTTTCCAATGCATTTTTCTTGTGTTTAAGCGAAGCTAAATCCACTTGCTAATCAAACAGAATTTTTGTAAGGTTTGGTTTTGATGTGATAATGCGCTACAATCAAGGACAGAAGGAATATGGTACAAAAACAAGATGAAAGAACCAGCCACCCCATTCAACTCAAGCAAGATCAGTACAAAATACAGATGAACAACTGATCATGCATACCAAGTCCCTGGAAAAATACAGATGAACATACTAAAGATGAACAATCTCACCCACAAACTCCAAAGAACAAATGCATTTAAAAAGTTTTAGGCCCTTCAAATTATCAATTGTCCTGTTCTGGCCAAGGCTAACCAAGAGTACCAAAAGAGGAGTCGTTGAAGAAGAAAAAGATTCTCCTAGGCTTGGTTTTGACATTTATGTCTAGAAGTTATTAGATGACCTGATATACTCTAATCCTTTCCAAAAGAAGCCATATTTGGTTCATTCATGTCTCTCTTGTCCTTCAAGGAACAAAAATCTATTTTACTCCACACATTGTACAACAGTACATCAACATTTTTTAGGATTAAAATAAAGCTTTAACTCCATTGATTGTATCATGGAGAAGTCTGATTGTTTCTTATAATGTTGATTTATTTGTATGTCTCAGCCCTATATTTAATTTCTGGGCTGCGAATGTCATCCTGTTTTTGATTCAATCGAATCTCCAAACTGCTTGATTGCATGTCATATCCAGCCCTTTGATAGTCAACTAATGTCCTCAGAAGCTCTGCTGCTTTGTCAAGGTTATCAGGATATTTCCGGACAACTCAAAAAGCAACTATAATTGGAAACAACATAATATGGGCCAATTGACTTAGGACTAAATCTGGCAAACATTTGAAGGGATTACGTTGCTCTATCCAAGTAGCAGTGTAGTCATTAGATTGCTTGTTCCTTGTTCACCATATATCAATATACATTGGAACAAAATGTCTAATACAGACTGTAGTTGCAGCAACAAAAGTTACCAATGAAAGACAAAAAAGGTTTTGATCCAAAAAAAAAAAAAAAAGAAAGAAAGAAAGAAAGAAAAGGTTGATTGAGAAAACAAAAGAA
>CM042185.1:40076159-40102897 GCA_023539305.1 Ilex asprella
TCTTGTCCTTCAAGGAACAAAAATCTATTTTACTCTTCACACATTGTACAATAGTACATCAACATTTTTTTGGATTAAAATAAAGCTTTAACTCCATTGATTGTATCATAGAGAAGTCTGATTGTTTCTTATAATGTTGATTTAGTTGTCTCAGCCCTATATTTAATTTCTTGGCTGCAAATGTCATCCTGACTTTGATTCAATCGAATCTCCAAACTGCATGATTGCAGGTCATATTCGACCCTCTGATAGTCAAATAATGTCCTCAGAAGTGTCACTTGATATAGCAAGCTCTGCTGCTTTGTCAAGGTTATCAAGATATTTCTGGACAACTCAAAAAGCAGCTATAATTGGAAACAAAATAATATGGGCTAATTGGCGTAGGACTAAATCTGACAAACATTTGAAGGGATTATGTTGCTCCATCCAAGTAGCAGTGTAGTCATTAGATTGCCTGTTCCTTGTTCACCATATACCCATATACATTGGAATAAAATGTCTAATATAGACTGTAGTTGCAACAACAAAAATTACCAATGAAAGACAGAAAAGGTTCTGACCAAAAAACAAAAAAAAAAAAAAAGAAAGAAAGAAAGAAAAAGTTGATTGAGAAAACAAAAGAAGGAAAGAAATACTAAGGGCTTCACTGATAGCCTTATAAGTATCATTTCACTTGTCAAAAACCCTCTCATCCTTCTTTCACTAAAAGAGGTTTCTTGCCACAGTCCGGACCTCACAAGGAATCGGGGGGCTACTGATGGATATAATCCCTACCACAGTCCAGACCTCAGAGCATAGTGAATGGTCATAAAGAAAGCCAACTAGATAATCGACCTACGTCAGTCACTATATGCATGAGGTCAGTCAAGAAGAATCTGACACTTAGCATAACATGTCTGACGCCACACGTGGATTGGCACCATGCTGAGACAAGTCAACAATGAAGGCTCTTGCATGACAATAGCTTTATACACACTCAAATTGTGAATAATTATTCTTAATCATTATCCCTTAACATTAAAAACACACTCAACATACACTATAAAACCTTCATAAATGAAGGGTGAGACTAAGGAAAAGTGGCATAAGAGAATGCTCTCTCTCTTCTTTCTCTATCTATCCCCTACTCTTAATTTCTTTTGACAGGACCGGAGTTATTTCACCACTATTGCTTAAGGTTCGATATCCGAACTCTAAGTCTATATTTTCGACTTCATTTATTAATTGCTCCATCAACGCTAATGTCCATGTGTAAGCAAAATAACCCACACTAAAGTACACAAACATCAATATAAATCACATGAGCAATGATTTTGGAATATAAAAAAAATATTATTGAAATATAATTTGACAATATAATTTTCAGATTTAATGATTGAGATCATTGTATTGCCTACGAGTCCTAATATTGAATGCATTTTATTATCAATCAAATGATTAAAATTTATTAAGTTCTCAAATTATGTCTTCAAATTATATTCAAATAGCATTAGTAAAATCACATTCGTCTATCTTAGTTAGAACTTGACTATGGTACGGACAAAATAAATTTGGTACCATATTTTTAAAAGTTACTACTTCAATGGTGTTTTTTTGGTAGCATAGACAACTCCTAGTTAGAAAAGCAGACCACCCATGCTATGATCACTTGATTGAATAATCCAAACAATTAATTAATAAATATATTTATGTAGTTTGGTGCAGCAATGTAATGCGAGGACACCGTAGATTCCGCCAGATCCATGAAATCCGCCCAAGTCAATACCGTGTGGAGCTCAATGTGTAATAAAAAAATAAAAATGATAGCTGTAGCCCTGTCATGCCTAGTGGTCAATGAATCGTGTTTCTCAGTTACCCCTCATAATCTTAGAACTGATACAAACATTTTTTTTCCTGCTATTGCGAAAAGTGTGAGTGAATTTGGTTCAGCTTGCAATCCTGTCTGATCTGAACTTCTTTCTGAGTAGAGTTCCAAAATCAAAGAGTATGGCAAATACACTTGTTTCTGGCCTTGCCAACACCATCTTGGGAAACTTGAGTTCTCCGGCACTGCAAGAATTAGGGGCAGCTTGGGGCCTAAAGAATGAGATCCAGAAACTTAAGAGTACTTTCACTACAATCCAAGCTGTGCTTCAAGATGCCGAGGCCAAGCAAACCAAGAGTAAGGCTCTGCAGGATTGGCTGGGTAAGCTTAAGGATGCAGCTTATGATGCCGACAATATATTGGATGAGTTTGAGACCGAAGCTCTCATACGAAAGGAAGACCATCAAAGAGGTTTGATAAACCAAATAATTGCCTGCTTCACGCATAGAAATCCTTTAGTATTTCGCTTGAGAATGGCTCATAGAGTGAAAGATATCAGGGAGAGATTTGAAGCCATTGCAGGGGAGAGGCTTCAGTTCCACTTGAACGAGGGGGTAATAGATTCACAAATTTACAACATGGAGGGAAGAAAAACTGGCTCCCTTGTGACTGAGTCAGAAATCTACGGTAGAAATGAGGAGAAAGAAATGATAATTGATGTGTTACTTAGCAATTCGAGCTATCAAGATGATCTCTCTGTCTACGCCATATGGGGTATGGGGGGACTTGGAAAGACCACACTTTCTCAGTTGGTCTACAATGATCCAAGCGTACAGGCTCACTTTGAGATGACGATTTGGGTGTGTGTATCTGATGATTTCACCATACAACGGCTGACCAAGGCAATCATCGAGTTGATAGAAGGTGCGTTGGAATAAAAATAAAATTTAAAACTTCTTATTGACTTTTCAGTTTCTACTATTTTAAAATTTGAAGTTTATAAAATCTTCAGGTAGATTTGGATGTTTAATGTTCAAGTTATTGCAGTATTTTATTCATTTGTTACATGAGTATTGACTGTTCAAATCAGTAGCCAAACGGTAAAAATTTTAAGAAATCTTGTGGACTTTTTCAAGTCTATAACGTTACACTGGTAAATGGTTTGATGACTGAGATTTTCGACTTGATTCACTTCTAGCCTATATGAAGGGTCTTGAGCAGTACTTGAAAAACATATGAAAAAATCAGTACTTGGTTTTCATTTTGCTGTAAGAGATCTTACGTCTCTTTCACCAACTTTGATAGCTCTGACTCTTTCATGAATTTTCTAATATTTATTATCTTGAATTAGATTATTTTGTGTAACCCGATTCGAACTAGATTCACCTCTACTTTCCGGTGGACGTGATTATTGAGGATGTACTGCTGCGGATGTTTGGGTTGAATCTTAAAGTTGCTTGAGTCCGTTAATACTTTCACGTGATGAGACTTAGCTATTTTAGGACAATGATCAAATGCTTCTCGGGACTCGCAAGGCAACTCTTCTTTTTTTACTTACATATTTATCCTGTTTTATCTAGTTTTAAATGACATGTTGATTTGACATTTGCTAGATATTGAATGGTATAAATGCAAGAGTTAGTTTTACTTCACTATTGTTCACAGCACAGTAGACTTTATTATTTAAGTTCTGTTTTTACATCTAGTCTAACTTGTACGCTTTTCAGCACACTTGCTATTCTGTTAAAGCTAATTTGTTTTACTTTAGGTATTATTCACTTACTGCTATATAATTATATAGCATTATTATTTTTACATGTTATTGTTTTGTTATTAGATGTGTTCTAAGCTGTGAAAATTTTTATTTACAAGGTGGTGGGTGCAATATCTCAGAATTGGATTCGCTGCAACGACGCCTCCAAGAAAGATTGAGGGGTAAGAGATTTTTACTTGTGCTAGATGATGTGTGGAACGAAGAAAATGAGAAGTGGGATAGACTAAAAGATGTATTGAGGTGTGGATCGAAAGGAAGTATGCTTATAGTAACCACCAGGATTGAGAAAGTTGCTCGCATGATGGCTACGCTTCCAATATATCACCTGGAATATTTGTCGGACGATGACTCTTGGACCTTATTCAAGCGACGTGCATTTGGGAATGGGAGGGAGGAAAACTTAGAGTTGGAAACAATTGGCAAAGCAATAGTGAAGAAATGTGGTGGGGTGCCCCTTGCAGTAAAAGCTCTTGGAAGCCTGCTGTGGTTTAAAAGCAACATAAGTGGATGGTTATCTGTGAAAGACAGTGATATTTGGGATTTATCGAATTCTGAAAATGCTGTCTTATCTATCCTAAGGCTCAGTTACGACAATTTACATCCATATTTGAGACAATGCTTTGCCTATTGTTCCATATTTCCCAAAGACTATGAAATGGAGGTGCACCTGCTGATAGAGTTGTGGATGGCAAACAACTTCATTCCATCCAAAGGACAAACAAATCTACTTCTTATGGCTCGTGAGTGTTTCAATGATCTGGTTTGCAGGTCTTTCTTTCAAGATGTCAAGGAAAACGACAAAGGTGACTTGACGTGTAAAATGCACGATTTGATGCACAATCTTGCCCAGTCTATTATGATACGAGAATGTTGTACAATGGAGCATGGTAAAGTGCTGAAAATCCCAGAAAAGATTCGCCATTTGTCTTTCTATCAGAGTCGTCCTGAGAGCAAGGATATGCCTGCAAAGCAATCTTTGCGCTCCTTTATTTTAATTTCAAGAAGCTTCTCTCATTATTTGGCTACCTACATCTCAAAACAAAAGTACCTAAGGGTGTTGGTGGCTGAAGAGATTTACACTAAAGAATTACCATTTTCAATTGGGAATTTGAAACATCTTAGATACCTTGACATGTCGTGCTCTTCTATCATCAGTTTACCAGAATCAACAACTTGTCTCCAAAACTTGCAGACGTTGAAGCTGAGAAATTGTTATTACCTTCGTGAGTTGCCAAAAGGTATGAAGCAAATGAGAAATCTCATATGTCTGGACATTAGAGGTTGTGATGATCTTATTTGTACGCCAATTGGGCTAGGGCAATTAACTTGCCTACAAACTTTGAGCATGTTTTTCGTGGGTCCACACCACGGTCAGCAAATAAGCGAGCTGAAGGAATTAAATCTTGGTGGTGAGTTGACCATCAAACGACTCAATTACGTAAGAAATCCAGAGGATGCAAGAAGTTCCAGTTTAAAGAGGAAGCATAATCTTTGTGATCTTAGATTGTATTGGGACTATGACATCACGAAAGACAACTTTCCAAATAATGTTGAAGAAATTCTTGATGGTCTCCAACCTCATTCAAATCTGAAAAAGTTGAGCATATCTGCATATCAAGGCTTGAAGTTTCCTAATTGGATGTTGGATTTGGATCTTCAAAATCTAGTTGAAATATCTCTAAGTTGGTGTGAAAGATGTGAACATCTTCCTCTTCTCGGGAAACTGCCCTTCCTCAAGTTTCTTTCTCTTGTTGGAATGGATGCTGTGAAGCACTTCAACAATGAGTGCTATGGAGATGGGAAAAAATCATTTCCAGCATTGGAAAAGCTCAAATTCAGCATAATGCCTAGTTTAGAGGGATGGACAACAATAGAAGGAGGAGATAGTTTGCATTGTCTACGGGAATTAGAGATCGAGGGGTGTCCCAAGTTAGCTGATTTGCCTAATCTTCCTGCACTAGAGACATTAGTAATATCAAGGAGTAACACAAGTTTAGTTAGGTCAGTGATGGATCTCACTTCACTGTCCTCGCTTCAATTATCAGGTTTTGACGAGTTGGAGACTCTTCCAGACGGTCTGCTTCAAAATCACAAGGTTCTTAAGTACCTATATATTGGTGGACTAAACAATATCAAGACTCTGCCACGTCAGATGGATAATCTATCTGCTCTAAAACACTTGTACATT
The DNA here is from genome assembly GCA_023539305.1 of Ilex asprella. Classification (NCBI taxonomy): domain Eukaryota; kingdom Viridiplantae; phylum Streptophyta; class Magnoliopsida; order Aquifoliales; family Aquifoliaceae; genus Ilex; species Ilex asprella. The sequence goes on from CM042185.1 coordinate 40,081,926, forward strand.
GAATATTGCGTCAGTCTTGAGTGTTTACCGGAAGGGCTCAAACACCTCATATCCCTAGAAAGGCTCTATATACGTGATTGTGACAGTCTTGCGTCCTTACCGGCGCTTGGGTTACAAGGCTTGTCTTCCCTGAGATCATTGACGATAGAGTCCTGCGAGAAACTAAGTTATTTATCTGAAGGAATGAAACACCTGACTGCTCTCCAGGAATTGTACATAACAGGATGTCCAGAGCTGACGTCTTTGCCCGAAGACATCCAACATTTAAATGCTCTCCGATATTTGAGTTTAGACCGTTGTCATGGATTAGTTTCTCTACCGAACGGGCTAGGAAGCCTCCAATTGCTGTCATCGTTGACAATTTCAGATTGCCCTAACTTGCTCTCCTTGCCAGATGGGCTGAAGCGCCTCAGTGCACTCGAAAAACTGTGAATTTTTTATTGTCCACATTTGGAGAGGCGCTGTGAGAAAAAGAAAGGCGAGGACTGGCCAAAGATAGCTCACGCTCCTCACATTCGGATCAATTAAGGGCAAATACAGTCCTTGGATTGTTAGCGCCCAATCCTATTACATGGGAGGTTTGGTCTTGGTAAAAGCATCTGATGGGAAAATAGTAATACCCGAAGGAAGAGTAAACTCCGACTCTCTCTCCTCCATTTCTTCTTCATTCTTCTTGATCCCTTTCCCTTCTCTTCTCCCGCTTCAAATATGTGGTATTTTGTGTGTTTTTGGTGTATCATAAGCTCGAGTGTGAGTGAATAAGCGAGACCTACCTATCTTTGTTTGTGGAGTTGTGTGTTTGCCATATGAAAATCGGTTGTTATATATTGAGAAAAAATAATGATTGTAAAATAGATGTGTATTAGTCTTGTACTTTTATCATAAGTTTTTTTTTTGAGTTCAGATCTATACTTCACAATTTGGTACCAGAGAGCCGAACATTCAAAGTCAACATGTATTTACTCGGTGATTTCAAAGTGGTTTAGTATGGTCAGTCGAACCTCCTAAACTTATTATTATTATTTTTATTATTGATGATGCACAAATCGGTATTGCGCAAAATCAACAATCGAGTATATCAATAAAAAATTAATGAACAATAATTAGGCAATCAATGACAGTTCAATGGAAAAACATTAAATATAGAGTCAACACAAAGAAGTATAGTGGTTTGGTTCGGGTGAACTATTCCACTCTCAAGAACGACAGCGGTGGACCAGAGATCTTTATTAATGTAGCCGGGAGAGTAACTCCGGGAGTATTACACTGCTTTGGGGGAGAGAAGCAATGTGTGTAGGAAGATGTAGTGTGTGTAGGGATCTCAAGGTGTAGAGATGTCAAGGTCGTCTCCAAGGTCATGAGAAGATGTCTCTCCTTTTGGAGAGAACTCACATTATATAGACTTAGTAAGACGGTGACGTGAGAAAAGAGTCCTCCACTATTTTGGTAAGTACAATTTTAGTAAGATTTGATCTCCGTGTTTATTCCGATATTTTCTTCCTCGAGTCCCTATTCCATCGGAGGAGGACTCTGAGCTGGGTTGGATTTGATCCTAAGCCTTGGTTTTGAGTCGGAGTGGACTGGACTTGAGTCGAAGTAGTTCCAATGGTGAAGAGGTCGAAGGAGAGGAGAGAGACAACATGGGTGGCACCCCTTGGAGACCATGTGGGCGGCGCCCACTTGGGTCCCTTGGGCGGCGCCCCCTTGTCCTAGGTGTTGGCCTTTGACTCATTTAGGTGCTAGGCCTTTCTTGTTTTTTTGGGCTTCCTCTTATGGGTTGACCCAGTTCTGATTGGGCTCTTCTTTGGGCTTTCTCTGTTTACTTAAATTAGACTTCGCCTAGTAAAATTCGGGTTCATCAATTATTATTATATATATATATATACATTAGAATCATCTTGAAATCTTGGTATAGATATTAGTACCGAAAGTTTATCAAATTTTAATTTTGCTATTTTAGAGATCAAATTGGTGTCACAACAGAGTTGTTGATGCATTTTGGGGGAGAGATAGACTTTCTTAAGTTGTTAACTTAGCTGGTTGCTGCATGGAGGGAAGATCAGGAGGTAAAGACTAGATGTTTTACATGGGAAGTAGTTCCTCTTTTCGGGTGAATTTAGAAGGAAAGAAACATATAGTCATTACCTCAATTCAAAGGTTGAAGAAATAATTTTTCGGATGTCATTTTTTGTAGTCTTTTGCTAGGGTTGGGATGCTTCAACAATGTTGGTATGTGATGATGCACAAAATTGTCTTGTGCAAGATCAACAGTCAAGTATTTGAATAATTGCAATCGATGAGTGGTAAATAAACAATCAATGACAAAACGGTAAATAAAAGGGTAAACACAGGATTTATAGTGGTTCGGTCTCGGATGACCTACGTCCACTCTCGAGAATGACAGCGGTGGCCTGGTGTTTTATTGATGAACAATGGTTATCAGAGAGTTACTCCGGGAGTATTACAGTGCTTCTGTGTGTGAGAGAGAGAGAGAGAGAGCAGTGTGTGTATAGGCTTTGGAGGTGTGCCCTCAATGTTGAGAGGGCTTACATTATATAGTTAGGGTTGAGACAGTGAGGCGATGACGTAATAAAGAAGGTCTCTATCCCTTTGGTAAGTTCCATTTTAGTAAGACTCAATCTTCATCCCGAGACTCTCTCCCTCGTGCTCCTATTCATTGACCCAGAGATTGGACCTGGAGCGAACTATACTCGTTTGGACTTCGGATTTATTTGGCGCTAAGGTGGACTGGCTTGATCATGAACCCGGGCCTTCAGTTGAAGCTGCACTTGCATCGGGGAATCAGAGTCAAGAGGAGACAACAGGAGACAAGAGGAGAGGTGCCCAAGGGGCCTGCCCAGGCGGCACCCAAGGGCTCTTGGCCTTTTTACTTTGGGCGTGGGGTGTTGAATTCTTGATATTTTCATCTTCTTGGACTTTCCTAACGGGTTGACCTAGTTCCCATGGACTTTTCTTCGGGCCTTCTCGATTTATTTAAATTGGACCTAGCCCAGTAAAAATCGGGTTCATCATTTTCCCCCCATGCCCCGAGCCTTTGATCGAAGGCATACACTTCGTCTTCCTTTGGTTGAGTCGGAATTTTCCTTGCTCCTCACAGTATCCTTTCATCCTTAGGGACTCGCTCTTAACGACTTACTACACCTCCCAAAAAATGTTTTTTTTTTCTCTCTCTGTTTTAATGCTTCTCTATAAATAGAGGTCAATGTTCCACCTTCTTCATTTTTCCCTCATTTGTAGAGACTTCTTCTAAGAGTGTTTCTCCAAGCTTACTTCATTAAGCTTCTCCAAGAAGCTAAAAAAATTAGGTTTGCTCGAGAAGCCTTGTAAAGGCTTCCTCTAGAAGCTTCAAGGCCTTCCTTATCTATTTAAGGAGCTCTCAAGGCTACTATTCATCTTTACTTCTCTTTTCTTACTCTCATCTTCTCTTCCATTTCTCTCTCTGAAAAACATGAAGACTAGGCACTCAAAAAATGGAGAGGGCATCAATGGGGGCGGCTCCCATAGGGAAGATGGCATAGCGGGCGGTGCCTATGGTGGCTGTTCGGAGGGTGGTGCCTATGAGGGGAGTCTAGGCGATGCCCATGACTGCGGAGGCGGTGCCCATCCTTCGAGTGGAGCTAGGCGTGACAGAGGTGATGGACCTCATAAATTCGGCAAAGAGCAGAGAGGAGGAGGGACATTGGGGTCCTCCATGGACGGCGCCCAAGCTCTGGGCGACGCCTCCTTGGGCGGTGCCAGGGGCTTGGGTGGCTCCCCTTTGGGCTTTAGATGCTTGGGTCCTTCTCCTCGTGGTGGTTTTGGTGTGGTTTTAGCGACTAATGAGAGACCCTTTAGGACCACTGGTAGGGGATCAGACATGAGTAGGAGGACTTTAGATAATCCCTTTGTATGTCTAAAGGGACACCAGGCCTAGGTGGGCAGCGAAGCGGAACTTCTGGAGATGCAGAGGGCATCTATCATAGATTGGGTAGTGCCACAGGCGCTTCAGGAGGTACCCTTGGTGCATTGGGTGGCGCCCCAGATGGTTCCCCGGGCACAGTTCAGTCTCCTCTTCGTGAGTCCAGGAAGCTGCTGCTCAGCGATGTGAACGGTCCGGGCTCTCAAGGTATTTTCCCAGCACTTTTTGCTCTTTAATTAGTACGAGCATTCTTCAAAGGCATAACTTTATTTTTTAACGGGCTTTCATTCAGATGAGTAGGAGATCACCAAGGATCCTAAGGAAGGCCCGGTTGGTGACAGAGGCGACTGTTCTAAGGTAGCCTCTATATTTAGCTCCTTTCAATGTGATGAAAACATTATGGAGTTAGTTTCTTTGTCACATCCCACATTCGGTGCTATGTCGTCATGCAGAGGCTGATGAGTCAGCTTGCTGCGATTCTCTAGATGAGATAGTTCTGTACGAGGGGATGTTAGAGGCGGGCCTGAGATTTCCAATTCCTGAGCCCATATGTCGAGTCCTGGAGCATCTGTCATTAGTCCTTGGGAAACCGGCCTCGAACGATTGGCGAGTGATATTTGCTTCTTTGCACTGTGGAGGTTGTCGCTGGGGGCTACTGTTCCTCCACCGTTTGAGGAGTTCTTGTTCATGTACACACTTTTGGAGAACCCTGCTCCCCACGGGGGATGGTATCGATTTTTCTCAAGGTCGGGGAAGTTTATCTCCAGGCTCACCTCTAATCTTCACAAATGGAAGAATAAGTTCTTCTTTGCTGGAGGCGAATGGGCTTCCGACTCTGACCGTTGCAAGGTGCCCACACGATGGGATATTGTCCCCAAGACCAAGTAGGGTAAGGACTTCATCTTCAACTTTTGCCTTGATTGTCACGTACTTATCTTTATGGTGCGGCTGTCCTCTTGCAGTCCCGCTGACGCTCACCAATGAACAAAAGAGGTTACTTGAGATGATCCGTAATAACCCAACCAAGGAGCACTCCAAGATTATGTTAGCGGCTGGTTATCCTGTGGCTTTCATGAGGCTGAAGAAGAAAGGTACTTGTCTTTCTAGTAGTTCCTTTGTAAAGACTGTGTTGTAGGATTTATTGGCCATTCTACAGGTCCTCCACTTGACAGGTCCATAGTGGAAGAGGTCTGTGCCTCCAGGATTGTTCCTCCTCCTCCTTCTCCTTATAAGAGGATGAGGACTGGTGCCCCAAGTTTGGGTGGTCTTGCGGAGGATGAGGACTGGCGCCACGTTTTACCGGGATAGAGGGTCCGTCTAGGCATCTTTTCATACAGTGATGCCCTAACGTCCATGCTACACGATGTGGAGTTGGCAAAGGAGAAATTCTGTGACTTCGTGTCCAGCGCCAAGGTTCAAGAAATCGCTTCCCGAGGTCCACAAGGCGCGATTAACGCCACTATAGAGGGCTTCGCATTGGTACGTCTTACACTTCTTACTCTGCACGTAGCTTTCTTTGTTATACTTCGACCCTGTCCTTCATCCCCTTATTATGCCAATAGGTGGCCGCTGCCTTGCCCTATCTTTTTAACAATACTTTGAAGATTGGGGATGCAGTCTATGGTCGGGCGATGGAGAGGCAGGCTCGTGAGGCTGCTGAAGAACAACTTAGACTTGAGTGGCAGACACGAGAGGATGCCGCGGAGCTAGCACGACAGACACGAGAGGATGTTGTAAAGCAATAAAGGCTCGGGCAACAGGCACGAGAGGATGCCGCCGAGGAGTTGAGGCAGACACAAGAGAAGACTACTCAACTTGAGGTTGACCTTGGCGTAGCACTTGAGAGAGCTACCAGGGCGAAGGCTCAGAGGGATGTTGTTAAGAGGGTTAGGGATGCTGCTGAAAGGGCTAGGGTCAGCGCCTTCGTTGACGGCTGTGAGGAGCTCAGGAGGAAGGCCTCGGTAGCATTCCCTTACTACGATCTTTCTAACCTCAAGCCTTATGAGGCCCCTGAGTCTGATGATGAGGGTGATTATGTAAGTGGAGGCAGTGAGAGTTAGTAGAAGTGTGACCCTTTGTATCTTTTGTTTGTCAAACTATGTCTGACTCTTTTGTAGAAACTTCTAGACTTTGAATGAAATATCAAACTGTGACTAACTCTTTTATAAAAGCTTCTAGACTTTGAATGAAATATCAGACTGTGACTAACTCTTTTGTAAAAACTTCTACACTATAAATGAAATACAACTCATCTTTTTTTTTTTTGAGGAAATATTGAAAAAATTTATTTCATAATCCAAAGCGGATACTTGAAGAAAATCAACTAACATGGGGAACTGACTATGATAAAAAGGTCAACAGTCTAAACAGTAGACACCAATTTATAACTCACTGCCCCCAGCTACTGGTAGTATTTCTTTAGATGTTTTGTATTCCATGGGTAGCCCAGGACCTTTGCTTCAAAATTCTGGATTCTGTAGATACCTGGCCTTACTACCTCCATGACCGTGCAGGATCCTTCCCAGTTGGGTCTCAATTTCCCTTTCCGGGAGTCTTTGGTGGGTAGGATGACCTTCTTGAGGACCAGATCCCCAAGTAAGAAGGCACGAGGCTTCACCCTCGAGTTGTAGTACTTGGTCATGCGACACTTGTACTTTGCATTTCTAAGCATGGCTATCTCCCTCTCCTCCTCTACCAAGTTGAGGTTGATGCGGAGGCCTTCTTCATTACTGGTAGGGTCATGGTGGTGGACCCTAAGGGAGTGTACCCCAATTTCAATGGGTATCAATTCCTCTGTCCCATAGGTTAGAGGGAAAGGGGTTTCGCCCGTAGGACCTCTTGGTGTGGTCAGATATGCCCATAGTACTCCTGGAAATTCGTCTACCCACTTCCTTTTTGTAGTCTCCAATCTGGCTTTCAAGTTACAAAGTATGGTCCTGACAGTGACCTCTGCTTGCCCGTTCGCCTATGGATGGGCGGCGCTGGAGTGGGGCTGCTTAATCTGAAAGTCCGCACAAAAAGTGTTGAGGAGTTTATTGTCAAACTACTTGGCGTTGTCGCTCATAATGACATGAGGTACTCCGAAGCGACAAACTAGACTCCTCCATATAAAATCTTTTATCTTCTGGTTTGTGATTCTGGCTAAGGTTTCAACTTTTATCCACTTAGTGAAGTAGTCGATGACTATGACTACAAACTTGCATTGGCCTCGACTCGCAGGGAAGGGACCTAGGATTTTGATCCCCCACATGGAGAAGGGCCATGGGCTCTAAATAGTGGTGAGTTCCTTGGGCGGCTGTCTGGGCACAGTCACAAAACGCTGACACTTGTCACATCTCTTGATGAAGTCTCGGGTGTCTTAGATCATGGAGGGTCAATAGTATCACTGTCTGACTGTTTTGTGAGCCAATGTATGCCCTCCTGAGTGGTTCCCATATATCCCCTCATGGATATCCCTCATGGCGTAGTCTGCCTCCTCTGGGGTGAGACAACGGAGTAGTGGGAGGAAGTGGCTCTTCTTATAAAGAATGTTTTACAGAACAACATACCTGGACGATCTTATCCTCACCTTTCTGGCTTCCATTGGGTTGTTTGGGAGAGTGCCCTCCTCGAGGTAGGCTTGGATGGGGGGGTCATCTAGTTGGACTCTGAGGATGCACAATGGACCTTGTCCTCCTCTGGTCGGTCGATGCTGGGCTCGAATTGATGACCTGTCAGCGCTGAACCCATGAATATGTTGGCAGAGGCAAACTTGGTGAGGGCTTCTGCCATGACATTCTCCTCTCAAGATACATGGTGGATTTCGAAAGAGACAAACTTCGTGAAGAGGGTTTTGACCACCGAGAGGTACTCCTGCATCCTTTTTTTCTTGGCTTCGAAATCTCCCCTCACTTGGTTGACTATAAACTGAGATTCACTGTAAGTCATGAGGCTGAGTGCTTCCATCTCTAAGGCTAACCTTAGATCCGATATAAAGGCCTCATACTCTACTTGATTATTTAATGTGGCAAAGTAGAGGGAGACATCTTACTTTAATGGAGTGCCATGGGGGCTGATGAGTACGAGTCCCACTCCTCTGCCCTCATTGGTAGAGGACCTATCAACATAAAGTTTTCAGCATAGCATAATGGATGATGGGGGTGATGTCTGGAGAGGATGAAAAGTGGGGAGTGAGGGAGTCTAAGAAGGCGGCACCCTGGTTTGCCCAGTAGATGGCTCTACCTCCTGTTTTTCCTCAGGGTCGGCGGATCTTTGTGTGGTAACTGGTCCAACTTCTTGGTTGAGAGAGTCGGTATGCACTGAGCAGGTGGGCGTTAGGGCGCCTAGTACTTTCTTTTGGGACTCTCGGGGTGATGTGGACTCTTCTACGAAATTCGTGAATGATTGTGATTTAATGGCGGCCCTAGGCTGGTACTGCACGTCGAATTCACTTAACTCCACAACCCATTTGAGGAGTCTGTCTGAGACATCAGGCTTCTCTAAAAATCTTTTAAGTGGCTGATCTTTGACAACCATGATGGTGTGACTCTAAAAGTAGTGTCCCAAGTGTCTTGCGATAGTGAGAAGGGCGAGAGCTAGTTTCTCAAGCTCTGAATACCTTACCTCTGATCATCTGTATGCTCTGCTTACATAGTAAATAGGCTTCTGGATGCCCCTATCCTAACTTATGAGAACGGAGCTCACGACTGAGGGTGAAGAAGAGAGGTAGAGGTATAGTGTCTCTCCTGGTACTACATGGGAGAGTAGAGGTGGTATGGCGAGGTAGGTTTTGAGTTTTTGGAATCCTCCTCAGCGTCTGAACCCCACTAGAAGGACCTGCAGAGGATCTTAAAGAAGGAAAGACACTTATCAACAGATTTAGAAACGAACTTGTTAAGGGTTGCTAATCTCCCGTTGAGGCGTTGGACCTCCTTGGTTGAGGTGGGGGATTTCATCTCCATAATGACTTTGATATTGTCTGGGTTGGCTTCAATACCCCTCTTGTGAACTATGAGGCCTAAGAATTTTTCTGAGCTAACGCCGAAGGCGCACTTTTCAGGATTCGACTTCATCTTGTAGGTCCTCAACACATCAAATGTCTCCTGTAGGTGTGTGATATAATTTGTGGTTGCTACACTCTTCACTAACATATCATCCACATAGGCTTTCATCGTCTTCCCAACTTGGGCCTCGAACATTCTGTTAACGAGGCGCTAGTATGTGGCACCGACGTTCTTGAGCCCGAAAGGCATTACCCTATAACAGTAAGTACCTCTGGGGGTGATGAATGAGGTCTTCTCCTGGTCTGAAGGGAACATGCTAATCTAGTTGTAACCGGAGTAGGCGTCAAGGAAACTCTGGAGCTCGTGTCCCGTAGTGGTGTCAATGAGCAGGTCGATTCGTGGGAGAGGATAACTGTCATTCGGACAGGTCTTGTTGAGCTCCGTAAAATCTATGCAGAGGCGTCACTTCCCATTAGCTTTTGTCACCATTACCACATTGGATAGCCATTCTAGGTAGGCTACCTCCCTCACTGACCCATTGGTCAGCAACTTGTCTACCTCTTCCTCCATGACTTGCCCCCTCTCAGTGCTCACACTCCTTAACTTCTGGCAGATAGGCTTGTATCTGAGGTCAAAATTAAGTCAGTGGGAGGCCACCTCGGGGTCAATGCCCTCCAAGTCGTCATGGGACCAGGCGAAGACGTCTGTGTTTCTCCTGAGGAAGTCCACCAAGACAGATGCCAGCTCATGGGAGAGTGAGGAGCCTGGGTAGACTTTCCTCTCGGGAAAGTTGTCATCTAGTATTGTTTGGTGAAGTTCCTCTGCTGGTTCGCCCCTCTCCAAGGTACTGTCGTCTCTGGGGTCAATGACTTCGACTTAGAGTGTCTCGTGTGGTCTCTTAACCCTCAGTGAGGCCACGTAGCACTCTCTGACTAAGATCTGGTCTCCTCTTATCTCCTCAATCCCATTGGAGGTCAAAAATTGGAGGAGGAGGTGGTAAGTGGAGGGTATTGCCCTTAAGGCATTGAGGGCAGGACGTCCAAGTATTATATTATAAGTAGAAGGGTAATCAAGTACGAGAAAATTTACCATGATAGTGGAGCTCCTTAGTGCGGTCCGTACTGTGACAGGCAGGGTGATGGATCCCAAGGGCTGAACTCTCTCTCCTGAAAAACCAACCAGGGGAGTCTTGACAGGCTGTAGTCTCTCTCTGCCGAGGTGAAGGCTGTCGTAGGCAGTGGCGAACAGGATGTCGGCAGAGCTCTCGCTATCGACCAGGAACCTCCTGACTTGGTAGTTGGCTACCATCAAGGTCAAGACTAGAGGGTCATCGTGAGGGACTTGGACCCCCACCAGGTCTCTGTTTGAGAAGGTAATGACCTCCTCCCCCTATCGTGGGGTTTTCATTAGGCAAGGGTCATGAGGTTCTACTTGCCTGACTCTTCAGGCATGTTTTTTCCTGGCGGAGTTGGAGTCACCTCCTCCTCTAAGCCCTCCGGCGATGGTTTGAATTTCACCGAGGTGCTAGTGGTGCTCTCGTTCATCGTGCGGAGGTGCTGGTGCTCGACCAGCCACATAGTGTCTGTGATGACCCCATTGGATAATCTTTTCAATCTGCTTCTTCAGCTGGAAGCAGTCGTCCGTGTCATGTCCATGGACGCGGTGGAAGCGACAATACTTGTTTGGATTTCGGCGCTTGGGGTTAGACTTCATCTTTCCGGGCCAACGGAAGACTGGGTCATCTTGTATCTGGACTAGGATGTGTTCCACTGAAGCATTGAGTGGAGTGAATGGTTGTCGGTTACTTGAGGGCAGTGGTCCGAGGTGTTCCTTTACGAGGACCCTCTCGACTTTCTTTCTCTTATTCTGGGTCTCCCTTCGATCTTCTCAGCTGTCTTTCTTTTTTTCCCCTCGAGAGGACTCACTTCTACGTCCTCAGCGTTCATATATTTTTGGACCCTAGACAGCAGCCCGGGCATGCTAGAGGGTGGTTTTTTGATGACTGAGAACATCAAGCTGGAGGTGCAGAGTCCAGCGATAAAGGCGGTTAAGGCTACCTTGTCATCTGGTTCCTCAACCTGGAGGACCTCCTCATTGCGGACGGTAAGGTAGCTACAAAGGCTTTCATCCCTATCCTGCTTGATGGTGAGCAGGTGAGTCACTGGCTTTTGATGGCGGCGTCCCCCAATGAAGTGGGAGACAAAGGACTTGCTTAGCTCTGCAAAAGAGCAGATGGAGGAGGGTCTGAGCTTGGAGTACCACTAGCGGTTGGACCCCTTCAAGGTGGTAGAGAATGCCCTACACATGATCTCTTCAGGTACATTGTCGAGTTGCATAAGGGGCTTGTAGGTATCCTGATGATCGAGGAGGTCTTTGTTGCCGTCAAAGGTCTCGATGTTAGGCATCTTGAATTTTGAAGGCAATGAATAGTTAACAATATCAATGATAAATGGCGTGTCAGTGCGTCTTACCAGGTAGTCTACGGTTGTAGGCGCTTGTGTCTTGATGGCGTTGAGGGCATTGCCAAGCTTGTTTTGCACTTCCCTTATCTTCTCATCCCACTTGTTGGAGACATCCTCGGTCGGTTGATGGTAATGGCTTTCGCCCTCGTCCTCATGCGCAGGCACGTACGAAGGGTGAACACGAGAGCTCCCTGCGAGTTGAGAAGGGGCTACTAGACGAGGGGCTACCTGGTGAGGCACTAGAGCGTTCTGGCGAGGACCCCCATGGTGGGGGCTGTCTGACGTCCAGAAGGGATAGGTATTGGCTCCTCTCTTGTTGGAGGGAGTGGAATTTCTCCTGCGGGGGGAGGGGTGACGTCTCCTTGGGAGAGCATAAGTTAGATAATCTGCTGGTTTTGGTTCACCAACAGCTACATGGTCTGGAAGAGTTGTTGCCCAACGACGGGAGTCGCCGTGGTAGACGGCTCCGATGGTGCGAGAGGGGGTAGAACGTCCTCCCGATGGATCGGGTAATTGTCTCTCGGTTGTTGGCTCATAGACCTAGTTGTAATTGTCATGGTTTGAAAGAGGGTAGAAAAACTAGTCGTTTCTCACAGGCGGTGCCAAACTGATGATGCACAAAATTATCTTGTGCAAGATCAACAGTCAAGTATTCAAACAGTTGTAATCGATGAGCAGTAAATAAACAATCAATGGCAAATCAATGACAAAATGCTAAATAAAAGGTAAACATAGGATTTATAGTGGTTTGGTCTCGGATGACCTACGTCCACTCTCGAGAATGACAGTGGTGGCCTGGTGTTTTATTGATGAACAATGGTTATTCGAGAGTTACTCCGGGAGTATTACAATGCTTCTCTGTGTGTGTGTGCGTGAGAGAGAGAGAGAGAGCAGTGTGTGTATAGGCTTTGGAGGTGTGCCCTCAATGTTAAGAGGGCTTACATTATATAGTTAGGTTTGAGACGGTGAGGTGGTGACGTGATAAAGAAGGTCTTTATCCCTTTGGTAAGTTCCATTTTAGTAAGACTCAATCTCCATCCCGAGACTCTTTCCCTCGTGCTCCTATTCATTTAGAATGGGATACTGGGGTGGTCTTGATCTTGGGCTTGACCCAGAGATTGCACCTGGAGCGAACTATGCTCGTTTGGACTTTGGAGTTATTCCCTTGGCGCTAAGGTAGATTGGCTTGATCATGAACCCGAGCCTTCAGTTGGAGCTGCACTTGCATCGGCGTATCAGAGTCAAGAGGAGACAACAGGAGATTAGAGGAGAGGTGCCCAAGGGGCCTGCCCAGGTGGTGCCCAAGGGCTCTTGGCCTTTTTACTTTGGGCGTGGGGTATTGAATTCTTGATATTTTCATCTTCGTGGACTTTCCTAACGGGTTGACCCAGTTCCTAGGGACTCTTCTTCGAGCCTTCTCGATTTATTTAAATTGGACCTAGTCGAGCAAAAATCGGGCTCATCAGTATGATTTCGGTAATAGTTGTTTCCTCTCCTCTATGCTTTATGGACATTTGGGCTGCACCCTCTATTACAAGTTAATCCTTTAAGTTTTATTCATAAAAAAGGTTAATCTTAATTCAGCTACCATAGTAACCATTAGATACCAAGTAAATTTCGAAGAGTTTACTTCTCTCATCTTGCTCGAGGAAAAGAGTATGACATCCTAAATTCGGGAAGAGTGCTAACTTGCCCTTGTTTGTTTCCAGGTGCCATTCAGAACTACATATAGGGTTGAAAGGTCATTTAATTCGGACTAATCCTAGAACCAGGTTCGTGAATAGATTAAGGGTAGCTTGACAGATATACTTGTCCCTGTATAGACTTTGACTTTGAATGTTTAAGCAAGATAAAAGTTAGAACCAAAAGGAACCAGATAAGTGGGGGCATCATCCATCAATTCGAAGTTTGAAGCAATATGTTTAGGCTGTTGTGTTTAGGTGGACTTTATCTTGGGTTGGGATGCTTGAACATTGTTGCCTTGAGGCTTGATGGCATGATTTGGCTTAGAAGTTGTTTCCTCTCTCCTATTTGCTTTCTATGTAATTGGATTGTACCCCCATATTACCTGTTAATCCTTTAATTTGATCTGATTTAGTTACAATAATAAATAGTAACGATTAGATTCCAAGGAAATTCCTTAGTTTACTTCTCTCATCTTCATATGAGGAAAGGAGTAAGAATCCATTCATTTGGGAAGAGTTCCAACTTTGTCTTTGCAGGTACTATCCAGAAGATAAATTGGTGACTGTGGTCATTTAATTTGGACTTGTGGTGGTTATAAGCATATTCCAAGAACTAGGTTCTTGGATGGATTAAGGGTAGCTTGAATGATATACTAGTCCCTATAGAGACTTTCCCCCGTCAAACATGTTCAAAAATGAAATTAAACACCATCAAAGATTTCATTTTTGTGTCCCCGCAGTCATCAAGCTATTTAGCATGCAATGGACTGGTCCAAATAATGGAAGCCTACCTTCAAGCCATTTAAACCTGAAAAGACCTATGGGTGCTACCGATGGAGCTAAATCTTTGTCACTTGATGATCTGTGATTTATAGCCAAAGTTACATTGAGCACATGGGAGACACTAGAGTTGGGGTGCAACCATTGGAGTAAATATCCAATGCAACAATAAAATCACATCACTATTGACACGTGGTATTATGAATCAATTATAAGCAAACTCAAGACTACATATCACCATTGTTGCCTTCAATATTTCCATCAATGCTTTGGAATGGCAAAATCAATCATACATGGCTCCTGATAGCTTGCGGTCTGATGGCCACATAATGGAGCGTTGGGATCCTCGTGTATGAAATTCTGACTGGACAACCGCCATTGAAGTATTCAAATAGAAAGAGGATTTAGGGGAGGATTAGCAATGAGAAAGTAAAGCTTCCACCACGCCAAAGCATTGAAGCTCACTCTTTGCTCAAAGGATTTGTGCAAAAGGTCTCATTGAAAAGCTTAGGCAGCAAAAATGTCCGACAGAGTATCCATAAGGGAATCCATTGTAAGCTCAGCGACATTTCTAACCAAATAGAAGAAGTTTGCTCAATTATTTTTCATCAGATCCTCTACTTGTTCAGGATCTAAATCCAAAGTTTGAAATCCCTTGGGCTTTGAGGAAACAATTACAGAAAATGGGGGTAAGCTAAGGTGGTCCATAATAAAAAACTTGCTAAAATCGAGCTGGTTTGAATTGTGCATATCCAACCAACAATACCTTATTGAAAGTTTTTTCATCAGTAGGATCAACTTTTGTAATTGCATGATGGGCAGTTTAGCTTTTTTGGGGGGATAATGTTTTCTTGACTTGAGACCCCGGGGAGGGGGGGAGGGGAGCACTGCAAAAAAAAAAAAAAAGGAATGAGGGGATGAGATAAGATCAAAAGCAATAAATGGTTTCGGACAATAAACTGGAATAACTGAAGGTAAAGCTAGATGTGAATGACTCATCCAAAGTTGTTCAATTTGTCATGTTAATACTTGTGAGTTTGAACTTTGGTTTTCGAGCAAGAAAAAAAATGAACATCACATTATGTACATTATATTTTTTGGTGTTTTGATAGCTTCTTCTTTTGTGAGGAAATAAAGTACTTAGTTTATATCGTCAGTTGCGATCAAGAGTTAAACATTATTATATCTTCCTTTGCAAAGATTTAGCTATCATGAGCTATTGTCAAAGCTAAAAGCAGGAATCGAGTTTAAGACTGGATGCACTTTCTTCTTTTATATGTACTAGTTGTTATTTTACATGAAATTATTCTCTTAGATTTCTTATATTTGCATTAACGTGTTCCATTTGGGGGTTGGTGAACAATCACGAAGGTGTTTACTGCCTTGTGATAACCAATATTTAGTGTCAAACAGGGTTTTGAATGTCACTATTAAAAGTTGTAACCTCCATTTTTACAAGACTGGTGATGTCAAGATGAAACTGAATTCTTTAATCAAATAAAAATCTTAAAAAGAATTGAAGTGCTTCATTCATATTAGATGGAAATCATGGAAACTGAGCAGAATTAAAGTGCTTCTATTGACCTCATTTTACAACAATGATTTTGCTAAATGTAATGACCTGACATTTATAAAACTCAGGTTGGTAAGAGAATGAACTTAGAGCTTGTAGCTCGGGTTGTGTTAGCAGCACATATGTTGGATTAGCTGTAAACAACGGAGTTGTCATTGTACTAGATAGTTCATGTTCTACAATTAAATCGAGTAACCATAAAACTACTCGACAAAATTTAAAGCTTACTCGATATTTTCTTAACCTTTTCATTAAATTTCTATGAAGTGTGCCATCATTTCGATAGTAGCTACTTCTGTAATGAGATTGATGTTGCAATTAGTAGATCAGATTGATTTTTCGGACTCACTTGAAGAGTCATTGGATGCTTGATCTTAGCAAGTTTTGATTTCTTGACTGGTTGTATCATAGAGAAGTTTGATTGTTTCTTGTAATTGTATTCAATAGATGTGATTATTGGTGTAGTTTTAATGCTCATGCTGATTTAGTTGAATGTCTCTACCTTGTATTTAATTTTTGGGCTGCGAATGTTATCCTTGCTTTGAATTAATCGAATCTCCAAACTGTTTGATTGTGGGTTTTATCCGGCCCTCTTATAGTCGGCCAATGTCCTCACAAGCTTGATACAGCAAGCTTTGCTACTTGATATTTTTGGACAACAAAGAAAGCAGCAATAATTAGAAACAACATAATATGGCCCAATTGGCTTAGGACTAAATCCGGCAGACATTTGAAGGGATTACGTTCCAAGTAGCAATGCAGTCATTAGATCGCTTGTTCCCTGCACGCCATATACATTGGAGCAGAATGTCTCATACGGAATGCAGTTGCAACAACAAAAGTTAAGAATGAAAGAAAGAAAGACTAAGGGGCATCACCAACAGACTTACTAGTATCATTTCACTTATCATGGCCCAAGATGTATAGTTCATTATCAGCATTTTCCATAATTAGTTGGACAAAATTGACTAATTCGTCTTGCTAATCTAACTTAGTATTGTTTCTAAATTAGTAGCGGATCACACTTCATGTTAGGACCCACTAAACTAATAATTTAACAACAAAATTAGATCTAAATTATAGTTTTTGTGTGCTTTTTTTTTTGTTTTCTTTAAAATCCTAATTATTACAATTTTTGAGTTGAGAATCCTATTACCTAAAGTTCCAATTCGATACACAGCAGCAAGAGGGAAGCCTGAGATCCTAAAATATGTGTCATCAAAATAATGTGGGATGAATTGCTAAAAAGAGGCAATCTTGCTAGCAAGCTTCTTGTTGTGGCTTGTGCCTATTTACCCCATCAATGACATTGAAGATGGAATGAGTGATCTTTACCATTGTAGTGGAAGGTACATTAGCAAAGTGGGTTTAGTCAGGAAAATAAGTTGTATCTTCTTTGAACCCATTTCCCCAATCCTCATTGATCGTTTCAAGCCTGGTTGGTGTTTGTCATGGTTAAGACTTTGGATTGAGTTTGTACTATTTAGAATCTTGACCATACACATTAAAATTTTCTTTTGTTTAATCACAGTATATGATTTATTTGTGGCAATAGGATCATTCGGTAATATATTTTTTTATCATTTGCAAATTTTGATTTCAGCATTGTTTAGATTTTTTTTTGAATCCCCCAAATATATATGGCCGACAGCAGAGTAAAAAATGGAAGCAAATAATATTGCCACTAATATTAGGCATCATCAGTGGTCAAAATTAAAATCTTGTCACCAAATATTATTCTGTGATAATATTTGATTTTTTATTTTTTCAAATGATTAGAAGTTTGTGTGTTTCTTGGTTGTTTGTTAATAGCCAGCACCGCATCTTTGGCTCGGGTGCCCAGGGGTTTGCCTGTCAAGCATCCCTCCTTTTTAAACCCACCTTGCATCTACAATGGCGTTCAGGAATGGGTATGGGTGGTAGTAGCTGGTGGTGGTAGTGGGCGATGGTGGTAGTGGATTGTGGTGGTAGGTGGTGGATGGTGGTTGGCGGCGATGTTGGGTGGTGGGTTAGTTTTTTATTATTTTGGTGATGGGTTAAGTTTTGTACTATTTTAGGTAGTGGATGGAGATGGTGGTGACTGTTAGAATGGGAATTCCAAAAATCATTGACAACTCGTATCTATTGAATATAATTTTTTTTTTTTAAAACCTTACAAGATGGAATAAGAGTTTATCTTCGAGATCGCTCTGGATTGATCACGTCTCAGCACGAACGTAGAAACTAACAACAAACGTGGAAGACAGCTCGACAAACCTCACGACTTTCGTTCGTATATCCCCAAACGTCAAAATCCGGATACAATGTGGGCTACAAGAACCTTCGAACTTTTGCTCTCTCTTTGAACCTCTCTAAAAAACATGAGAAATGAATAGATGCTTATTTAGAGAGCCTAAACATCTATATATAGGCTACGATAGAAACCCCAAGGAGAAATAAAAATCAGACTTCCAATGGGTCTAGGATTCTTATGTTCAAGTCAGAACAAAATTAGATCTAAATTATTTTTGTTATCACAAGAAACCGAACTCAAACGTTTTGCTGATTAAATCTGATGAGTTCATTCATGAATTATGATTATAATTTCAAGGATGGGGCACTATGAGCAGCATTGGAAAATTAGAAAACTATGCATTATTGCTTGAAGCTCAATCCCCTTATAATGTGTTTTTGCCACCTCAAGAGAACTAGCGAAAAAGCTGGTCATTTGATCAAATATGAAATGAAGGCAAGGAGTTAGAAAATATAATGGTTGTTCACCAACCTTCCAAAACTAATCTATGTCTATACTATTTCTAAATGTCACAATATGAAAAAACTTTCAAAGATCTTTGTACCCTAAAAAAATACAATGGTTGTGGCTTCTGTCTATTTACCCCATCAATGACATTGAAGATGGAATGAGTGATCTTTACCATTGCAGTGGAAGGAACATTAGCAAAGTGGGTATAGTCAAGAAAATAAGCTGCAACTTCTTTGAAACTATTTCCACAATCCTCATTGACCGTTTCAAGTCTGGTTGGTGTTTGTCATGGTTAAGACTTCGGATTGAGTTTGTACTATTTAGAATCTTGACCAACACATCAATTTTTTCTTTTTTTCTAATAACATTTTATGATTTATTTGTGTCAATAGGATCATTCGGTAATATTTTTTTTTATCATTTGCAATTTTTGGTTTCAGCATTGTTTACATTTTTTTTTGAATCCCGCAAATATGTATGGCCAACAACAGAGAAAAGAATGGCAGCAAATAATATTGCCACTAATATTAGACATCATCAGTGGCAAAAATAAAAATCTTGTCACTAAATATTATTCTGTGATAATATTTTATTTTTCATTTTTTCAAATGATTAGAAGTTTGTGTGTTTCTCGGTTGTTTGTTCATAGCCATCACAACATCTTTGGCTCGGGTGCCCATGGGTTTGCCTGCCAAGTATCCCTCCTTTTTAAACCCCCCATTGCCTCTACATTGGCGTTCGGTGACCCTCTGCTTTAGTCCCACGCCATCAATCAATGGTCTTCACAGTCAATTAAATCATCAGATCAATGTCTTTTTACTATTTTAATTACACTGTTTTTCATTGTTTTTGAGTTCCATAATTTTTTACTATTTTTTAAATCAATAATTTTTTACTATTTTTGAGTTCACTAATTTTTCATTGTTTTTTGAGTTCACTAATTTTTCATTATTTTAAGGTCTATTGTTTTCACTAATTTTGAGTTCAAAATTTACATATTTCAACATCAAGTAAATGAGGTAAAATTAAGTTCCAATTTCAATGACCAAAATAGTAAAATAAATTAATTTTTTACAATTTTTGGTGGTAGGTAGCGGTGGGGAAGGTGGGTATGGGTAGTGGTGATGTTGGTGGTTGTAGTGGATTATGGTGGTGGATGGTGGTTGGCGACGATGTTGAGTGGTGGCTTAGTTTTTTATTATTTTTGGTGATGGGTTAAGTTTTTTACTATTTTAGGTGGCGGATGGAGGTGGTGGTGACTGTTGGAACGGGAATCCCAAGAATCATTGATAGCGTGTATATATCAAATACAAAAAAATTTGTTTCAAACCCTACAAGACGAAATTAGGGTTTACCTTCGAGATCGCTCTAGATTGATCTCGTCTTAGCACGAACACAGAAACTAACAACAAACGTGGAAGACAACTCGACGAACCTCACAGTCTTCTGTCGTATATCCTCAAACGTCAAAATTCGGATGTTGTGTGGGCTGTAAGAACCTCCGAACTTTTGCTTTCTCTTTGAGCCTCTCTAAAAAAACATGAGAAATGAATAGATGCCGATTTAGAGAGCCTAAGCATCTATATATAGCCTACGATAGAAACCCTAAGGAGCAATATGAATCGGACTTCCAATGGGCCTAGGATTCCTATGTTCAAGTCAGAACAAACATCCTCCAGTCCATTAATAATAAGTTAACTTATTATTGATCTTATGAGCCTTATCTCAAAATTATATTCGAGTTCCTTATTATTATATACTTAATAATCTCCTCACGTTTAAGATTACAGATGTCTATTAATTAAATAAATTACTGACAATTACATTTAATTGACTCATTTTATTCCTTAAGACCTTACCACTTATCTTATTTGTCATGTCAGATAATTAAATTCATCTGTAGGGTTTGACATAGATAAAACTTATGAGCTTTCTCAAGAGGACATCATCAACCCATTTAAATATCAGGACGTGATTTTCTTTAATAATTAATTTTTACCATACAAATAATATCATCTTCCAATTTATTAAGTTTATTGACTCAATATGAATCTCACTCTGATGAATTAAAGTGACAAACATTATATGCACGTGACAATTAAATATCTCAGGATTAAGAGCATAAGCAATCATAATAATTATGAGGTATTTATTAACTTATTGAATCTATAATATTCTCAGATGATTACACTAGTACACTTTGTGTATTGAACATATCTATGTTGAGGTTATTATCTTTTACTGATTCAATAAAATAATAAATACCTCATCAAACAGTCTCCTACAGTCAAGACAGACTATGTCAAATTAGTACACTACAATCATACTGATGGTGTGTCCAATTTCATCTAAGATTGTGAATCTATACTCATACTATACAAGGATCTGAAAATCTAGTCTTTTGTGCATAAGCCGAATTCTACACACCAGATTATCTACAATGTAAAATATAAGACACATGCATACCATATGTCCAATATAATATAAATATTTTGTCCACATAGATTCTCAATAAATGGAAAGAACAAACTTCTATTAATTAATAAAATAATTTTTACTACAAAAAGTAAGTTTTTAGTATACAACTCTATTAGTGACGACAACGGGTGGGTGATGGGTGGTGGTGGTGATTGTCATCAATGGTGTGTGGCAACGATGATGTTTGGAGGGTGGGTGATTGGCTAGTTTTTCACTGTGTTGGGTAGTGGGTGGTGGTGATTGGCAGCAGGTGATGGTGGCGGCGATGGCTATGGGTGGTGGTGGGCTAATTTTTTTCACTATTTTGGATGGTGGTTGTTGGCGGCAGTGGTTGGTGGTGGTAATGTATG
>CM042185.1:40111841-40131834 GCA_023539305.1 Ilex asprella
AATGTTGTTGGATTATTTAAAATATTGGATTTAATTAGGTTGGGCTTGGGCGGGTACGAGGGAAGCGGGGCTCAAAAATTTACCAGTGGACGGGATAGGGATGAAAATTATATCCTCTAACGGGAGTGGACTGGGGATGGACGAATTTTTTTTAAGCAGGTACAAGGATGGAGACTACACACCCCGCCCCCGCTTCTGTCCATTGACATCCGTAGCTCTCTATAACTAAAAAAAACGTTTTACTAGGATGATTTTTTGCGGCAACTAAGAAACATTGTTGCCAAAAAAAGACTTTCTACGACCAACATTACATTTCATCGCAAAAAAAGTATAAAAAGATATTTAGTGATAATAATTTATACTTGTTGTCGAATGTGGTTGCAAAAAAATTCCCACCATATTGTCGACGAACTTAGTCGTGGCGAATCAAATAATATTTCATTTAATGACTGATTTAAGAGAGATGCTATTCGACGACAATATTAATTCATTGCCAAAAAATAATTTTTTTTAGCCATTAATTAGTGGTCGCTAATAATTTTTTAATTTATTTTTTAAAAAATGAATGATTTAGCAATAATTTTTCTAGTGGCCAAAAAAAATAAAAATAAATTAGTTCTCCAGCCTCCTCACATTTTCCCTTTTTCCCTTTTTTTGTTCTTCCCTCTTTTTGTTGTCTTCTTCCCCCAGTCGACCCTTTTTGTTTTCTTCTATTCTCTATGTTAGTGGTCTAGTGGAAAAGCATTCTCCCTTCTCTTGGTCACTGGCACACACTCACATGATTATTAACTTTATCTAACTTATAAATCATTACCCTAACCCCACTAACTGAGCCACACTCACACACAGTCAGGTGCACATGGGCGCTGACAGTTCTCTCTCTCTCTCTCCCTCTCTCACACACACACAGAGGCACGCACACATGAATATTCACTTCATCTAACGTATAAACCCTGACCCTAACCCTACTAACTTAGCCACACACACAGTGAGGCGCACATGGGCTCTGACAGTATTTCTCCTCCTCTCTCTCTTTCTCTTTCTATGGTCCGTTATGCAAAAGTTTGTTCGAACTTTAAAGGGGCAGATGACTGAAATATATAATATCCAGAACTTTCTTCCGTCTCAACCTTTAGGTACATAGCAACAGTATCCCCACCTCCCGAATCCTGAAATCATCAACACACACATATAATTATTACTTTTTTTTTTTGAACAAGAGGACCCACCAACCACTCACACTGAGTAATTGCTGACATACAATTATTATTTATAACTAATATATATACCTAATCCCTAATCCCTAACCCTAACCCGACTAACACACTACATCTAGACAAGCACGCAGGCACAAACTCACGTACAGGCATGCAGTAACACATGCACACACACTATCATTCTCTCTCTCTCTCTCTTTCTCTTTCACACACACATTCTGTCACAACCATACACTGACACAAACCACCACCCACCATCCACCATTGCCGCTAGCCACCACCCATTACCACCACAACCCCCCCAATCGCCGTGAACCCCAACCCATTAACACCCACCACTATCACCCATCATCGCCATAAACCACCACCACCCACCACCCATTGCCACCACTAGAACCACCTAGCCACCACCACCACCAATCGCCACCATCACCACCCGTCACCCACCAACCCCACCCCCTTATTGCTACTAATAACCACCACCACCCATTAAAACCCACTAACTACCACCATTACCACACACCACGTTGTAATCGTAGTAAACCATCATCACCACTAATAACCACCACCCATTAAAACCCACTAACTACCATCACAATCACCCACCATCGTCGTAAACCACCACCACTTACCATCGTCATAAACCACCACCACCACCACCACCCATCCAAAGCAGTGAAAAACTAGCCCAGCATCACCCACCATCGCCGCCAACCACCACTACTAGCCAACCATCACCCATACCCACCAGTCGTCACCCCCCACCACTTGCCACCACCCCACCCACACCCAACACTACCCGCCTCCAACCATCACCCACCATTGCCGCCAATCACCACCACCCACCATTGCTGCCAACCAACACCACCAACAATTCAAAATTGTGAAAAATTAGCCTAGCACCACCCAATACCAATCCTTGTCGCCAACCACTATTATCCAAAACTCACCATAACCCCCAATTGTCGTCTCCGCCATCACCACCTACCATCCAAAATAGTAAAAAATTAACCCACCAACCAAAACAGTAAAAAACTAATCCATCACCCAACATCGCCACCACTTACCATCATAATCCACCACTACTACCCAAAACTCACCATGACCCACTAATCGTTGTTGCCGTCGCCACCACCCACCATTGTCGCCAGCCACCACCGCCCTCCCACCGCTCAAAACAATAAAAAACTAACCCACCACCAACTATTACAGTCAACCATCACCCAAAATAGTAAAAAACTATTGTCGCCAGCCAATATCGCAGGCCGACCACCACCCATTACCATAATCCACCACCACCGCTCACTACTACCACCAACATCACCACCACCACCCACACCCACAATCTCCACCTACCATCCCCACCAACTGCTGTCCCCACCCCCATCACCCACCACACATTACCACCACCAACCACTGCCGCCAACCACCACCATCCAAAATAGTGAAAAAAAATTAGCCCACCACCACCACAGCCATCGCCACTACCACCCACCATCACCGCCACCATCACCTGCCGCCAATCACCACCACCCACTACCCAACACACTGAAAAACTAGCCAATCACCCACCCTTCAAACATCATCGTTGCCACCCACCATTGATGCCAATCACCACCACCACCCACCACCCTAAAATAGTAAAAAACTAGTCCACCACCACCCACCCGTTGTTGTCACTAATAGAGTTGTATACTAAAAACTTACTTTTTGTAATAAAAAATATTTTATTAATTAATAGAAGTTTGTTATTTCCATTTATTAAGAATCTATGTGGAAAAAATATTTATATTATATTGGATATATGGTATACATGTGTGTTTTATATTTTACATTGTAGATAATCTGGTGTGTAGAGTTTGGCGTATGCACAGAAGACCAAATTTTCGGATCCTTGTATAATATGAATATAGATTCACAATCTTAGATGGAATTGGACACACCATCAAGATGATTGCAGTGTAATATTTTGGCATAGTTTGTCTTGACTGTAGGAGACTATTTGATGAGGTATTTATTATCTTATTGAATCTATAATATTCTCGAATTATTGCACTAGTACACTTGTGTATTGAACATACCCATGTTGATGTTATTATCTTTTACTGATTCAATAAGTTAATATATACCTCATAATTATTATGATTACTTATGCTCTTAATCCCGATATATTTAATTGTCACGTGCATATAATGTTTGTCACTTTAATTCATCAGAGTGAGATTCATATTGATTCAATAAACTTGGTGAATTGGAAGACGATATTATTTGTATGGTGAAAATTAATTATTAAAGGAAACCATGTCTTGATATTTAAATGGGTTGATGATGTCCTCTTGAAGAAGCTCATAAGTTTTATCTATATCAAACCCTGCAGATGAATTTAATTATCCGACATGACAAATAAGTTAAGTGGTAAGGTCTCAAGGAATAAAAGGAATCAATTAAATATAATTGTCAGTAATTTGTTTAATTGATGGACATCTGTAATCTTAAACGTGAGGAGATTATCAAGTATATAATAATAAAGAACTCGAATATAATTTTGAGATAAGGCTCATAAGATCAATAATATGTTAACTTATTATTAATGGGCTATAGGATGTTTGTTCTGACTTGAACATAAGAATCCTAGGCCCATTGGAAGTCTGATTCTTATTTCTCCTTAGGGTTTCTATCGTAGCCTATATATAGATGTTTAGGCTCTTTAAATCAACATCTATTCATTTCTCATATTTTTTTAGAGAGACTCAAAGAGAAAGCAAAAGTTTGGAGGTTCTTGCAGCCCACACTGCATCCGAATTTTGACGTTTGGGGATATACAATAGAAGACTGTGAGGTTCGTCGAGCTGTCTTCCATGTTTGTTGTTAGTTTCTGTGTATGTGCTAAGACGAGATCAATCTAGAGCGATCTCGAAGGTAAACCCTAATTTCGTCTAGTAGGGTTTTAAATAAAAATTTTTGTATTTGATATATACACGCTGTCAATGATTCTTGGGATTCTCGTTCCAACAATCGCCACCACTTCCATCCACCCCCTACCACTCAACATCGTCGGCAACCACCATCCACCACCTACCACCATAAACCACTACCACCACCAACATCACCACTACCCATACCCACCATCCCCACCACTACCTACCACCAAAAACTGTAAAAAAATAATTTATTTTACTATTTTGGTCATTGAAATTGGAACTTAATTTTATCTCATTTACTTGATGTTGAAATATGTAAATTTTGAACTCAAAATTAGTGAAAACAATAGACCTTAAAATAATGAAAAATTAGTGAACTAAAAAATAGTAAAAAATTATTGATTTAAAAAATAGCAAAAAATTATTGAACTCAAAAATAATGAAAAATAGTGTAATTAAAAATAGTAAAAAGACATCGATCTGATGATTTAATTGACTGTGAAGACCATTGATTGATGGCGTGGGACTAAAGCAGAGGGTCACTGAACGCCATTGTAGAGGCAATGGGGGGTTTAAAAAGGAGGGATGCTTGGCAGGCAAACCCATGGGCACCAGAGCCAAAGATGTTGTGATGGCTATGAACAAACAACCGAGAAACACACAAACTTCTAATCATTTGAAAAAATAAAAAATCAAATATTACCACAGAATAATATTTAGTGACAAGATTTTAATTTTTGCCACTGATGATGTCTAATATTAGTGGCAATATTATTTGTTGCCATTCTTTACTCTGCTGTCGGCCATACATATTTGGGGGATTCAAAAAAAAATCTAAACAATGTTTAAATCAAAATTTGCAAATGATAAAAAAAAAAATATTACCGAATGATCCTATTGCCACAAATAAATCATATACTGTGATTAAACAAAAGAAAATTTTAATGTGTATGGTCAAGATTCTAAATAGTACAAACTCAATCCAAAGTCTTAACCATGACAAACACCAACCAGGCTTGAAACGGTCAATGAGGATTGGGAAAATGGGTTCAAAGAAGTTACAGCTTATTTTCCTGACTATACCCACTTTGCTAATGTACCTTCCACTGCAATGGTAAAGATCACTCATTCCATCTTCAATTTCATTGATGGGGTAAATAGACACAAGCCACAACAAGAAGCTTGCTAGCAAGATTGCTTCTTTTTAGCAATTCATCCCACATTATTTTGATTACACAGATTATAGGATCTCAGGCTTCCCTCTTGCTGCTGTGTATCGAATTGGAACTTTAGGTAATAGGATTCTCAACTCAAAAATTGTAATAATTAGGATTTAAAAGAAAAAAAAGCACACAAACACTATAATTTAGATCTAGTTTTGTTGTTAAATTATTAGTTTAGTGGGTCCTAACGTGAAGTGTGATCCGCTACTAATTTAGAAACAATACTAAGTTAGATTAGCAAGCCGAATTAGTAAATTTTGTCCAACTAATTATGGCAAATGCTGATAATGAACTGTACATCTTGGGCCATGATAAGTGAAATGATACTTGTAAGTCTGTTGGTGATGCCCCTTAGTCTTTCTTTCTTTCATTGGTAACTTTTGTTGTTGCAACAACATTCCGTATGAGACATTCTGCTCCAATGTATATGGCGTGCAGGGAACAAGCGATCTAATGACTGCATTGCTACTTGGAACGTAATCCCTTCAAATGTCTGCCGGATTTAGTCCTAAGCCAATTGGGCCATATTATGTTGTTTCTAATTATTGCTGCTTTCTTTGTTGTCCAAAAATATCAAGCAGCAGAGCTTGTTGTATCAAGCTTGCAGGCACTTCTTCTGAGGACATTGGCCGACTATCAAAGGGACGGATAAAACCCAAAATCAAACAGTTTGGAGATTCGATTAATTCAAAGCAAGGATAACATTTGCAGCCCAGAAATTAAATACAAGGCAGAGACATTCAAGTAAATCAGCATGAGCATTAAAACTACACCAATAATCACATCTATTGAATACAATTACGAGAAACAATCAGACTTCTCTATGATACAACCAGTCAAGAAATCAAAACTTGCTAAGATCAAGCATCCGATGACTCTTCAAGTGAGTCCGAAAAATCAATCTGATCTACTAATTGCAACATCAATCTCATTACAGAAGATAACTACTCTCGATATGATAAAAAAATTATGGCACACTTCATAGAAATTTAATGAAAAGGTTAAGAAAATATCGAGTAAGCTTTAAATTTTGTCAAGTAGTTCTATGGTTACTCGATTTAACTGTAGAACATGAACTATCTAGTACAATGGCAACTCTGTTGTTTACAGCCAATCCAGCATATGTGCTGCTAACACAACCCGAGCTGCTAGCTCTCAGTTCATTCTCTTACCAACCCAAGTTTTATAAATGCCAGGTCATACATTTAGCGAAATCATTGTTGTAAAATGGGGTCAATAGAAGCACTCTAATTCTGCTAAGTTTCCATGATTTCCTTCTAATATGAGTGAAGCACTTCAATTCTTTTTAAGATTGTCATTTGATTAAAGAATTCAGTTTCATCTTGACATCACCAGTTTTGTAAAAATGGAGGTTACAACTTGTTGTGATTGTTGTGATCGTGCAGCAATTATAGTGAATAATTATGAAACAAGCAATCAAGAGAATAATAACACACAGATTTATGTGGTTCGGCAATGTGCCTACATCCACGAGGAGCGAGCAGCGGTTTTATTCATTATCTCAAAAGTAGGGTTACATCTTAAGTATTTATATAACCCTAGTACGGATGTATTTACAATCCGCTACGTTGCGCTTCGCTCCACTTTGCTCCGCTCCGCTCCGCCCGTTCCGATATCTGCCTCCTTGCCATTGTACACACAGCAAACATGAGCCACACATATTCTAACAATCTCCACCTTGGCGAATATCCACCCCTTAGGAGAAAAAACATGTATCTGAGAACTCCACCTGGGACGCTAAGTTGGACCATCTCCCATCTAGCAACTGGAGATATTAATCAAGTCCAAGCAGTGCTTGAACTTGTCTGTAGTAACCGGCTTTGTCAACATGTCTGCTGCATTCTCAGAAGTGTGAACTTTCTCAAGCAATAATTCACCAGAAGAAACCAGCTCCCTGATCTTATGAAACCTCACATCTATGTGCTTGGTCCTCGCATGATACACCTGGTTCTTTGCCAAATAAATAGCACTCTGACTGTCACAATGCAACTGAACTCCACCTTGCTGGACACCCAGCTCTTTGACCAAGCCTGTAAGCCACAAAGCCTCCTTGATAGCCTCAGCTACTGCCATATACTCTGACTCAGTAGTAGATAGTGCAACTGTAGGCTGTACCATGGACTTCTAACAAGTAGGTCCTCCCACAAGAGTAAACACATAACCTATGGAGACCTCCTGTCATCCAAGTCCCCTGCATAGTCTACATCCACATATCCCACAACTAAAGGGTCACTCTGTTGCTGCTAAACATGATGCCATAGTCTGTAGTGCCCCTCAAGTATCTGAAAATCCACTTGATTGCATCCCAATGCTGTCGACCCAGATTTGAAAGAAACTTACTAACCATGTTGACAGCTTGTGCCAATATGGTCTTGTACAAACCATAGAATACATTAAACACCCCACTGCACTAGCATATGGAACCTTTGACATGTCATGAACTTCATCATCGGTCTTCGGGCTCTGAGCGGTAGACAATCTTAAATGATTTGCCAAAGGTGTACTTACTAGTTTTGCATCACTCATGCTGAACCTGTCCAACACCTTCTCAACATAGCTATGCTGAGATAGGCATAATTTCCTGGAAGCTCTGTCCCTGCGAATTTCCATCCCAAGAATCTTCTTGGTTGCACCCAAATCCTTCATATCAAATTCTCTGCTCAACAAAGTCTTCAACTTGTTAACCTCACTCATACTCTTGGCAGCAATCAACATATCATCCACATAAAGTAATAGATAAATAAATGAATCATCATCAAGGCTTTTCACATAAACACAACAATCATACTCACACCTTTTGTAGCCAATCTGGATCATGTAAGAGTCAAATCGCTTGTACCACTGCCTCGGAGACTACTTCAGCCCATAAAGTGATTTCTTCAAATTACAGACCAAATGTTCCTGTCCAGGGAGACTGAAGCCTTCTGGCTGCACCATGTAAATCTGTTCCTCCAAATCACCATGAAGGAAAGCTGTCTTTACATCCATCTGCTCCAACTGCATATCTGAATGTGCTATAAATGCCAACACTGTCCTGATGGAAGTGTGTCTGACCACAGGGGAGAAGATTTCATCATAATCAACTCCTTTTCTCTGTGAGTAACCCTTTGCCACTAGACGAGCCTTGAATTTTTTCCCTTCTTTTTTTGATACTGCTTCTTTCTTCTTATACACTCATTTGCACCATATCGTTCTATTCCCCTCGAGAAGCTCCACCAACTCCCATGTCTGGTTCTTATGCAGAGACTCCACCTCTTCCACCATAGCACCCATCCATCTACTTTTCTCTTGGCTTTGTATTGCCTCCTGAAAAATTGTAGGATCCCCGCTACTAGCAATAAGTGCATAAGAAACCAAATCTTCAAAACCATACCTGGGATGGCGGCTTGATATTGCGTTTGGGTCTGTCTATGGCTATACTGTGATGTTGCTGATCACCTGAGATAGAACTCTCTACATGCTGAGAATTCCCTTCTCTACCATGGTTCTCTAGCTCCACCTGCACCACATGCTCACTTTTGCTATAGTTTTCTGGCACTTCTTTCTCTTCTTCCTGAGTACGCTGCAACATGGATTTTTCATCAAAAATCACTTCTCTACTGATCACCATCTTGTTTGCCTTTGGATCCCAGAGCTTGAAACCTTTCACCCCTTTCTGATATCCCAGAAAAATACACTGTCTAGACTTCACATCAAGCTTTGACCTCTCCTCACTAGGAACATGTACATAGGCTAGCCATCCAAATACTCTCAAACCAAAGTAGTCTACCTCATTGCATGTCCACACCTCCTCTGATGCTTTGCCACCTAGTGTTGCTCTCGATGATCTGTTAATTAAGAAACATGCCATATTCACTGCTTCTGCCCAGAAATTCTTTATAAGCCCTGCATTCAACTTGAGACATCGAGCTCTTTCAGCTATAGTTCTTTTCATCCTTTCCGCCACACCGTTCTGTTGTGGTGTCTTGCGTACTGTGAAGTGTCTCTTAATCCCATGCTGCTCACACAACTCCTTGAACTTTGAATCTGTATACTCAGTACCATTGTCTGACCTGAGGCATTTAATCTTCCTCCCTGTCTGATTTTCTACTTCAGCTTTCCACAGCTTGAACTTGGCAAACGCTTCTGACTTGTGCTGCATGAAGTACACCCAAACCTTTCGTGAGTAGTCATCAATAAAAGTCACGAAATACATGTGTCCTCCTCATGATGCTACTCTTACTGGCCCCCAAACATCTGTATGAACATAGTCAAGAATCCCCTGTGTCTTGTGTGTGGCTGTCTTGAACTGCACCTTATTCTGTTTTCCAAGAACACAAAACTTGCAGAAATCAAGCTTGCATGTTTTGACACCCTTCAATAGATTTCTCTTATGAAGCTCTATCATCCCACGCTCACCCATATGTCCTAACTGCATATGCCACAAGACTGTACAATCTGACTCAGACTCTACAACTGCAACTCCACCTACAACTGTAGTACCTTGCAGTGTATAAATATTTCCAGATAGTTTCTGTCCCTTCATCACTGTTAAAACACCTTTACTCACTTTCTTTACTCCACTTGTAGACTTGTAACTATACCCATTACAATCTAAAGTGCCCAATAAAATCAGATTCTTTCTTAGATCAAGTACATGTCTAACATCACACAATGTTCTAATCACTCCATCAAACATTTTAATTTTGATACTCCCTATTCCAACAACTTTGCATGAAGCATTGTTACCCATCAGAACAGAACCAGAATTTACTAACCTATAGGTGTGAAACCAATCTTTATTGGGTGTCATGTGATAAAAGCATGCTGAATCCAAAATCCAAGCATCTGTGAGATGATCCGAACTGGATGAAACAGAAAACATATCCCCATCATCGCTCTCTGAACCTTCTTCTTCCACTATGTTTACAGACTTTGATGAACCCTCCTTGTCCTCTGAATTCTCTTTCTTTTTCTCTGGACAGTCTCGTTTAAAGTGCCTCTTTTTCCCACACTTGTAACACGAGTCAGAGAAGTCCTTCTTCTTTCTCGACTTAGACCGGGCTTTATTGTTATCCGATCCATTCCGAGATTTGCTTCTTCCACGTTCCTGGTTACCTTTCACCACAAGCCCTTCATCTTGTGAAGCCTCATCACTGATTTTCTTCTGCTGATGAAAACCTAACAGAGCACCTGTGACATCCTCCAACTCTAGGGTTTCTTTCCCCCACATCAGAGTCGTAACCAAATTCTCGTATGTAGAAGACGTCGGTAGGGAATTCAGTAACATCAATGCCTTGTCTTCGTCTTCGAATTTCACATCAACTCGCTTCAGATCGCTGATGATTTGATTGAACACGTTGATGTGTTGGCTCAGATCCAAGCCCTCTGACATCTTAAGACCATAGAGTTTCTGCTTAAGATAGAGCTTGTTCGTCAATGACTTGGACTTATACCGACTTTCCAGTTTCAACCAAACTTTCGCTGGTGATTCCTCATCCATGACGTGATACATCACGTCATCAGCCAAACAAATTCTAATAGTTGCCACAGCCTTCGCTTCTAATTCTTTTCAATCCATGTCGTCCACTCCTGTCGGTTGTTTTTCGTATAAAGCCTTCACCATGCCCTGCTGCACTAACAGGTCCTTCACCCTCCTCTGCCATAATCCAAAATTTCTAGTCCCGTCGAACTTCACCATGTCGAATTTTACAGAAGAAATCCTAGACATCGTAGTCTGCGCTCTGATACCAATTGTTGTGATCGTGCAGCAATTATAGTGAATAATTATGAAACAAGCAATCAAGAGAACAATAACACACAGATTTACGTGGTTCGGCAATGTGCCTACATCCACGAGGAGCGAGCGGCGATTTTATTCATTATCTCAAAAGTAGGGTTGCATCTTAAGTATTTATAAAACCCTAGTACGGATGTATTTATAAAAATACCCCTATACCGTACCACGGGACATTGCCCCCGCACCCCCAACTAATCAGCGTCCCTGCAAGGCAAATGCCGTCGCGGGCTCCACTCCGCTACGTTGCGCTTCGCTCCACTTCGCTACGCTCCGCTCCACCCGCTCCGGCATCTGCCTCCTTGCCATTGTGCACACAACAAACATGATCCACACATATTCTAACAACAACTTTTAATAGTGACATTCAAAACCCTGTTTGACACTAAATATTGGTTATCACAGGGCAGTAAATAACTTCGTGATTGTTCACCAACCCCCAAATGGAACACGTTAATGTAGATATAAGAAATCTAAGAGAATAATTTCATGTAAAATAACAACTAGTGCATATAAAAGAAGAAAGTACATCCAGTCTTAAACTTGTTTCCTGCTGTTAGCTTTGACAAGAGCTCATGACAGCTAAATCTTGCAAAGGAAGATATAATAATGTTTAACTCTTGATTGCAGCTGACGATATAAACTAAGTACTTTATTTCTTCACAGGCGAAATAAAGTACATAATGTGATATTCATTTATTTTTCTTGCTTGAAAACCAAAGTTCAAACTCACAAGAATTAACACGACAAATTGAACAACATTTGGACGTGTCACTCACATCTCATCTCCTCAGTCCCTTTTTTTTTTTTGCAGTGCTTCCCCCCTCCTCCCGTTGTCTTAAGTCGGGAAAACACTATCCCCCAAAAAAGTCAAACTGCCCATCATGCAACTATAAAAGTTGATCCTACTGATGAAAAACTTTCAATAAGGTATTGTTGGTTGGATATGCACAATTCAAACCAGCTCAAATTTAGCAAGTTTTTTATTTTGGAGATTATGAATTCGATAAAGTCCTGCAGTGAATGGACCACCTTAGTTTACCCCCATTTTCTGTAATTGTTTCCTCAAAGCCCAGGGGATTTCAAACTTTGGATTTAGATCCTGAACAAGTAGAGGATCTGATGAAAAATAATTGAGCAGACTTCTTCTATTTGGTTAGAAATGTCGCTGAGCTTACAATGGATTCCGTTATGGATACTCTGCCGGACATTTTTGCTGCCTTAGCTTTTCAATGAGACCTTTTGCACAAATCCTTTGAGCAAAGAGTGAGCTTCAATGCTTTGGCGTGGTGGATGCTTTACTTTCTCATTGCTAATCCTCCCCTAAATCCTTTTTCTATTTGAATACTTCAATGGCGGCTGTCTAGTCAGAATTTCATACATGAGGATCCCAACGCTCCATTATGTGGCCATCAGACCGCAAGCTATCTGGAGCCATGTATGATTGATTTTGCCATTCCAAAGCATTGATGGAAATATTGAAGGCAACATTGGAGATATGTAGTCTTGAGTTTGCTTATAATTGATTCATAATACCACGTGTCAATAGTGATGTGATTTTATTGTTGCATTGGATATTTACTCCAATGGTTGCACCCAAACTCTAGTGTCTCCCATGTGCTCAATGTACCTTTGGTTATAAATCACAGATCATCAAGTGACAAAGTTTTAGCTCCATCAGTGGCACCCATAGGTCTTTTTCAGGTTTAAATGACTTGAAGGTAGGCTTCCACTATTTGGACCAATCCATTGCATGCTAAATATCTTGATGATTGTGGGGACACAAAAATGAAATCTTTGATGGTGCTTAATTTCATTTTTGAGCATGTTTGACAGGCGAAAGTCTCTATAGGGACTAGTATATCATTCAAGCTACCCTTAATCCATCCAAGAACCTAGTTCTTGGAATATGCTTATAACCACCACAAGTCCAAATTAAATGACCACAGTCACCAATTATCTTCTGGATAGTACCTGCAAAAAAAAAAGACAAAGTTGGAACTCTTCCCAAATGAATGGATTCTTACACCTTTCCTCATAGCAAGATGAAAGAAGTAAACTACGGAATTTCCTCGGAATCTAATCGTTACTATTTACTATTGTAACTAAATCATATCAAATTAAAGGATTAACAGGTAATATGGGGGTACAATCCAATTACATAGAAAACAAATAGGAGAGAGGAAACAACTTCTAAGCCAAATCATGCCATCAAGCCTCAAGGCAGCAATGTTCAAGCATCCCAACCCAAGATAAAGTCCACCTAAACACAACAGCCTAAACATATTGCTTCAAACTATGAATTGATGGATGATGCCCCCACTTATCTGGTTCCTTTTGGTTCTAACTTTTATCTTGCTTAAACATTCAAAGTCAAAGTCTATACAGAGACAAGTATATCTTTCAAGCTACCCTTAATCCATTCACGAATCTGGTTTTGGGAAAGGTGCTTGTAAAAACCATAAGTCCGAATTAAATGACCTTTCAGCCCTATATGTAGTTCTGAATGGCACCTGAAAACAAACAAGGGCAAGTTAACACTCTTCCCAAATTTAGGATGTCATACTCTTTTCCTCGAGCAAGATGAGAGAAGTAAACTCTCCGAATTTACTTGGTATCTAATGGTTACTATGGTAGCTGAATTAAGATTAACCTTTTTTATGAATAAAACTTAAAGGATTAACTGGTAATAGGCGTGCAACCCAAATGTCCATAAAGCATAGAGGAGAACTATTACCGAAATCATACTGATGAGCCCAATTTTTGCTGGGCTAGGTCTAATTTAAATAAATCGAGAAGGCTTGAAGAAGAGTCCATGGGAACTAGGTCAACCCGTTAGGAAGGTCCATGAAGATGAAAATATCATGAATTCAACACCCTACGCCCAAAGTAAAAAGGCCAAGAGCCCTTGGGCACCGCCTGGGCATCGCCCATTGCAGCCCCTTGGGCACCTTTCCTCTTGTCTCATGTTGTCTCCTCTTGACTCTGATACCCCAATGCAAGTGCAGCTCCAACTGGAGGCCCAAGTTCATGATCAAGCCAGTCCACCTTAGCACCAAGGGAATAATTCTGAAGTCCAAACGAGCATAGTTCGCTCCAGGTGCAATCTCTGGGTCAAGCGCATGATCAAGACCACCCAAGTATCCCATTTTGAATGACTAGGAGAACGAGGGAGAGAGTCTCGGGATGGAGATTGAGTCTTACTAAAATAGAACTTACCAAAGGGATAGAGACCTTCTTTATCACGTCACCGCCTCACCATCTCAACCCTAACTATATAATGTAAGCCCTTTCAACATTGAGGGCACACCGCCAAAGCCTATACACATATTGTTCTCTCTCTCTCTCTCTCTCTCTCTCTCTCTCACACACACACACACACACACAGAAGCACTGTAATACTCCCGGAGTAACTCTCCGATAACCATTGTTCATCAATAAAACACCAGGGCACTGTTGTCATTCCCGAAAGTGGACGTACGTCATTCGAGACCGAACCACTATAAATCCTATGTTTACCTTTTATTTACCATTTTACCATTGATTTGCTATTGATTATTTATTTATTTCTCATCGATTGTAACTATTCGAATACTTGATTGTTGATCTTGCACAAGACAATTTTGTGCATCATCAGTTTGACGCCGTCTGTGAAAAACGACTAGTTTTCCTACCCTTTTTCAATCCATGACAATTACAACTACGTCTATGAGCCAACAGCCGAGAGACAATTACCCGGTCCATCGGGAGGACGTTTTACCCCCTCTCACACCATCGGAGCCGTCTGCCACGACGACCCCAGTCGTTGGGCAGCAACTCCTCCAGACCATGCAGTTGTTGGTGAGCCAGAACCAGCAGATTATCTAACTCATGCTCTCCCAAAAAGACGTCGCCCCTCCCTCCACAGGAGGAATTCCACTCCCTCCAACAGGAGATGAGCCAATACCTATCCCTTCTGGACGCCAGACAGCCCTCCACCATGGGGGTCCTCGCCAGAACGCTCCAGTGCCTCACCAGGTAGCCCCTTGTCTAGTAGTCCCTCCTCAATACGCAGGGAGCTCACGTGTTCACCCTTCGTACGTGCATGTGCATGAGGACGAGGGAGAAAGTCAATACGGAGACCACGAAAGCCAATACCATCATCCGACTAAGGATATCCCCAACTAGTGGGACGAGAAGATAAGGGAAGTACAAAACTAGCTAGCTTGGCAATGCCCTCAACGCCATCAAGGCACAAGCGCCTATAACCGTGGACTACCTGGTAAGATGCACTAACACACTCTTTATCATTGATATTGTCAACTATCCACTGCCTTTGAAATTCAAGATGCCCAACATCAAGACCTTTGACGACAACAGAGACCCCCTCGATCATTTGGATACCTACAAGTCCTTCATGCAACTCAACAATGTACCTGAGGAGATCATGTGTAGGGAATTCCCTACCACCTTGAAGGGGTCCACCCGCTAGTGGTACTCCAAGCTCAGGCCCTCCTCCATCTGCTCTTTTGTAGAACTAAGCAAGTCATTTGTCTCTCACTTCATTGGGGGGCGCCGTCATCAGAAACTAGTGACTCATCTGCTCACCATCAAACATGAAAGGGATGAAAGCCTTCGTAGCTACCTTGTCCTCTTCAATGAGGAGGTCCTCCAAGTAGAGGAACCAGATGACAAGGTAGTCTTAGCTAATTTTATTGCTGGACTCCGCACTTCTAGCTTCATGTTCTCAGTCATAAAAAAAACGTCCTCTAGCATGCCTAAACAGCTATCTAGGGCCCAAAAATATATGAAGGCTGAGGATATCACCAAAGCCCGTAGAGGTGAGTCCTCTTGAGGGAAAAAAGAAAAGACATCCGAAAAGATCGAAGAGAGACCGAGAACAAGAGAAAGAAAGCCGAGAAGGTCCTCGTAAAGGACCACCTCGGGCCACGACCCCCGAGGGACCGACAGTCATTCACTCCAATCAATGATTCAGTAGAGCACATCCTACTCTAGATACAAGATGACCCAGCCATCCGTTGGTCCGAAAAGATGAAGTCTGACCCCAAGCGCCAAAATCTTAACAAGTATTATCGCTTCCACCGCGACAATGGACATGACACGAATGACTGCTTGCAGCTGTAGAAGCAGTTATAAGAGCTTATCCAATAGGGTCAGCCCAGACAGTATGTGACTGGTCGAGCACCAGCTCCTCCGCACGATGATCGAGAGCACCACCAGTTCCTCAGTGAAATTCATACCATCGCCGGAGGGCTTGGAGGAGGAGGTGACTCTAACTCCGCCAGAAAAGTGCATGCTCGAAGAGTCAGGCAAGTAGAACCTCGTGACTCTTGCCCAATGAAGACCCCACGATAGGGGGATGAGGAGGTCATTACCTTATTAGACAGAGACCTGGTGGCTGTCCAAGTCCCTCACGATGACCCTCTGGTCTTGACCTTGATGGTAGCCAACTACCAATTCAGGAGGATCTTGGTCGATAGCGGAAGCTCTGCCAACATCCTGTTTGTCACTGCCTGCGACAATCTTCACCTCGACAGAGAAAGATTACAGCCGGTCAGGAACCCCTGGTTGGTTTCTCAGGAGAGAGAGTTCAGTCATTGGGATCCATCACCTTGCCTGTCATAGCATGGACCGCACCAAGGAGCACCACTATCATGGTAAATTTTCTCTTACTTGATTGCCTTTCTGCTTACAATATAATACTTGGACGCCCTACCCTCAATGCCTTAAGGGAAGTACCCTCCACATACCACCTCCTCCTCCTCTAATTTTTGACCTCCAATAGGATTGGGGAGATAAGAAGAGACCAGGTCTCAGCCAGAGAGTGCTACGTGACCTCATTGAGGGCTAAGAGACCACACGAGACACCCCAAGTCGACGTCCTTAATCCCAGAGATAACAGTACCTTGGAGAGAGGAGAACCAGCAAAGGAACTTCACCAAACAATACTAGATGACAGCCTTCCAGAGAGGAAAGTTTACCTAGGCTCTTCACTCTCCGATGAGTTAGCATCAGCCTTGGTGGACTTCCTTAGGAGAAACACGAACGTCTTTGTCTGGTCCCATGAAGACTTGAAGGGCATTGACCCCGAGGTGGCCTCCCACCGACTTAATGTTGACCCTAGATATAAGTGTATCTGCCAGAAGTTAAGGACTGTGAGCACTGAGAGGGGGCAAGTCATAGAGGAAGAGGTAAACAAGTTACTGACCAATAGGTCAGTGAGGGAGGTAGCCTATCCAGAATGGCTATCCAATGTGGTAATGGTAACAAAAGTCAATGAGAAGTGGCGCCTCTGCGTAGATTTTACGGAGCTCAACTAGGCCTGTACTAAGGATAGTTATCCTCTCCCATGAATCGACATGCACATTGACACCACTGTGGGACACGAACGCCAGATTTTCCTTGACGCCTTCTCCGATTACAACCAGATTAGCTTGTTCTCTCCAGACCAGGAGAATACCTCATTCATCACTCCCAGAGGTACTTACTATTATAGAGTAATGTCTTTCGGGCTCAAGAATGCTGGTGCCACATACCAGCGTCTCGTTAACAGAATGTTCGAGGCCCAGGTTGGAAAGATGATGGAAGTCTATGTGGATAATATATTAGTGAAGAGTGTAGCAACCACAAATCATATCACACACCTACAAGTGACCTTTGATGTGTTGAGGACCTACAAGATATAGTTGAACCCTGAAAAGTACGCTTTCAGCATTAGCTCAGGAAAATTCTTAGGCCTCATGGTTCACAGGAAGGGTATTGAGGACAACCCAGAAAAAAACAAAGTCATTATAGAGATGAAATTCCCCACCTTAACCAAGGAGGTCCAACGCCTCAACGGGAGAGTAGCAGCCCTAAACAAGTTCATTTTTAAATCTGCTAATAAGTGTCTTCTCTTCTTTAAGATCCTCTGCAGGTCCTTTCAGTGGGGCCAAAACATTGAGGAGGCCTTTTAGAAACTCAAAACCTACCTCGCCATACCACCTCTACTCTCCCGTGCAGTACTAGGAGAGACACTATACCTCTGTCTCTCTTCTTCACCCTCAGCCATGAGCTCCGTTCTCATAAGGGAGGATGGGAGCATCTAGAAGCCTATTTACTATATAAGCAGAGTATACAGAGGAACAGAGATAAGGTATTTAGAGCTTGAGAAACTAGTTCTCGCCCTTGTCACTGCCGTAAGACGCTTGCAACACTACTTTTAGAGCCACACCATCATGGTTGTCACAGATCAGCCACTTAAAAGATTTTTGGAGAAGTCTAATGTCTCAGGCAGACTCCTCAAATGAGTTGTGGAGTTAAGTGAATTTGACGTGCAATGCCAGCCTAGGGCCGCCATTAAAGCACAATCACTCACGAATTTTGTAGCAGAGTCCACACCACCTCAGGAGTCCCAAAATGAAGTACTAGGCACCCCTACACCCACCTGCATAGTGCATATTAACTCTCTCAACCAAGAAGTTGGACCAGTTATTACACAAAGATCCGCCGACCCTGAGGAGAAACAAGAGGCAGAGATATCGACTGGGCAAACCAGGTGATTGAGTATTTTTCCTGCAGTTCCTAACTTACTAACATCTCCCTTGATGTATGTATGATGTATGTGTGACGGGGAGTGTCACTCTCCCTTGGGACGATGTCAAAAGAAAGGGCAAGGAGAAAATGGAATGAGATGAATGGAATGTGTGTGTGTGAACAAAAGTACTCCCCAATCGCAAGGAGACTTTCGTGGGTCGTGTTTTACTTGGAAAAGTATTTCAATGTCATCTCCTCAAGGAAAGAAGTGAACCATTATAAAGGTGATTTTTATTAAAGAAATGGAAAAAATCTTTTTGTTTTGAAATTTGGTGGTGGGTTGAGTTGTGACAATAAAATGAAAATAAGTGTTGGCTAATCCAAAGAGGTTATTCCAATGGGAATCTCAATTCAACTCGAAACCTTCTTCTACTGGTGCATAGATGAACGATTGATTCGTGGAAAGCTAAAGACGAGATGATGAGGATCGAAGCATAACTCATGACCAGGCCTACGGGATATCAATGACTCACAACCATATCCAATCTCAACCCAGTCAAACCGAACCATCGTACACTAAAGGAGGAAAGACAATGAGTTGAAATGATGTACTCAAGAGGAGGTCTCCCTTGGATTAGCCAACTAAAAACTTAGCTACTTATGGTTAAAGTAAATACAACAATTAAATGGGAAGACATGATGAATAAATAAAGGTTAGAACTAAACATAAACGAATTGCATCAATATAACCGATCTTCGACAAAGATTGAGTGAATCACGTTCCACCCTTCATGGCTTCGGTGAAGCTCTAGAAAAGTGGAAGAGTTTCACTCCTCTAAGGGAAGAAAGAAACTCCAACAATAGAAGTAAAATAAAACAAGACTTAAATTAAAAGAAAGCAATAATTAATTGGCGGGTATTCCACAACCAAGAGATAATAACACAATAAAAGAAAGCAATAAACGAAATGCATCAATATAAACGATCTTCGACAAAGAATGAGTGAATCACGTTCCACCTTTCACGGCTTCGATAAAGCTCTAGAAAAGTGGAAGAGTTTCACTCCTCTAAGGGAAGAAAGAAGCTCCAACAATGGAAGTAAAATAAAACCAGACTTAAATTAAAAGAAAGCAATAATTAATTGGCGGGTATTTCACAACCAAGAACTCTAGCCAAAACTTATATCTAGCAAAAACTTATTTCTAACAAAAACTTCTCTAGCAAAAAACTTATGTCTCTACAAGCCACAAAGGGGTGGTATTTATAGGCAAAACCTTTACAAACCCCAAGGGATAACATTTACAAACCCCAAAAATACCA
>CM042185.1:40131934-40154861 GCA_023539305.1 Ilex asprella
AAAACTATTTTTTCTTGTAGTGTTTTGACCATTCTTGATGGTTGTTCGTTCAGGGAAAGCATCAGCCTTTTCCTCCTGAAATGGGAAAATTAGCACTCTCCCTCTCTCTCTCTCTTTCTATGTTGCGTTGGACAGGTTGATATGCATGTTAACCAATGTTTTCTGCATGGGTGCAGTTTTGGTGCTCCATCTTGTCTGGTTGCTCTCTGGGACACCTTAACTGCTTGTGTGGATATGTTACTATTACCATTAATGCTTTGTAACTACACTAAATTGTTGATATGGTGCCAGAAAATATGCAAACCTTGTGTTGGCAATTATTTTTCTCCTAAACTTACTTCATAGTTGCGTTAACTCATCCATTTCAAGTACAAAATCGAGCTTCAAGGCACTCGCAAAACGTAATGTAAACTTAATTTGACTTTCAAATGATGGTAGCTAGAATGATAATCTTAACATGGATGTATGGTAAGACAAGAAAAAGTACAGTTAGAAATGAACAGATGCTTGATAGAGTAGGATTAGTACCTATTGGAGATAAATTGAGTGAAAACTGATTAAGATAATTTGGACACGTACAACAAAGCCCAACAGGTAAACCACAGAGTAAGGGTGACATGATGATCACTCTTGGTGGGAACTTTAGAGGGAGTGAAACACTAAATTGCATTCGGAATTGGGTGGTAAAAAGGCAATAATTGCTTATAATTTAGTAGGATAAATAGCACTTGATAGAGTTTAAAAAGTACCTCCCCAGAACTCGTAGTGGTGAGAGTCCTATGCACGGGCTTCCCTTTATAATCTATTTATTAATTGCTATTTATCTATTAAATTATAAGCAATTGTGATTAAAAATGAATTTAGGTAGTTGATTCCAAATAAATGGGAGCTGCAAAATACCTCTCAAACTCTATTTATGATCCAAGGGGCCATTATTTTTTTTTATCAAGAATTGACTTCCAAAGCTTACTCCTTTTACATCATTTTAGCTGTAAGAAGATTTGGTCAGGCAGAGATTGTTGCAGAATCAATCGGCATTGAAAAGAATATCCAGTCATTCAGTCACTCATTGTATGACTTGAGTATTTTCCTAATCTGAATATTTCTTCATGTACCTTTATATGATTACTTTGTCTCAAAAGCCCAGCTAGGTGTTACTGATTCGATTAAACTACACACATTTGACCCTCCGAACCATCCGCCAAGCCTTGTGCATTGTGCTGATCTTAACCTTTAACAATCTGCAAAATTGTCAAAGGAGTAGAGGAGATAGTGTTTCATCATCTTCATTGTAGTGTTGAGCAGAGTTGTTGATGACTTTTGGGGGATAGATAGGTTTTCTTATGTTATTAACTTAGCTGGTGCGTTTAGAAGCAAAGAAACAAGTTAAGTCTGGGCCTCAATTGAATGGTGGAAGCAATATTTCTTCGGACGTCCATTTTTGGTGGTCTTCCGCCAAGCTTGGAATGCTTGAACATTTTTAGTAGTATGATTTGGGTTAGAGGTTGTTTCCTTTCCTATATGTTTTTTGTATAATTGGGTTGCATCCCCACTATGAAGCATGGACACTCTTGAGAAGGTGACGTATTCGTGTCGGACACCGACACTCTTCAAATAGTCTTAGACCCGTGTCTGATATTCTTTCATCCATGTCCACAATCAAATAATAAATTTTTAATTTCGGAAACGTATCAAACACTTCTTTAGTGACGTATCTGATACTTCTTTGGTGATGTGTCCAACACTTCTTTAGAACGTATCTACTACTAAACTATAGACATTTGTTGAAATGTGATTAATAAAGTTTACAAATTTTAGAACATATAATTACTAACACTAGTCATATTAAAATTGTACTCCAAATATAATAATAAAAATAAAAGAAGAATTAAGAAAATGAGAGCAATTATTTAAATTATATATTAAGTACACATTGTCAACAAAAAAAAAATTGATGATTATTGACTATTATGAGGATGTTTTAGTCCAAAAATTAACAAAGATGACTAGACATTAGATTTACTTATAATAAAATACTGAATTTTTTATGAATTGGATATCATTATCACTATATTTGCAATAAATTATACAATACTATATATAAAATATATTTTTTTTGTAGCTTGTCCGTATCCTATTTTTTTTAGAAATGTTGTGTCGACGTGTCCGTGTCATCTCGTATATGTGTCCCATGTCTGTGTCCATGTTCTTAACTGATTCGCATATTACCTGTTATTCCTGTTAGTCATAAAAAGGGCCAATCATAATTTAGCTACTGTAGTAACCATTGGATTCCAAGTAAATTTCATAGATTTCACTTCTCTCATCTTGCTGTGAGAAAAAGAGTAGAACACCCTCAATTTGGGAAGAGCTCTAAGTTGGCCTTGTTTGTTTGCAGGTACTGTCAAGAAGTACATATAGGGGTGAAGGATTATTTAATTCTGATTTGTCGTGGTTGCAAGCACCTTTACCAGAACGAGGTTCATGAATGGATTAAGGGTAGCTTGAAAAATACACTTGTCCCTGTAGGCTCTTTCAATGCTCAAACAAGACAAAAGTTAGAAACAAAGAACCAGATAAATGGGGTCATCATCCATCAATTCAAAGGTTGAAGCAATATGTGTTTAGGTGGTCTTTGGCTTGGGCTGGGATGCTTGAACATTGTTGCCTCGATGACATGATTTGGCTCAGAGGTTGTTTACTCTCTCGTATATGCTTTCTGCATAATTGGATTGCACCCCCATATTTCCCGGAAGTCCTTCAACTTTTTGGTTATAAAAGAGTTCGATCTGATTTAATTACACTAGTTAATAGTAACAATTAAATTCCAAGGAAATTCCTCTAGTCTCATCTTTTCTTTTCTTTTTGGCAGGAGAGTGTCCAAAAATTTATATAGGGGGCAAAGGTCATTTAATTCGAACTTGTGGTGGTTTACAAACACATTCCAAGAACTAGGTTCATGGATGGATCAAGGGTAGCTTGAATGATATACTTATCCCTGGAGAGACTTTCACTTGCCGAACATGTTCCAAATGGAATTAAACACAATCAAATATTTGGCTTTGACCGCGACCCTATAGTCGTCAAGCTATGCTAGCAGGCAGGGCAACAGGGGCTGGTCCAAATGACAGAAGCCTACCTTCAAGCAGTTTAAACGCAGACAGGCCTGTGGGTGCTATTGATGGAGCTGAATCTTGAAGGTTCAAGCTCCATCAGGTTCCAACTCCCCAGCAGCCACTCTAGCAACCACCTTCCAGCTCCATTTACAACCCACTCTAGCAGCCACCTTACTCACAGACAGGCGGTGGACAGGTGAAGGTTTGACAAAGCTTGCCAAAGCTTTAAATTGTGTTCCCTCCTTCTTGA
Organism: Ilex asprella; assembly: GCA_023539305.1. NCBI lineage: Eukaryota > Viridiplantae > Streptophyta > Magnoliopsida > Aquifoliales > Aquifoliaceae > Ilex > Ilex asprella. The sequence continues at coordinate 40,135,301 of CM042185.1, forward strand.
CTATTTTGGCCAGAAACTCCCTATAAATACGAAGCTTAGTGAAGGCTAAATGTGTGTCCAAGTTCAGTGAGGAAGAAACAAAGAGAGAGATTCGAGAAACATCTCAGTGAGAGTTTTGTAAAATTCTTGTATTTTATTTCCAGAGAGAAATAGAGATATCCTCTTTGTTTATATCTTGTTTGTGGTATTTTTCTGGCGCTGGGTAACCAACAAGTGGTATCAGAGCTTTGGTTGGGTCGCCAAAAAATTTTCCAGCTCACTATTTTTGGTTCTTACGGGTTCTCCATTGGATTCCTCTCATCGAAACGAGTCGAACCCCATTAGCCTCGCATCAAATCGATGCCGGACGCTCTCTCACGGTCCTCACCGAAAGTTCCCCGAAAAGTTCACCGGCCGCTGGAATTGTCGTTGAAGCTCACTGGAGGTCGCTAGAGTTTTTGTCGGAAGTTCGCTGGAAAATTTCACCGGACCAGTGACCAGAGGAAGGTTGAAGACGACGGAATATTTCATTCCGTCAAAGAACATTCCATCTCAGACTCTTTCCCAGCTATTTCAACCGTTCCGGACGCAACGGTGCACTACGTTTTGCCAAATTTATCCCCAAAATTTTTGATCGAGACATTTAGAGCCTAAAAACTCAATATGTCCACGGAGGAATCAATGTCGGGAGCCATGATCAAACTCACTGTCTCTAATTATACACTTTGGAGACCTCAAATGGAAGATCTCCTAAGCTATAAAAACTTGTACAATCCCTTGGAGGCAGAAGGTGTAAATCCACATCCGACAAAAGAAACGGAGTGGAAGAAACTGAATAGAAAAATCATCGGTCAAATCAGGCAATGGATTGACCACAGTGTATTCCACCATGTTGCACATTAGACTAATGCACATGTCCTTTGAAAGAAGTTGGAAGACATGTACCAGGCCAAGATTGCGCGAAATAAAGTCCTTTTGATGAGGCGGTTTGTGAATCTGAAGTTAAAAAGAGGAACTTCAATTGCCAAGCACACTAGTGAGTTCTAGAGTTTGGTAAATCAATTATCATCGATAAAGTTGAATTTGGGGGATAAAGTACAAGCTCTCCTACTTCTCAGTTCTCTACCAGACAGCTAAGAGACGCTGGTAGTCTCTCTCAGCAATTCGGCTCCAGGAGGCAAACTTACCATGTCGATGGTTAAGGATGCCCTGTTCAATGAGGAGGCCAGAAGAAAGGATGTTGGCATTGACCAGTCAAATGCCCTTGTCACTAAGAGTATAGGCAGACAACAAGAAGGTAACAAAGGCAAGGGAAGAAGAAGGAGTCAGAGTAGATGAAGGTCATAAGATCCACGGAGATCAAATGTCGGAGAAAGACCTACATACAAGTGTTACCATTGTGGCATGCAAGGCCACATGAAGAAAAACTGTCGCAAGTTGCTACGAGAGCAAGGCCAAGGCAGTAATCAGCCGAAGAAACAGGACGGAGAGATGTTAGTCACTCTCTCAGAGGACGTGGTCATTCTTTCTGACAATGAGGAGACATGCCTTCATTTTTCCAACCATGACGCTCAGTGGGTGGTAGACACTGCAGCTTCTTACCACGTCACTTCTCAGAGCGACTTCTTGTCGACGTACAAAGCCAGAGACTTTGGTACGGTGAGGATGGGAAACACTAGTTCTTCCAAGATCATGGAAATTGGTGATATTTAGAAAAAACAAATGTTGGATGTACACTGGTATTAAAGGATGTCCGACACGTGCCCGACCTTCGGTTAAATCTACTTTCCGGGATAGACCTCGACAGACAAGACTACGATAACCACTTCAGCAATGGCACTTTGAAGCTCACGAAAGGTGCTATATTTTTCATGCGAGGACATATTTCTGGCACACTTTACAAGACCCAGGTGAAGGTTTTCTCCGACAGCCTCAATGCAGTTGAAAATGAGGCTTCACCAAATCTGTAGCAACAAAGACTCGGTCACACAGGGAAAAAAATATTATTTACCTTGGCAAAGAAGAATCTCATCACAACTGCCAAGGATGTTGCATTAAATCCTTATGATCATTGCTTATTTGGTAAACAACATCGAGTCTCGTTCAGTTCCTCTAAAAATAGAAGATCAGAGTTATTAAGTCTGGTACACTCTGATGTTTGCAGTCCTCTGGAGGTGGAATCATTAGGCGGCAACAAATATTTTTTTACCTTTATTGATGATGCTTCACGGAAGGTATTGGTGTACTTCCTAAAGACGAAAGACCAAGTACTTGAAAGCTTCAAAAGATTCCATGTCATGGTAGAACGAGAAACTAGAACGAAGTTAAAGTGTCTCCGAACAGACAATGGAGGTGAATATACTTCCAAAGAGTTTGAAGCATACTGTGAAAATTATGGTATCAGACATGAGAAGATTGTTCCACGTACTCCACAGTACAATGGAGTAGTGGAGATGAAGAATCGAACCGTTGTGGAAAGAGCCCGATGCATGCTCAGTGTGGCAAAGCTACCGAAGCCATTCTGGGGTGAAGCTGTTCGTGCCGCCTATTATGTGATAAACAGATCATTGTCAGTACCATTGAATTTTGATATTCCGAAGAAGGTGTGGTCTGGTAGGAATCCTTCATATTCTCACTTAAGAATATTTGGGTGCAAAACATTTGCACATGTATCCAAGGAGCACAGGCAGAAACTTGATGTCAAGACCACTCTGTGCATCTTTATAGGCTACGGAGATGAAGAATTTGGATACAGATTGTGGGACTCAAAGGCCCAAAAGATCATCCGGAGCAGGGACGTGATGTTCCAAGGAAACTAGGCATATGACAACTTTGAAAATCCTATAAAGTCCAGCAGTTTAGTTCCAGTGCGCAGGACATTGTTCCAAACCTTGCACCATTACAGTTTGTCATAGATAATGACGAAGTGCATGATGAAGCTACAGAAGCAGAACAAGATGATGAAGAAGGTGTTGAGCAGGGGGAGCAACAACCCCCTTCACCAGATGCTGCAGGACCATCACAAAAGACATGTTGATAAAAGGTCGTTATTCGGGATAAGCTTGAGTAGTGCAGAGACATAGCCGGGATAAATGTCTGATTACATTTTCTCCTGATGGTTCTGAAGGGGGAGATTTAAAGGTTCCAGCTCCATCAGGTTCCAGCTCCCTAGTAGCCCACTCTAGCAGCCACTTGCCAGCTCCATTTATAGCCCACTGTAGCAGCCACCTTACTCACAGACAGGCGGTGGACAGGTGAAGGTTTGACAAAGCTTGCCCAATCTTTAAATTGTGTTCCCTCCTTCTTGACTATTTTGGCCAGAAGCTCCCTATAAATACGAAGCTTAGTGAAGGCTAAATGTGTGCCCAAGTTCAGTGAGGAAGAAACAAAGAGAGAGATTCGGGAAACATCTCAGTGAGAGTTTTGTAAAATTCTTGTATTTTATTTCCAGAGAGAAATAGAGATATCCTCTTTATTTATATCTTGTTTGTGGTATTTTTCTGGCGCTAGGTAACCAACAAATCTTTGTCACCTGATGATCTTAGATTTATAACCAAAGGAACATTGAGCACGTGGGAGACACTTAGATCTGGGGTGCAACTATTGGAGTAAATTCTAGCTGATAGTACTATCTAGGAAGTACGGATACAGATACGGAGACGGGTGTTGCATCTAATACGATACGAACACGAAAATACGACAAAGTTAAAAAATATGGGACACATGTACGACTATTAAAATAATATAATATTAATTATTCCTACCGGATATCAAAACCATAAGGATTGTTTCCAGCCATGAAAGAGCTCTAACTTTGTCTTGTCTTTTTTGCAGGAGAGTCTCCAAAAATTTATATAGGGGATAAAGGTCATTTAGTTCAAACTTGTGGTGGTTTGCTAACACATTCCAAGAACTAGGTTCATGGATGGATCAAGGGTAGCTTGAATGATATACTTATCCCTGGAAAGACTTTCACCTGCCGAACATGTTCCAAATGGAATTAAACACAATCAAATATTTGGCTTTGACCGCGACCCTGCAGTCGACAAGCTATGCTAGCAGGTAGGGGAGCAGAGGCTGGTCCAAATGACAGAAGCCTACCTTCAAGCAGTTTAAACGTGGACAAACCTGTGGGTGCTATTGATTGAGTTGAATCTTTGTCATCAGATGATCTTAGAATTATGGCCAAAGGAACATTGAGTAAATGGGAGACACCTAGATCTGGGGTGCAACAATTGGAGTAAATTCTAACTCATGGTACCATCAACTAATGATGAGCAAAAACATAGGACCAAGTATTGCCACCATTGCATTCAATATTTTCATCGATGCTTTGGAATGGAAAAGGTAATTGGTGAATAAACCATTCATGGCTCCAAATACTTTATGTCTGAAGGTCACAATGGAGCATTGGGATTCTCTTGTATGAAATTCTGACTGAACAGCTGTCATTCAAGCATTCAAATAGAAAGAAGATTTATAGGAAGATCATCAACGAGAAAGGGAAGCTTCAACCACGCCAAAGCATAGAAGCTCACTCTTTGCTCAAAGGATTTGTGCAAAAGGGCTCATTGAAAAGGTTAGGCGGCAGAACCAGGGGAGGAGAAGAGATCAAAAGCAATAGATGATTTTGTTCAATCCTTGATAATACATTTCTCTGCTACCGACCTCATAATGTTGTTGAATTTTCTCGGACTTCTTCTATCTATTTCAATGTTGTTGAGTTCAACAATGTTTATTTTGGAAAAAATTGATGGCTTCAACTTTGAGCACGTATAGCAACCAAAGAAGGATGGTGACTTCTGAAGCTTGTACTTTTTACTTTCTTTTAAACATCTTCACCTTATCTAGATTTTTGCTGATTAACGAGAGTTATTAGGTATTAAAAAATAACCAATTTGTGGGTTTCTATCTATCCCCTGCAATAATGTTGTCGTATTACTTTTTATGTGGAAGAAAATATCAAGATATTGTCACACCCCTACCCCGGATCACATAGGATGGACAGCGGACTGGCCACCAAGGCCTTAACCAACAACCCTGTCATAATAAATACAAAATATAGTAGAAGAAAAATAATAAAGTGATTTATTCCACCAACCTAATGAATTCCAGATGAATAAAGTAAACATCACCAACATCATTATTAAACTCATCTAAAACAATAATTAAACCATAATGCTCACTATTCTAAGCATAAGCAACATTATTCCCCAAACAACTGAATATTTGTCTCAAAACTATAAAAGACATTTATTCCTGAAGACCTACAATAAAATAAATCTTCAAGTCTTCTAATCCCTTGTATGTCAACAGACTTACTCCCCACCTTGATCCTATCCTAAAAAAATGTTATATGTTTGAGTGAGCATAATGACCCGTGAATGGCAACCACCTCTAATGAGATGTGAAAATACATTCCACAGTTTATATAGGAAAATAAACTTTGATACACACATAAGTACAAAAAATTGTACCCCAACCACTCCCACATAATCATTTATACAAAATAATTTCATGATCACAAATAATTTTATAAATAAAAAGATATTTATAATTCAAAATACCACTCATTTTTTCAAATAACTTTTTAATTGAAAAGACATTTATAACCCAAAACACTCACACACACATTTAGTCTCGAATACATTTATCAAATCATGTATGTTACCACTAGCCTGGTAATTGGCCCCGTCTCTTATCATCACTAGCCTGATGGCTGGTCCCGTCTTTTGTTACCACTAGCTTGGTAACTGGTCTAATCTCTTGTTATCACTAGCCTGATGACTAGCCCCTATGTGCACATCCCTATACCGACCATGCCGATATATAATCTCGTTACCATTCAGACCTGGTAACTCAATCCCCGTCTCATAAACATGATTTTCACACATACCAAAATTTTAGCTTTAGTCCCAACGCACACAAAATTTTCCTTTTATCACCAAAACAATGATATAAAATCCTCACATAAGTTTTTCAAAGTTCACATGTATAACAGTTCACAATTAAAATATTTCATTACAACCCCAAACATCAACACATATATCATATGTCTGAAAAATTCACACGCACGCACCCACACATTTAATATAAAAAATTCTCTCAAAAGAAGTAATAAACTACTCATCTTGATTTTCAAAATCCAATTCAAGACAGTCTTTCCCAACCTCAATGCAATTACCACCTAATCCAAAATAACATATAACAATCAATCCTTATTCCTAACTTCGTTGTTTCGCGATTCTATATTTAATTTTTATACTTCCTACTTATTGATATATACTTAATATATCTTTTACATATAAATATTATTTCTAATACGAGGTAATGGGGTATTGAAGTATTCTGGGCTGTTTAGGAAAAAGTTTCTAAAGTTTTGGGGTCAAATCATAATTTTTGAAACTTTTAAAATCAAAGTGTAATTTTTTAAAAAACGAATTTTCTGTTTTCATGGCTGCCATAAATTTTCTAAAATTCTATTCTTCTAACTTACCAAGTAAAAAAGTAGTTAAAAAATTTAGAAGAACAAAAGGGTCAAAATAAAACTCTTTGAAACTAAAGGGGACGTTTCCATAATTTTTAAAATCCCATCTTCTTCAACATACGAAAGTTGCAGGTTCTGCAACTTCCTCCTTCCTCTTTGTTTTCTTTTTGTTTTGTCAGACATTAAATAAATAAATTCTTTAAAGGCCTCAAAAACAATAAATCTATATTAAGTCTCAAAATACTTAAATCAACGAATAAAACTCATTTATATATTCATCACTATTCTTCACCATGAACATATAGATATATATATGTGTGTGTATATATATATATATATACATATAAAAGTATTCCTTATCATTGTTTATGATAACCTTAATACTATGTAATTTAATAACTTACAAAACTACCAAAAATTAATGAATTCATACCTTTAATGAGTCCACTTTTTTTTTTCCTTGTCGTTCTTCTTTTACCTTCTCTTTGTCTCTCTCTTTCTTTCCTTCTCTCTGCCGCTGCCTATTCCTTCCAGCCTAACAATACTAATAATATATGAGGCAACTAGGGCAGTCAATTTACTTATAAGACACGATAGTTATATCCCTTAAACGTCACTTAAGTCCCTCTAATTTCTTAGAATTATAGTTTTAACCGTAACATATTAGTGTACAACCAATTTTAAATTTTCTAAATAACTTCCTATCTTTTTATTTTTATTATTATTATTGTTATTTCAATTTTTTCTTATGTTTTACACTGGGTATTACAGATATGATAAAGAATATTTGCCGTATTTAATACATACTGTGTGCCATTTTTATTTTCATCGTTTGTCAAAAATATCTAGTTTCTGTTGGGATGTTATATGACTCTGTTACAATATGGTAAGATGTTAACCTTCATACTCTGTGTTTACAGATATAAATCTTTATTAGGAGTTATCGTAAGTGTCGTTTGGGTTCTGAAGAATGTGCTTCCAATGTATAAACAGTGTTAGTAGGATACACCTTTCCTATTGTAAGTAGTTTTGTCCCCTTCCCCCCAGCAACTTGTCTTTCTCTCTCTCTCTCTCTCTCTCTCTCTCTCTCACACACACACACACAAAGATTCACAAAACACTTTCAGACTCTGCTTAGTCGCTAAGTAGCAGAAATTTCCTTCTGAAAAAGGAGAGATGAAAGAGAGGTTTCTTAAGCTAATAAGGTGAAGTTTTGGTCAAGAAACCATTGTATGTGCATTCAGGTGCAGTTTTCACAAGTCAATGTTGAATGTTAGCCCTTTGAAATGCAAACTCAAATTTGAAAGAGTAATGTTACACTGACCAAATTTTGAGACCAAATTTAGAGCTCAAATGACATGGCAGTTGAGTTGGGCCTTTTTGTTTGGTGCAAAGTCATTTGGGTCCCAATAAAAACATCAACTAATATGTTGCCATGTCATTTGGGCTCTAAATTTGGTCTCTGTAGCATTACTGAATTTGAAAAGTGGCAATTAATATGAAACAATTCATGCAATCCCTCAGTTTGCATACTACACGTGCTTATTTGGTTGTCGTATTATAAATAAATGGATTGAATTAATGAATATAGTCTAATACAATCAATATGAACAAAAGACAAGATTAAATGAGGTCCAAAAATAATTAGACGTATTTAAACAAATTATAATCAAATTCAGTATTTAATCTGCTTATAATACACCAACCAAATGAGTCTTGCGCAATTAACTTCTTGAACTCTAATTCAACTCGGTTCCGGGGGCGTCTGAATAGTATTATGAAAAAAGCCTACGTTTTAGGCCCCAATTTTGAAGAAGGCCCCAAATTTTTAAATATTATAAATGATATATATATAAAAATTAAATTTATAAATATTTTAAGTCCTATAAAAGGGTCTTATAAAAATACAAGTTCAATAAAAAAAATTAAGGTCTCATGTCAAGGAAGGCCCATAATTTATCGATGTACAGTAATAGTCCAAACAAAAAATTTAAATCCTTGCCTAAACAAAATATTTCAATTTTAATAGATTGGGCCTATTAATTCAGCCGTAAAATTAAAAGGCCATAAAATTTATTTTTTAAAATAAAGAAAATAAAACTAACTGTAAAACTAAATTTATTAAAAAATCTAGTTTTAACCCATAAAAAATCAAGTTTAAATATGGTAACAAAAACTTGAATATAGAAATTTAATTAATATTTTTGTATTGAAAAAAATAAAAAATTAAAATTATTATTATTAAAAATAAAAAGGCCTTATTTATTGTTTCCGCTTTAGGCCCCAAAAAGTCTCGGGCCACCCCTGCTCGGTTCACAAGTAAGGCACTTTGTGTCCCGCTTTGACAAAAGATAGGTATGAAATACATGATATAAACAAGACATTGTTAAATGGCCATGCTAAATGCACCCAAAATGTTGAAAGCTCTAGTAGTTTGGATCGGATTTGGATCCTTGTCCAATTTGCCCCAATTTCCATTCAGAACCGTCCATGGTGGAACCTTTACGCGACCCATGAGGGGAGTCTACTAATTTGACCGTGGATGTTGAAATGAGAAAAAAAAATGAATACTTTCTTAGAACTACACTTGTTGCAGGGATTAGTCACCGTAACATTCCATTCCAGCTTACATTTTATTTCTGTTCAGGTTTGGAATGTGCCGATGACAAGATCTTCAAATGAACATGATTGGCAAGAACCTGCAGTTCGGTTGGAAAAAGAGGCAAGAAAGATGAAGAAGCTATGTAATTAGAGGAGTGCAATGTTGATGAATATTGAATATTGAGTTTGAGTGACATGAAACTTTGTTTTAGTGTACACGTTAACTAGAAGTCCATTTCACAAAACTGGAGATTCTGAGTACAAGTCTCTTTTTTAATTTTTATCTCACACATATCTTCTCCTATCTCATCACCCAATTCTATCATATGTTTAATCATTTATTATTTGATTAATTTGTAGTTTAACACAATTTATTGTTCCATACATTGCTCATACACGATAATGTACATGTGTTGAAATTTTTTTGTCGAATTATACATTTTGAGAAAATTTTGATGTTCTTTTAAAAAAAATAATAGATAGAAATTAATTTTAAATGATGTAATCAAATAAACAAAGAAATAAAAAATTGTTATTGAGTATAGTGGAATTAATTTTTTAAAAAATCAAATTTTATGTTTTATGGTGTCTTCAGGGATGTGTTATAATTAGTTATTCAAATTTAAATTAACATTCAAGTAAAAACTTGATTTGATACAAAAGACTTCAATAAACAAACTCAAATTAAAAAAAAAAACCCAAATTTAAAATAGAATAAAGATGACTATTGGATCTTTAAAAGAGGGTGAAATCTCATCATTAAAAATTTGGATAAGGATTTGAGTGTCCCTTGAGTTGAATAAAAAAATGAGTTTCACTTAATTTGGCATAAGTTTAAGTCAAATGTTAGAGCAATTTTTTTAAGCTTTTTTACTTAAATTTAAATTTGAGTCTAAATTTAAGTCAGGGTTGAAGATGTTCTCATAAGATTTTATTCAATTAATTGTTTAGTAAATAGTTATAGGCGGGTCACATATGTGGAATATTAATCGGGTGCTCTAAGAGCAACAACACTAATGCTATACTATTTCTAAAAAACTACTAAATCAATTTTTTTTCGAGAATTACCCATAAACAATTAAATTAAATTAAATTAATGTCAAATTAATCACCCTCAAACAAGATTGGAGAATGAATTTCACATAGCTAATGTAAAAGCATTCAATATGCAATGAAAATCAGTAATTAGTTAGAAGTTGAACCGTTCCACTCCTTTCCCATTCCCACTTGTTTGACATAGTGCTGCCATACATAAAAAAAAAAGAGCTTCACCGGTTCAAAGCTTCTGTCAGACACTCTCTCTATATGCGTTGTGATAACTTGAAGAGGTAGTGAATCTCTCACTATTTTAACTGAAAAGAAGTATTACACCCTCCGTCTGGTATATTATTTCCTGTATTTTTTTAAGATATTAATTTTGTTCCTAAAAAATAAAGAAATGAAAAAGTTAAGACTAAAAAATAAGAAAACTTTCGCCTCCACCTCATCAAAGGAAATGGTGGGTTTCTACCGGAAAGGGGAAGGGATTTAACCATTTGAGGTAGGGAAGGATGGAAGGGTATAAGGGTAAAGGGGGAAGCATGAATATTTGATAGAGGGGAAAATAGGTGTAAAAGGTAATCATCTCTTTTCAAAAAGGTAAGGATCACGTGAATTTGACATATCTAACTTTTGTCAATTTTTATTGTCTAAAAATAACTATTAGAAATATTCAAATTTAAAGGGGCTATTTGTTGAAATTAAAACCTGAAGGAATGAGTTGCAAACTACCCAAAGTTGAAGTAGACATTTTGTAATTAATCCTAAAATAATTTCATGAGAGTAAATACATAGTTACGTAAGCCACATGGAATGATTTAATTTGACGAGATCAATGCATTTTATTACATAATTTTGAATTAAAAAAATCTAATACTCGATGAGAAAAGATTCCATCAACATTCTCTCTCCTAAAATGAATGTTATAGTATGTAGTAAACATATATTTAGAGGGAAGAGAGAGTGCGTGTGTGTGTGTGTGTGTGTTTGAGAGAGATGTAAAAGGGGAAGATGGTAAGAGAGAAACTTGGGACAGTTAAGATATTTTAAGTTATCCTATTAATAAGGAATTAAGTTATTCAAAAACAAAGGGCCAATGGTATAATGCCAAGTCAAATTTAATAATTTAAAAAATAAAAATTCAAGAAATTTGGGATGAGATTTTGGAGTTCATCCAAACCCATTACATTGATATATACTAACAGTATCCAATGCACAGACAACGATGAAATTACAAGAATGAAAGACAGACAGAATGAAGATTATAAAAGAATCAATTGTGAGTAGTGAAGATTGATACGAAGATTTATGTGAGAGTGGAAAGTTAAGAAGGATAAGAGAAGGAGAGTTGTGCGTGGAGGAAGCCACAAACTGGTGGAGTGTGGATTGGAAGTTAGATAGATATTGTGGGAGTCCTTGCAAATTGGAACTCTAAGGTAAAAGAAATTAGAAGTCTAGTGACTTAAAGGATACATATAAGTTTAATTCAAAATTCAAATAATTGCAACCCTAATTCGAAATAATTTTAGTTCAAATAAATTGCATGAAAATATGTATTGGTCAATAGTAGTGTCACATATTAGATTTTAAGAAAGTTAAATAATAAAAATCAAGAAAATAGAATTGAGGTTTTGGAGGTTGCATGAAAAATATACATTGACCAATAGTAGTGCCACATATTAGATTTTAATAAACTTAAATAATAAAAAATTTAAGAAAATAGGATTGAGGTTTTAGAGGCCTCTTCTCCTTTGTGAGTAATACTATTTGTACTTAAAAAACTGACCTAATTTGTTGACATAATGATGTTGTTTCAATAGAACCATTGGATCAACATCAAATTCCAATGTTTGATAGGTTCCATAGTTAGTCTAAATGTCACAGTGAATTATATTAGCAAATTAGGCCAGTAAATTAGGTCACAATAGCAATGCTCCTCGTTTGTAGATACATATCTCTCTCTCTCTCTCTTTATATATAATAAAGTAAAACGAAGTTTGAATCCAAAAGACAAAGAGAGGTCCAGATCGTTTTAAAACAAAATATAAACACATCCAACGAATAATATAATCCCAACATAAAAGGCAGTTTAGATCTTCTAAAAAATTTTGATCTAATGGTCTACAGTAAATATTAAATATTATTTTCCCGCCCAACAATTTTTTCTGGATCACGTCTCTTTCCTCCGAAATCTCTCAAATCTTCTCCAATCTCATCCAAAACGCAGATCCCGGCTTATCCGCACACACGGCACCCCAAGCGTTCCAGTCCAAGCCAAACTCTCTCTTTCTCTCGTCTGCAGATAAAGACCTAACTCAGCCCCTTATCTCTTTCTCTCTCACCAATCGCTCCTCTGCCATGGCTCAATCAGCAAATGTCACTTAGGTGACTCTCTCTCTCTCTCTCTCCATTTGCACCCTCTCTATTTCACGCATACACACATATTCGACTCTCACACATCTTTAGTTGTTTTATAATTTGTGATTTTTTTATTTTAGATTTGAGACAGGACTTGAATCTGCTTGGAAAGAAGATTCACTAGAAATTGCGATTATTTGAATTTTTTGGTTTGATTCCATTTGTTGTTCGATTCGGATTTGTGGTTTCATACTGATTTTGTTTTTTCAATTTGATCCTCAGGAAATTCCAACAGTGTCTCAGCCCAGCCAACGCTATAGCCAATTGTCAGTGTGAAGCAAATCGAACGCCACCAGAACGTCGTCGTACTGGCAAGTATGATTTCTATCTCTCTGCTCCTTTCTTTTCTCTACCTCTCTCTTTGGAAAATCTCCTTCACCACCAGAACCACCAGTTTCTACTATTAACCCCTCGGACCCCTACAACTCACACACACACAAATTCACACGTCTCCAATCCATGTACATGCTTAAACTCTCTACTTCTCTCCTTCTCTCTTGTTTTCTGCTTCTCTCTGTTTCCATTCTCCCCTCTCTGTTTCTTTATCCCAGAACACTCACATCGCACAATGCTCATAAGGTGTTTGATCAAATGCCACAGAGGTGTTCCATACACAAAACTTTCACAGCACATTGTGCACACACTCAGTGCACACAGAGCACACACTTTTTATCACAGAACACACACAAATGAGAACTAAATCAAAGCTTTAAAACAAATGGAAGAAAGGGGGCAAAACTGGTAGAACGTATGACTCAAAAGAAACTTGAACCATGTTCAGTGTATCAAAACAGAGAAATGAAAGTAGAGTTGGTAAATCATTCAAGCCTTTAATACAAAAGATGGATTCCCATACACACACCACCATAGTCCATCGAATAATATATTTCAGTTCATTTCTTTTAGTTTTTTGATTTATTGTTATTGTATTGAATTTTTTGCTTGATATCTATTCGTATTGACCTAAAAGTAGGGGTATTTTTTTTTCGTTTGTTTAATGGCTTGATTCATGGGTTGTTTCTACCCTAGAGTTTGTGTTCATTTTTTGCTTGATCACCCGAAATGGATTCAATTCTTGGCTGATTAATTATTTTGAGTATTATATTTGAGTTTTTGTTGCTTAAAAAACATGTGAATTTGGATTGTTTTTTCAGAACTCTTTCGAACATCTAATATTTCTTTCGGTGTGTTGTATAGGATTCGTTGCTTCAGGACTTGAACGTTAATGAATCTAATAACATCGGTGCAACCTTCGTCACATCAACATCTCAAGCTTCAACACCAGCAATGATTACAGTGTCATCGTCATCTTTTTCTACACAACGGTGTCATGTGGTGGCAAAGCCGCTACCATCATATTGGATTTCGAAGAGCTAGACTCTTTTTGGTATGTTTTAATTGCAATGCAAAAATCCAATGTGGCTATCTAACGGTTACTTACGACATCTTCCACTATCATTTTATTTTGTTCAGCCCATTCTCAGAGTTCACCTCAGTTGTGCTATGTCATTGTTGGATTTTAGAGTTTTAAATATTTAATTTTAGTCATTTAATTTGATTTCTCGGTTGATTTTGCCACTTTTGCTAATTGTTTTTAATAAGTTTCATAAGTTGAGTTGATTTTCTCCACCGCATCAACCAAATTGGTTTGGTTTGGTTTGTTTTTTTTTGGTTGCTATTAGTGTTAATTTCTTCCGTCACATTTGTTTAGTTTCTTTATAAATGATAATGCGTTAGTTCTCCTAATTTGAACAACTGATGCATTTGAAGAATAGTGGCCAAGGAAAAATATACATATGCCCTTAACGCACTTAATTTTTGTTAATGCCCTTTGTCTACCACTACTATCCACGACTGCACTTTTCTATTTTGTTCATCCATGCTGCTCCCTTGTTCTCCCCATAGTATGAGTTTCTTTTCTTTGATTAACTCTTCATTTTACGAGCATCGGCTTGAAAAATCAGAATACATCCTGTGATGCTATACTAGATTCAATTCTTTTATGAATATTGTAAAATATTTGTAGTATGTTGTGTTGGTCCAATTGCTCTTAGTAGTTGTTATTATGTTCTTTTTAGACAAATTTTTGTAGTTATTATGTTCTTGGTAGATTGAGTATGTTCTTGAAGACACTGTATCATCATAATAGTATTCAACACCGTTGCTAGGTTTTTATGTTTATTACTATTATAATGTTGTGGTAGTTGGTAAATGGTTATGTCAATTGACCCCAAAAAAATGGAGGACTACAGTGTGATAGTGAGTCCGGTAATTAGTTTGATATTGCTGATTTTGTATCTAAAAGGTCTAGGTTGATTGAAGATTTTTCTGACCGACGATAATTCTCATTTTTTCTACTTGGTATTTTTTTTTTTGTGTGTTGCATAGTGTCTTTAGGCACAATGTTTGATTATGAATTGTATTTACAGGTTGGTATTGTCAATTGGAACATGTTTTCAAAGGGCACTTTGTCGAATTTTTTATAAAGATAAAAATTGGTTTATTTCAACTACTAAAATTTTGTTTGTTACACCAACTATTTTGATCTAAGATTCATGTGTGGAGTCATAACTACATGTAATATGTTGTGGATAGTAATGGTACTGAATAGGTGATTAAATGTTGCAATAGTGGATCATGGTGTAATGAAAGTTACTAATAGATTTTTAAGGTACGATGATAAAATATATAATTGTGTATACATGTTCAATTTTTTTTTTAGTTTTGTTTTTAGAGATAATTTTGTTCATGTTTTTTATATATATTCATTGGCTCTAGATATTTATTCTTATTGTTATGTGCGCCACTTTTTTCTCTTGCTAATGTTCATTTTTTTAGTTTAAATTTTTTTTTTTGTTTCACAGTGCCTTCAGACATGGGTAAAAAAAAAATCAAATTGGTTTTCCAATCATTGAGCTTATATTCCTAGCACTTTCAACTTAACAATGGAGAAAACTTTCAACTTATCATTGAACCTTCTTTGGTTTATTGGTTTGTGGATTGAGGTTTGGTGAGCTTTGTTAATTGATTAGAGAGATCTTTTTTCATGGAAGAAAGACATCTTGCCATTGAACTCATGGATATGCATCAATAGAAAATGGTGGAGTTTAGGACTTTTAGATCGAGTACCTTATGATGGAACTGAAGCTAATGACTTTGATGGGTTTTGACTTGCCTTTGAAATGTAACGTATATGAAGGTAATAAATTCTTAAATCAAGATCATTATTATTGAGATGCAAGAGATCACTTGGTGTTTTTATTTTTTAATTTCTTGCGTTTAATGCATACGACCACCACTCTCCCCCCCCCCATGTTTTGTTCTACCACCATTTCTTTGATGCGTTCATTCTTTGCTTTAATTTTGCAGGTTATCTCTAATTCACACACTTACGCCATCATTAAATTTACTGGTAGTTCTATTTGAGTAGATATCACAGAAGAGTTGGTTGATGTGGGTTTCATTTTTTTGTTTGATTTGAATTTGAGTTATCTCTTATATCCGATTTGAATTTGTTTCCTTATGTGGGTTTGATTGCTCTTGAGACTTGATTGCCTATTAGGTTAAGACTCTGTTTCTAATCGCCACGTGGTGTAGCAATGTAATTTGTGGCCTTCAATGTATTTTTCTCGACATGTTCCATATGCACAACTTATCTAACTTTTCATATACGAAGTATATACGTTCTTATTAAACTTTTCTACATACCCTGTCTCTCTTTAAATTCAATAACATGTGGTTCATAATGTTGAAAAAATTGTTTCTACATTAGTCTTATATTATATAAGTTGTCATTAATATTCTATTTAAGAACGGGGTTATTTATAATTGACAACGACCTATTTTTTTTTTTAAACAGTGGGTCCATATTTATTGGTGATTTAAAAAAATTATAACATACCTTTAGGCATGTGTAATTATTTATAATGTTTTGTTTGTTATATAGTGCATTTAAACACGGGCAATTACTAGTCTATATAATAAAGTAGAACGAAGTTTGAATTCAAGAGGCAAAGAGTGGTCCATATTGTTTTGAAACAAAACATAAAAAATCCAACTGACAACGTAATCCCCACATAAAAAACGGTTCAGATCTTCTCAAAATTTTTGATCCAACAGTGCACAGTGATGACCGAATTTTATTTTCCCGCCCACCTCCTCTCTCATGCGTCTCTCTCTCTCACACCTCTGCCTCTCACCCTCTCTCTCTCACTTCTGCCTCATCCCAAAATCTCTCAAATGGAATCCATCTCAATCTCTCTTCTGTCAATCTCAATTCTTCATTCTCTTTTTGTGTCAATAGTCGCTACAAATGACAGTGACGCTGAAGCACTATGTGTGTGTGTGTTTATGCCAAATTCTGATATTAAATTTCTTAATGATACCGCCAGCAGCGTCAGAGCCATTATTGCCACCGCCCACTAATGCATTCTAAGTGATTGACAGAACGCCAAAGAGAAGAAACAATTTTACCCACTTATTTTTTTGTAAAGGATCTATGTTCATTCTCTTGGCCTGCATTGTTTTTTTCTCTCTTTAATACCCAGTTTCCAAATTTCATGCATTTTGTTATTGTTTTTGTGTTGGGTACACTATCATGGAAGAGTCATTCTCCGCTCAAATTTTTCCCTTTTGATCAACATTTTCCAATCAAATGAAGTACTAGTTTTAATGTTTTAGTTAGAATTAGAGTTTCAATTGATTCCTATCAACTCTTCAATCAGTTTGGTCAATTGGGTTTTAATCATGCGATTGCAACTTCAGGCCCTCATGGTGTTAAGGTCCAGATGAAAGTTTTGGGCATATTTGGAAGTGGTGTTCATCATTTCAAGGTAAACTGCTCAAACTGCCAACATTTTCCAATCAAATGAAGTACCAATTTTAATGTTTTAGTTAGAATTAGAGATTCAATTGACTCCTATAAAAAAAACAATAACGAAAGGCATAGAGAGAGAAGGAGAGGAGAAAGGTACGCTTTGGATATTCACTTTTATGTGTGTGTATGTATTATGCTTACATTTTCCGTTTGAGATCGGATTTTTTGTTGAATAAGAGATTTTTGTATATAAGTATGTATATGCATGAATAACTGTTGCTTTTAGTCTCTGTGTTGCGAATTTGTGATTGCCTTTGTGTTTGAAAATTCATGTTTTCGATAGGAATTAGTGATTGAGGATATATAACCGTCAAAATATTGTCAGTCTCCTTTACAATTTATTGGATAGGAAATTGTGATTGAGGAATTTGTGTTTTGGATAGGAAAAAAGAAATTGATAATTGTGTTGTTTCGTTTTGGGTTTGGAAAAAAAATTCTATGAAACTGTATAAATATTTAGGGAAAATTTGTTAATCCTAAAATTTTCATGATGTTTATTTTGTTATTCAAAAGCTTCCCTGTGAATTGAGTAACAAGTAAATAATGCTACCTTTTTAATATTTCAGTGGTAGTTCAGTTCAGAGAGACAATGAACTAAGAATAACCAAAAGCTACACAATATAGACATCACAAAAGAAACAAGTCTCAACACAATAACCTAAACAATGAGATATATGCAACCTTAGTAATAGAATTGCTCATAACTTACAACAAAACATATATCATAATTTATTGGCAGCATTGCAGCATTCAAGAGCAGCAATTTGGGCACCGAATCAATCTGTTCTCATTGCAATCCGAGCACCTCCTCAATTTCCCTTCCTCTTCCTTAAACACTTTTCGACTTCCATTACAATTTAGGCACGAAACAAACCTTGCATCCCCACAACTGTCACAAACAATCCCTGGATCTTGAGTTAGGAATCCTTCCAAAAGCTTTGCCAACTCTCCAACCTCATGAAGTTGTTTAATCTCATCCACACCACCAATATGCTTCCCTCTAATAAACACTTGTGGCAAACTCACAGCCTTCCCTCCTAATACACTCTGCAATTCCTTCCTATACATTGAATCCATACATATGTCCCTTTCATCCACAAACACCCTAAAGCCCCTAAAGATTTATATTAATCACAATAACAGTGGATATAGATCAATGCTAAATGTTCATTCACCCAATCTATATATTAGGAGATTTATCTTAATCATGAATCAATCTATAAATATTCATTCATGTTTCTCCACATGAGTTCTCTGTTTCTCCAAATAAGCTCTTTATCCATGTTAAACTGAAAGAATAACCCTGAAATAAACACAATCATACCATCCTACAATTAGATGCTTAAAACAAAGTAGCAGCTGGAACAGTCACTGTTCACGTCACTGTTCAGCTGCTGCCCTCAATTCATTCAATACAACAGCTGCTCTCTCTTTCTAGTTGTTACTTCTCTGCTATTAAAGTGCAGCTGAACCATTGTTTCAGCTTACATGTCTGAGTCTTTTAGCTGGAATTTCGAGCAGGCTATTTTTTGATTGATTTCAAGTAGGCTATTTTGTTATTGGTTTCACATTTCAAGCAGGTTGTTTTGTTATTGGTTTCACATGTCTGAGTCTTTCACACTTCTATTTTTTTTTATTGGTTTCACATTGTTGCCTCAACTATCATTCACTTCCAAATCATACTTTTCTTTTTAAGAAATATATTTTTACCGGAAAAGCTTCCATCCTCCCAGTGTGAACAACTCCATGAAATACTACATACAACATGTCAGTTAGAGTGCAGACAGTATCAAACAATAGCTTAGGCCTCTCTTTTGACCTATTGGTAATCACTATGTAATCCTTTTCAATATAATCAAATATTGTCACATGTGGTCTTGAGCTCCTATCATCAATTCTCCCACATTCAAATTTGTCAACCTTTTCATAGTCCCGATCAGCAAGCATGATCTGATGTAATCTTCTCTCCCTATGTGTAAATAAAGAGGTGAAAGTGTCATTTTTGTTGCCTTCAAGTCATTGTTTCCCTTAAGACTATTACAAAGAAATTTCTTTATTGTGGAGAGCCGCTTTGTATCGTCAATTGCACACCCTATAGCATCATCTGTCACATGAACAACAACTGCAGCTCTAGCATTATGTGTTCATTTTTTACAAGTAAC
>CM042185.1:40186111-40243844 GCA_023539305.1 Ilex asprella
ACGTTCATGAACTGAATAGTTCATCGCGAGCTAAGGAGCTCTTTTAATTTTATGAACTGAATAGTTCATCGCGAGCTAGAGAGCTTTTTTTGCTCGGTGTCAGACTATTTATCAACAACTGGATGCTTTATTCGACAAATTGATTGGTTACAAAAGAGACTTACTGAAAAA
This sequence comes from Ilex asprella, assembly GCA_023539305.1. Lineage (NCBI taxonomy): Eukaryota > Viridiplantae > Streptophyta > Magnoliopsida > Aquifoliales > Aquifoliaceae > Ilex > Ilex asprella. The sequence goes on from CM042185.1 coordinate 40,186,283, forward strand.
ACCTTTTAAGGTGCTCTGCGTTTCACGAGTCAGGCGGGATTTTTCCATCCTCCGTCTGCAACTCGTAGTTCCCAGGCCTGACCACCCTTGATATAACATAAGGTCCTTCCCAATTAGGTCCTAGCTTCCCATGAGTTGGGTCTTTTCTCGCAAGCAGGAGTTCCTTGAGTACTAGGTCCCCAGTCTTAAAGTCTCTGCGTTTGACCCTTCTGTCATAATACCTTGTTGTTTTCCTCTGGTATTCCCGGATGCGACGTAGGGCCTAGTCTCTTTTTTCATCCAACAGGTCCAAGTTTACTAGAAGTGATTCATCATTACGTTTTGTATCTGAAAACTCCGTTCTGGGTGACAAGAGCCCCACCTCGACTGGTGCTACTGTTTCTGTACCGAAGGCCAGGGCAAACGGGGTTTCCTAGGTCGCTGACCTAGCCGTGGTCTTGTAGGCCCATAGGACCTCGGGAAGGTATTCCACCCATTTGCCTTTCAAATTTGTCAACTTAGTCTTCAGAGCTGCTTTTATGGTTCTGATGGTGACTTCTTCTTGTTCGTTGGATTGAGGGTGAGCCGGGCCAGAAAAATAGTTTTTTATCCCGAGCTCAGCACAAAATTTTTTAAACTTAGCATTGTCAAACTACTTTCCGTTATCGGATACCACGGCTCTTGGAACACCGAACCTGCAAACTATTGATTTTCAAACAAAGTTCTGTACTTTTTGTTCAGTGATTGTTGTCAATGGTTCGACCTCCGCCCATTTGGTGAAATAATCTACGCCAAGTATGGCAAACTTGGATTGTCCCACACCAATGGGGAGGGGCCCGAGTATGTCCAAACCCCATTGTTGGAACGGCCAAGGGCTCACAACCGAGGTCAATAACTCGGACGGTATGTGAGAGATGCTAGCATGCTCTTGACAACTCTTGCATTTTTTAACTATGTCGGTGGCGTCCTTGAGCATGGTGGGTCAATAGTATCCTTGCCTTAGTGCTTTCCCTGCCAAGGTCCGAGCTCCAATATGATTACCGCAGATGCCTTCATGGACTTCTCTGAGTACGTAGTTAGCATCTTCATCCCCCACGCATTTGAGGAGTGGTGTCGAAAAACCCCGTTTGTACAATCTTACTTATAAGACAGAGAACCTAGCGGACCTGGTTCTTATCTTAGCGGCCTTCTTGGGATCTTCGGGGAGGGTTCCGTTCTGTAGGTATCCCATGTTGGGATCCATCCAGCTTGGCTAAGCTAAAATCGGGAACGCTTCTCCTCCCTTCATTGTGACCGTAGGCTCTGCCAAGTACTCTACTGGTATTAGTCTATCCAAATTCTCCTGCGAGGCGGTGGCTAACTTCACCAGAGCATCTGCTAGAGAATTTTTCGACCTGGGGACATGCTTGATCTTGACTTGCACAAATTTTTTGATTAGTTCTTGTACTTTCTTGAGGTATAGGACCATCTTCTCGCCCCTAGCTTCATAGGATTTTTCTATCTGTTTCACCACAAGTTGAGAGTCATTGCAGACCTCTAACTGCTCTACCTCCACAGAGTAAGCGATATTGAGCCCGGCAATAACAGCTTAATACTCGGCCTCGTTGTTTGAAGCTTTAAACCCAAATCTGAGCGCGTATTCAACATCTATCCCATCTGGGGAGGTCAGAATTAGGCCGGCGCCACTCCCTTGGGCGTTAGCAGCTCCGTCTACTGAAAGTTTCCAAACATGGAGGTCGGGCATTAGCTGCGTTGCCTCTTTGGGTGTAGCCGTTGTGAACTCTACAATAAAATCTGCCAAAATCTGCCCTTTGACGGTTGTTCTCGGCTTGTATCGTAAATCGAATTCGCTGAGCTCGATGGCCCATTTGACAAGTCTTCCTGAAGATTCTGGTCTGTGCAGTACCTGCTTCATTGGCTGTTCTGTAGGGATTTCTATAGTATGAGCTTGGAAATACAGTCTGAGTCTCTTGGCTGTTGTCACTAGAGCTAAAACCAGTTTCTCCATTTTTGAATATCTTTCCTCTGTCCCCCTCAGAGCTCTGCTGCAGTAGTAGACTGGCTGCTGAGCTCTGTCTCGATCCCTAACTAGTGTCGCGCTGGTTGAAAAATTCGAAACCGCTAGGTAAAAGGTGAGTACCTCCTCTTCCAAAGGGCTTACCAATATGGGAGGGGAGCTCAGGTACACCTTTAAAGCCGCGAATGCTTCTTCACACTTAGCATCCCACCGGAAGGCCTTCCTCCAGATCTGGAAGAAAAGCTGACATTTATCACTCGATCTAGATACGAAGCAGTTCAAGGCGGCTATTCTTCTAGTTAAATGCTGGATCTCCTTTATGTTTGAGGGGGGTTGCATATCTAACACCGCCCTTACCTTTTCGGGGCTAGCCTCTATTCCTCTGCTATTAACTATGAAGCCCAAAAACTTTCCTGTCGAAACTCCAAATGCACATTTGGTGGGATTGAGTTTCATTTTGTATTCTTTCAGAATCTGGAAAGATTCAGCTAGGTGCTCTATATGGAGCTCTGCTTTGAGTGATTTAACTAACATGTCGTCAATGTAAACTTTCATGGAGGTCCCAATCTGTTTTTGGAACATCCTGTTTACCAATCGTTGGTAAGTGGTTCCCGCGTTCTTTAAGCCAAACGGCATGACCTGGTAACAATATGTGCCATGTTCAGTCACAAAAGAGGAGGCCCTCCTTTAAATTATGCATTCTTGATTGAGAGTTAGAGGATCTAGTTATGGCAGTTTTATCCAAGGATTCAACTTCTTTGGAAACAATATTTGTTCTGTTTATGTAAGAGATGTTTTGGTCAATGAAAAAAAGTCACATTTGGAACGTATAACATCGGGTCTAAGTTACAAACACCTTGTTTTTCAGTTTTGGCCTAAGATAGGCAACTATTCTTAAAGGCCTGAAATGCATGTCAAGTCATCGGATGAACTTTTCAAAAGAGGGTGTGTGAAGAACTATCTCAAAGTGCGGCCTAGTCTGTTAGTGGTTGTTGGTCAGATTTAAATGATAGAAACTGCCTCAAAAACTAAAATAGTGAAGTTAGTTCAATATTTAAACAAGAGATTCAGTTTTGTATCGATATTACTCCTAATCACTCATAATTCCGTTGAATCGTCTTGGATTTTCCAATCTCCTTTATATAGCAAACTTACCGCTCAAGTGACATCAATTAGTATCAAGTAGTAGCAATTTCTCCATTCTCCACAATGTTCAAAATTTTGCAATATAAGGTAACAAACTTGTTCCTTCACAATTGGTAAAGATTAATCCTGTTGAAATGCTTGTGGGAAATTGTAGTGTGGTTTATTTGGTGGAGATTATGAAATTTGGGGTGGCTTAGTAATGAAGAGTTGGGCATTGCACACAAGGTGTTTGATAAATTGCCTCAGTGGAAACAATGATTAGTTAGCTAGTTTGTGGACTTGGTTTTTGGTTTTGTTGGGCTTCATAATTGCTTATTCATCATGTCTCCAAAACGCCAAAGAGGGGAAAGATCTAAGTCCTCCAAGCCATACGACAAAAAGAGGTTTGTTAGTGAAGTGGCTTAAGAGCGTTTTCATACATTGTTGGCAAAAAAGGCATTGATTCCCGAACGAGGCCTTCGTCCAAATGAGACATATGATGGATGCGTACATGACATGATTATGGAGTGGGGTTGGTTAGACTTCACAGCACAGCTGAAGGCCGCCGTAATCGCTGTTGTAAAAGAATTTTATGCGAATGCCAAGGAGGCCGAAAACCATGTGGTTCAAGTCCGGGGCAAAGCAGTGTCGTTTGGCATTCATTATTGACATGCTAGTGATATGGTGATGCATTTTCATGAGGGTGCTCATACTATGTTGTTTCTGGAAGCAAGGCTTAATTTGTGCTCTACATTCAAAGTAATTTCCTGCACAGATCCTTCCATTAGATATTGACTTGATATGTGGTACAACGTATCATTAAATGATGCCTTTTTCCAATTTAATAGGAGGTTTCAGCCGCCTTTGTTCCTTCAAGTCACGATTTGGTGCTGCAATAGCTTTGCATATCCGGCAAGGGGTCAATCCTACAGAGTGGGTTACTGAGCCAGCTCCTGAGCCCCATGATGTATACTGGACCTTCTTTTCTGCATCATTCATGAAAAGATGGATTTGCAGCCTCGTGGTTATTGTTGCATGTTTGGTTCTTACAGTACTTTTCTTTATTCCTGTTGTCATAGTGCAAGGTCTTACTCATCTGGACCAGTTGGAGATCTGGTTCCCTTTTCTGAAAGGCATACTGAACATGTAAGTTTAGTTTTCAGTTTCTTGTCAAGCGTATTCCAAAGGGTGGTTTTAGGCCTTTGTGATTCTGCTCATACATATATACGTTAACCTCTCTACTTCCATGAAGTACCACAACATGTTGAAATATGCACTTCTTTATTGTTTTATGGCAATTAATGGTGTGGTGTCTCAAATATGCACTATCTTTATTATCTTATGGAAATACTAAATCAGTTATTTTGTGATGAGCAGAGCATTTGTCAGTCAGGTGATCACAGGATATCTTCCTAGTCTTATTCTTCAGATGTTTCTATATTTTTTTCCACCCATCAAGATAATTTTGTCCTACATTCAAGGGTATATTGTGCAGAGTCAGATAACAAAAAGTGCCTGTATTAAGGTACTCTGGTTTACTGTATGGAACATTTTCTTTGCAAATGTGCTTTCGGGATCAGCTCTATATAGGGTTAATGTCTTTTGGAGCCCAAGAAGATTCCTGGCGTATTAGCTTTAGCCGTTCCAGGACAGGTATATGTGTTTGCAGTTTCAATTTGGACATAAAAAATGATCATATGGACTCGAAGTTTACCTGTGAAATTTCCATGCATTTTTTTAGCATTTCTTTGGGGTTATACTCATTTTATGTAGCTTTTCTTGGGATCAAATGACAAAAAGAAACAGGTTCTGTAAAGGATGAAAACTGCATGATTGTTTCCTTGCTGAAGTGCAATTGGAAAATTGTAAGCACAAAGATCCTCTGCCAAATGTGGATCCTCCAGTAAAGAATGCTGTCAGGCGTAGTAGTGGTCTGATCAGTGTTGACACTAGGCCTTTTTGGGTATGATGGGATGCAAAACAAAAAATTATATTGATATAGGACAGACTATTCCTCTGAAACTTGTGCATATTAGAGTCTCAAGTCGAGGCTCCGTACCATCTAGAGGGACCCAATCATGCCAAGAGCTGTGCACAAGGAATTTCTTTTAGATGTGTTGATTCAATCTGCAACAATAGTCTTTGTTTATGAGATCACTGCAAATCCTTTGATTGATTCAACAAGAAAAGATATTCAATTGGAATGTACTATTCCTAAGCACAATCTAACGATCTTCCCCGTGTGGCATGGGAAATCATGACAGCTTTTTGGTCTTCCCAGAGAGAAGTACATTATGTTCATAACATTGCCAGGATCGTAGTACTGTCTATATAGTGGTTATTCAGTTATTCAACTGTTTGCAACCCAAAGTCAATTGGCAATGAGTAGGGAGACCCTTCAACCATATGTTCCAACTCTGACCTTGGGTGGCCTTAATCTTTCGATGTGGGATACTTAGCTCTCGACATCCTCCCTCCGTACAAACAAATAGACAAACTTGTATGTCGGAAAATTCTGGAGTGAGAGACTTGACCCACTAATCACTCAAGACCCAACTATGACACCACCGTTAGAGCATTCAATTTGGAACCAATTGGTAATGTGTGGAGCGGCATTAAAATATATAAACCAACCTTTGGTGGCTCCAATATTTCAATGTGAGTTGTAAGCTCTGTTTACATCAACACGTCTAATAGAAGAGTGACATAAGAATCTGTCAAATGGTATCAATTACCATTCTGTAGGTAATTCCCCAAAACTAGGTTCGTCAGCTTCAAATCTTAACCCTTTTAACGTTTTATTCTTAAGGATATCATACTGATGCTTATTTTGATGCAGGCCTCATTCTTTATTTCATACGTGGTGACATCTGGATGGACCAGCTCTGCTTCGGAGCTCCTTCAAATGGGTCCTCTCACTTGCAATTTTATTAAAACAACTTTTTCTAGGAAATCTGATGCTGATTTTGAAGTTCCTTCAATTCCTTACCACGGTGAAATTCCGAGGATTCTCTTGTTTGGACTTCTTGATATAACCTACTTTTTCCTTGCACCCATGATATTACCATTTCTCTTGGTTTACTACTGTCTAGGATCCATTGTCTACCGCAACCAGGTTAGTTGGATGATTTTGTGTTCCTCAGATTTGCTCTTGGATTGCATAACTCTACTATTTTGTATTACACGTAATGGAAGTAGAATTTAAAGGGATAAGAATTTAACAACTAAGAAACTCTAATTATGTTTCAGCTATGAGGCTTCAAGTGTGTTTATGCTTGTCTAAATTGCTATCCAAATTTTTGATGAGACAGTTGATTCTGAGCTATCCAACGAAAGAACTCGCTTATTAGCCACTTCGTTGTTTCAAAGCAATTTTAGCGACTTATGTAGCATTAGCATAAAGTTCTATACCTGTAACTTTATCATTTTAGAAAGACATTCCCCTTGATTCTTACTTCGACAATCGTTAAAAGTGCTGTATAAATACTTGCTATAGGAAAAATACGATAGATGTCCTCTTTTTCCTGGATTTATCTTTCAGGGTGTGTTATAGTTTGTTGTGTTTTGATACATAGGATTTGCATGTCCATTGACCTAGACCTGTCTAGCTGAGGGATTGCGTTCAGATTTTTCATATTCAAGATGTTATGTTGGGTGGCAGGCCTACTCTTATCTTGAATAGAATTGGGCAAATTTCTGACCAGTGACTCCAAATATGTTAATTTGCAATTTGCATAATTCTTGGCTTACTTTTAGATGGTTTTTGATATAACTGAGGGTGGACTTTATTGTGTATTAAGTTTAACTGATTCGTATTGTGGTTAATTGTTGCCACTAAAAGTTAATTTTTTAGCCGCACCATGAAAAATGCCACTAAATATGAAATTTTTAGCCGCCATAATTATTGTAGCAAGTAAACTAAATTTTGCCACTAAAATATACCATATCACCACAAAAAGTCTGATTAAAACCTGTCTTTTAGTGACAATAATTAATTGCGACTAAAAGTATACATTTTATTTACAATTAAAATCACCACTAAAATTTGAAACATGATTTTTTGACAACTTATTATCGTTACTAATTAATACATTAAAATGAACAAAAAAACCTATCGCATATTTGAAAGAATTTATTTTTCAATATTTTCAAATTTCACGTACTTTTTTTTTGTGATTGAAATCAAGTATTTCAAGAACCAGATTTTACAAGAATCAAAACAATGAAAAGCCTAAAAATCAAGGCTTTAATCACTCAAAAAAAAACCAACAAATTTGTACAGTCTTCAATCCCCCTGTCTAGAGACATGAAGAGGCAGTATAACAGTCTTCTTCCTTAAAACTTCGGTACCCTGCTGATCTAGCTCTTGCAACTTCCTCGCCTGATCAGAGATTGCTTTCTAAAAATTCTAACCAATCTCAGCATTCTCACCACAAGGCCTTCATTCCTTACAAGATTTTTTTTTTTTTTTGGATACAAGCTGAAAACCAATAAAATCAGCTAACTTCTTCCAGACTAACTCAACAATTTCACAATCAATAAAAACATGACCCACAGACTCCACATCTCTGCAACACAGTGAACACCTACTGGTTTGTCCCAAATACAAGCCATGAAAGCAGTTGAGCACATTTAACCAATCCCAGAACTTTCAATGAGGGGTTTGCCTCCAAAAAGGCTAAAACGGCCTTGTTTCAAGCAAAGCTACACTGGGGTGTGTTTCACAGCAACTTCAGGGCAATGAATAAAAAGTATTTAGCGACACATTTGTTTCAGCTTGCCTCTTCAATTCCTCATTCTCCTTCTCTAGTTGTGCACGGATGCGCTATCTAGATGTAGATGTTGTGGGCTTTGGACCAACCCCACGACCACGTATGTATCCTGATTTTTTCAGACCGGGCACTGCTTCAAACCTCTAATCCTCAGTCATGGGGGTAGCTCCTTCCTCCATTGATTGAGCCTCTAGCTTTTTAAGGTCGCTCTACATTTGGAAAGATTACAATCTATCAATTTAGCATTATGTAAAAAGATATTTCAAGGAAATGGAGAAGCATAAGATAACTTACATAGACTTAGTTATTGATTTTACCTTGCTTACTCAAGATCTGCACCTGAATGAACTGCCTGCACAAGGATTATAGTTGGACAAAAGTTTTTAACTTGTCATAAATGACAAGATATGTGTACAAAAGGGTAAAGAAAACACAAGGAAAACATCTGAGGATGAGGTTTCTGATTAATTGCACACACACACACACTCTCCGCCCCCCAAAAAAAACAGCAAAAAGAAAAAAAAGAAATATTTTTAACTGAAAAATTATATCATAAATTTACGTGAAGTCTACTATCAGTCACAGCAACAAATTCCAGACTCAAATTACGCCATTGTGGCATTGACTCATTTTAATCATTTAGTCTCAGCAAATGCAAATATATATCCACGCAGATTGTAGTTATTATACTACAAGTAACACCCTTAAAAAATTCCATTATGATACAACTTAGTAAAAAATTGAATAGAGAAGTTTATGAAGGTAACCTTCAATGTTCTCATATAACTCCCCAAAATTTCCAAAAGAAGCCCACAGCAAGTCAATGTGAACAAGCTAAGAAGCCCATAGCATCCTTTCCTGACTTCGTGTGCAGTACCGAAATCTAAACTACAAAATCAGGCTACTTATAATCCTGAAGGCAAACGCAGCCTAACACTGATGAGCAATATCTGCGATAATCTCTTCCAATAACTGCAATGATCTCTTCCAATAACTATCAGGCTTGTGTTTTGTATGTTACAAATCGAGGTCTCAAAAATCCAACCCAATCTTTTGGTTTAGAATGGCAAGTTAGTCTTGATCACTTTCTTTGTAGGATCAAATAAAATATTGAAGCAACCAAACAGACAATATCTAAAGGATAAAAAAATTATTAAATGTTCCTCAACCTCATATTTGCTTAGTAACTTATCAATTTCAATTCCAAGTGTGAACTGTTCTCTGATTTTATCACTATTTTCCAGCTACCAAGTTATCTCTGTAATCTTAAAATGTGAAGAATTTAGATAATCAATAACAAAACTCAAGCACATACAAACATCATTTAACTAACTCAAATAATCAGAATCACTAGTCATTTAAGAACTACGATAATCAATAACAAAACTCAAGCACATTCGAACATTGTTCAATCAAGATAAATAATCACAGTCATTAATCATTGAGTCGAGATCTCACCTCTATCTCTGATGGATTGGAACAAATCTCTAGAGAACGTTGACTCAAAGCAAATCACAACTTCAATTATGCTTTGAATTTACGAAGCAAATCTTGTGATTTGAAGAAGCTCTTGAATGATCTAGAAGACGAAGCAACTCGACTGGAAGATGAAGATCAGTGCCCTAGCGGATGGATTAGGAGAGATTATCCATGGCAGATTGGTCCAATCCTAGATCGATCGACTGTGAGAGAGAGAGAACTTGTCTAAGAAGAATCTGACCATTCATCTGGTATTTGGCTTCAGCAGCATCAGTAGGCTCTACATATTGCTCAAAACCAAAGCCACGCGGCTCCCTGCACCAATAAGAAGATTGGAATCACAAACAGAGTATAATAACTTGCATACATTCATAGCCACTTGCCCATGCATATACATAAACCAATTCTTCCAAATGGTCATTGCGAGTATTGTCCTCACTCCAAAGGAACAAGGAAGATCAAGATAATCACAAATATTCTGCTCGCACTCCATAAAAATTTAAATAAAGCAATTGCATGAGCCATGGTTTTAATGTGAGGTGAAATTTTTCAAGACTTGAACTTCTTCACAATGTATTCATTCATACCCAACTTCCTTCTATCTTCACGTACATTTTGATCACCTTGAAATTCTACTCTTATTACTTGATTGGTGTCTTCAACATTTTCAATGGCAACAACCAAACTTGCATAAAACTTTTGTATATAGTAAACAAAGAGGCCCGCCACCATACAACACGATAGGGACGAAGCCAGACATGTTTTGTAGTGGGGCAACCTAAACCATATAAATATTCAAACTCCAAATGTTCACAAAAATCTAATAACATTAAAAGAACATCAATTAAAGACACTACCCATATATACGAGCCATATACAAAAGGAGCTAACAAAAAAGGCCTACTATAAAGTTGTTGATAAGACCTAACAAGAAAAAAAAATTTAGCGCTCATATATTGAGTCTATACATGGAAAAATTCAAATTCCCAAACATCTAAAAAATGTTCATAATTTTTCACCACGAGTTTTCATATTTTAAAAGCGCTGAATGATCATTTCACTATCAATGGAATTTGACACTTCTTTCTCCACAAGTGCAACCAAGCCCCAGTAGCATCTGAGAATTTAATATAACACTTAAAAATAGCAAAGAATTTTTAACATGCAAATTCAAGCCTCAATAACTAAAGAATTTAAACAGACATTCAATCCAAGCAGATCGAACTCCTCTATGTCCTCCTCAACCTCCAATTTCCTACAGATGTTGTAATTACAATTAATTTTTAAAAAAGATCAATAAATTGCATATTAGAATCATAGTCAATCAGTTCAAATTCAAAAAATCTAAGTTCAATTGTCTACTATTAGGAAAAAAAATAGATAGACAAGCTACCTAAAACACCAACTACCGCCTAAAAAAATCAAAAAAATTGCAAAAGCTATCAAAATCGGATGTTGTCCTTAGAGTATGGGCTCTAAATCTATTAAAGACCCCACTTGTAACGAAAAATACAAAACCTCCCTTTAGTCTTTCCAAAAAATTTAACTAGGGGCAACTTTCAAACAATTCTAAAACTTTTGAAAATTATACTTATACCCCAAACATTTTTAAAATTTCTGACCTCACTGTAGATTCGCCCCCGCAACAGAATCGGGGTAACCATTTGACAATAATTACCACATTCAGATCTAAAGTAGTAGGTAAGTGGAAAAAATCTTGATATTAGAAATAGGCATCCAATAAAATTATAGACATCAAAGGTCATGCTCACCCGGTATAGTAATCTCGCGGCAAGTAAACATCTTTGAGAGGACCAAATTCCCCAAATGGCCCACGGAGATCTTCGGTCCTGCAAGCAAATATAAACTCCAAAAATTTTGGTAAGATTATATTATTTACGAGGGAAAAAACATAATTAACTAACTACATTATGTTTGGAGGCAAAAGCAATAACACTTTTCCTGGTAAGTAGGATCTTATAAGCAAAAAAAGAGAATTCAAGGGATATACCATAAGCATTGAGCAATTACACAAAACATCACTTTCCATTAGAGATGTCAATGGACCGAAGCGGGGGCGGGGGATGTAGTCTCCATCCCCGTACCCGCTTAAAAAAATTTCATTCATATCCGGTCCATTCCCGTTAGCTGGTATAATTTTCATCCCCATCCCCGTCCGCGGGTAAATTTTTAATCCCCGTCCCCGCTTCCCCCGTACCCGCCCAAGCCCAAACTAAATAAATTCAATTTTTTAAATAATTCAAGAATATTCTAAATAATCTAACATAATCTAACACAACATAATATAACATAACATATTTGAATAAAACACAAATAGCAAATGTCCAAAATACTACTTCAAAATACTACATATTTAAACAAAACACAAACAAATGTCCACAAACAACATAATGGTGGTAAAATCATCCCAATCAACTCAATATATATTTATATTTATTTTGCGGGTAACGGGGATGGGGCGGAGCGGAGTGGGTACGGGGCGTGGGTAAGGGTAAGTCCATCCCCGTCTCCATCCCCGCACGGGTTTATACGGGTATCCCTGTATATGTCCACCGTCCAATACGTATAGTCCATCCCCAGTCCAAACGGGGCGGGTTTGAACGAATACCTGTTTTTCCCCGTTCCACTGCCATCCCTACTTTCCATACATCCAAAAGAAAAGAGCATTCATCATTTCAACACGCAACACCAATATGATTCGTCATAGGCCCATCTTTTAATATTTGAACTGAATCTACACAGATACCCCTCGCTCACAAGGTGGAAATTAACGTTCAGAGAAATAAGAAAGAGCACATACGTGCTGCCACCCCATGCGGAAAAAAAATAGAGAGAGAGTATCTAAGTCTCTTCAAATATTGCTCTAGGAAAATTTTCCATTTCACTCGACCAAGATCTATTGTTAATCTTTATACAACCCTATAAAATCTAATAACCGAGTAAATATAATCTCACCCAACAAAGTAATAAAAAGACCAAAATTATTTTTTCCTTCTCTGAACAGAAGACCCAAATTCCATTCCTAAGAACCTTAAAATTCCAATTACATGAAAAAAGAACCCCTCTCTTTCTGCGTTCCACAACAAGAAAACCTTTCAGATTTATACCTATGGTGGGGACAATAAAAAATAATAATAAGAAACCTTAATAATTGCTTCCATTGCTGTTAATATTGGGGTGAAAAACCTTCGTCTTGAAAGCAATCTATAAAAACCAATGCCAATGCTAAGTTCCATTGTTGTTAATATTATGGAGATGTATATAGCCACAGCCAAAGAATTAAAAGAAAGAGAAAATGGATGTCTAATTGAAATCTATAGTGGGGAAGAGATTTTTGTTATTGAAAACATATAATTAAATAAACTTGGGGAAAGAGAGACTAAGTAGGGGACGATGAAGGGGGCAGTGTGCTCTTCTCTGATCTGTGAAAACGGAGATGAGAAGAGAGAGAGAGAGAGAGAGAGGAAGAGAGGAAGATGAAGAGAATGAGCTGTAAATTTGCAAGAAAGAGAGACAAAAGAAGGAGATAGTGTAAGAGCAACTCTGCTTAGAAAATAGTTAGTCAAAATATATTTAAATATTGTATTTTCTACTTTAGTTAGTCATTTTTTTAAATTCATTCCAATCACACTCTTTATTTTAACTAACTATTTCAACTAACTTTAACTAACTTTCAATAATATAATTCAAAAATACCCTATAGCCTAATAATATAATTTAAAATTTTCACAAATATTTGCATTAATATTTCATAAGGTCTAAAATTAATATTTCATTATACAAAGGGGCATTCTATATTTGGGGAAGTGGTTTTCAGAAATTGGGTTTTAGAGAATGGGGTTTTTTAGAATTAGGGGAATGAGGTTTTCAGAATGGATTTGGGGGAAGCAGAGGGGATTTGCCGCTTAGGGGTGGGGTGGGATTTGAAGAATATTGCTTGGACCAACCCTTGGAGAATACTCTTGAATGAATTATTTGTTACTTGTTAAATTGCATGTGAACATTTCATATGCATCTAGGTTTGAGAGTAGTCTCTTTAGGAGATACTCTATTGACCGTGACTCACCTTTTATGGAAATAATATTTCAGGTGCAGAACATGCGCCAGTAGACGATTCTCACTCGGGCCCTCAGTGATGAAGAAAAGCTAAAATATGGATTTTAAATCATGTTTTTGTAAAACTAAAATGTAATTTTGTTTTAGACATGTAATTGTATATAAGGGATTGTAATCGAACTCGTATGAACTGTGTTTGAAGTTAAATTTTCATATTATATGAGTTTGGATTAGTGATATATGAGGTTGGAACAAATTGGAATTGAAAACAAATGAAATTGGAGAAAAATTGGGCACATATACCGGTAGAACATCGAGTTCTTCTACCGGTAGAACTTTTCCAATAGGCAGTTCTACCGGTAGAACATTGAGCTTTGCTGGTAGAACATTTCTAGTGGGTTCTCCTATTGGTTGAACATTGACATTTCCTATCGGTAGAAGAATTCCAGAAGGTTTTTCTACTGGTAGAACAAGGACTTCTTCTACCGGTAGGACTTTGAGTTCTTCTACCAGTAAGTTTTCTTCAAATTTCTAAAATTTAGAATGCTTTTGCTAAACCTCTAGGTATCGACTCCTTTTGCTCAAAGAGGGTATATGGGGTAATAACAAGCATAAATTGATGTATATTGGACCTTGGATAGGTCAAATGATTTAATGTACATATGTTATGCATTTGGGAATACCCTGAACAAGGGAGACTCATCCAAAATGTTGTGTGGTTAATGATGTTATTGACGTGATGTTGGTGGTGCGACATTCAAGAATACTTCCGTTGGTTGATGGTGATCAGCATGTTAACAAAAGAACACCGATTTTAGGGGCGTCACAAAGGAGCAAGGATTTGTGCCTGTAGTAAACGGTGATGGGTGGCATTGGTGTTGGTGATTGGGGATGAAATGTATCCTGCTAACATGGGGCAAATAGGAAACGAGGGGTTTGTGGGTGGTGTTGTTTGTTGTCAGTGGCTAGAAAGAGAGAGAGAGAGGGAGAAAGGGGAGATTGGAGTGTATTGGGAGAGAAAGAGAGAAAGAGTGAGTGAGTGATTGGGGAAATAGAGGAAAGAGAGAGTGTGAAGAGGCATCATAGGATAATAGGTTATAGAGAAATTTCAAATTATGAGTTGATTTTGTGGCCGGTGGATTAGTGCATTTGAAACTATAGAATAAACTTGTTGAAGTTGTCCCGTTTTATATTATAGATGGGTAAAAAAATAATTTGGATAACTATTGACCAAATTTCTATTTATAATTTGGTTAAAGAGCTACTCAAATTATATAATTTTGATCACGACCTATCCAAATTTTGGTCAAGAGCTACCCATACTGTATATTTTTTGTCAAGAGTTATCCAAATTTTGGTGAAGAGCTAACCAAATTATTTTTTTCCTATATTTAGGTATCACATGACAAGTTTATGATTAAAAATCATTAGTAATTTGAATATTGTCTACTTGAAGGACCGTATAAAAACACTAGTTATTTCTCTTGCCTGAAGACATGAAGTAATAAAAAAATGGTTAACAATAAATATATTTATATTCATATCCAAAATCAAATTATAAAGATAGTGGAGAGAGAAAAGAATTTAAATACTGGTTGTAATAAGGCCAAGCGATGGTAGTGGTGGTGGACAGTAGTGGTAGTGGTGCGAAATGGTGATAGTTGTGATGAATGACGACGACTGATTTGTGATAGTAGCATCTGTGGGTGTCAATGATGATGTTGGCGGTAGGACGGTAGAGGTAGTGGTGGTAGGGGTGATGGTGGGATAGCGACAGTGGTGGTAAGGTGTTCGTAGCGGTGGTGGTAGTTGTGATGGTGGCAGTGTGGCGGTGGTTGTTATGGCAGAAATTGTGGTAGGGTGGGAGCGGTGACAGTGGTAGTGGTGGAGTAATGGAGATGGTTATGGTGGGGGTAGTTGTGATGATGGGGCAGTTCCAAATACTATTTTTTTAAAACTACTTATGAGAACTTTTAAAAAGTTATCCAAACACACATTTCGGGGCCTATTTTCCACCATTAAATTGGGGTATTAATATTAACTGTCGGATTAACTTTAAAGTAAAATTTAAAAAAATCTCAACCACGAAAAACAAAAGTCATTTTGTTTAACTTTTGAGATTTAAATTGTATTGTATTTTATTACTAGCAATTGCCCGCGACTGAAGGCATGACGTAACAAACAAAAAAATCGAAACAAATACATGTGCATTAAGAGGCTGTATGCCATAAAAAATTGCTAATTAGAAAAACTAAGAAAAAACATTGATAAATATAATATGGGCCCATTTTTAAAAAAATTGATAGAATACAAATCAAAACAATCTAAAACATTGTTCAAATGACCGTTTAATTATTGATTGATATCCAAATGGTAGTAAATTCAAAAATCATTGTGGCATGAAAACAATCAAATAAATATGAGATAGAAAGCAAGAAAAAGAGATTAAGAGATGATTTGCAACAAAAATATAATAAACCACATCAACAAAACCTAAATCAATTAAAACTAATTTTTTAACACTCTATCGGGTTAAATTATACTTTTTTGTCCTCATAGTATGTTCATAGTTTAGAGAATGCTCATGTCTCTAAATATAATATTCTTTTTTCTATTCTTCCAAACAATTAAGACTAAATTCTCTTTAAAAATAAGACCCTACAAAAATATGAAGATGTGCAAACCTTATCAAGTAAAGATGTTTTCAATATATCTTAAACATATTCGTGGAGAGATAGCATGCCATCAATGAAAATTGGTCTTGATCAAATTTCCATGATTAAATCCAACTACGCTAACATTATCAAATTGAGAAATTGAATACACAAAATTTGAGTCCCATAAAGAATTCAAGCAAAATCTTTTAAAAACAAAACCATACAGAACTATTACCACTAATACCACCATTACCATTTATCACCACTTAGCCTAAATTTTGATAACTAATCAAATTTTATGCTCAAATTGAAATTAAATCTAACCAAGTCAACTGTTTAAATTAATTTTTCTGTTCAGTTCAAACCAAATTTTATCAACTAAGTTAATTTTATGTTGCACAAATTTGTCCTAAGAGCTTTACCCCACCACCACCCATCCATCACAACTTCGATATTAACTATCATCACTAAGACCACCTTCATTATTACTTCCAAACCTAAAATATATTTTCAACAACCATCGATACCGAGAAGGTGAGTTTACTTTTAACTACAATCCAAGCCAAACAATGTATCAAATTGACAACAAATCAAATGAACTATAAGACATATTGACAACAAATCAAGTTGAATTTCAGTATACTGCAGGAATAGTGTATAACTTGCAAAATTTATGAATGTGCACAAATCATTAAATTAAAGTCAAGATTTGAAAAATTTTAGAGAGAAAATAATATTTTAAAACATAGACATTACAACCTAAAGAACCTTGAATAACAGAATGGAGAACTCATTAAACATCGTGCATACACCTCACAGTGGTTCCTGTCAGTTTTGCTTTCTTTTGATGCAAACTATTTCCAAATGTGCCAAAAAACAAAAGGCTTGGCTCTTGACCAAAAAGGCTCCTTGGTTCTTCAGGAATTCTTTGCAATTTTTAGAGAAAATAAACACCAGAAATAGATGGATTCATCCTTGTTCACAAGGGACCACTTAGCCTGAACCAATCTTAGATCCTCATATCCTAGCACGTACAGAAAAAGATTGTAAATAACTTAGAAATATGTAAAACTAAAAAAAATAACAAACCCAAACAAATAAATCACTTTTTTAGGATATCATCATCCCGCTAGAGTTGTGTTATTGTTGATCCCTAAAGCTGCACCATCGTGCTATAGATGGTTGCTGCGGCAGACAAAGTAAGTTTGCTAAAAAATAAGGATAATGTTGAGCCGCTTATTGAAGCAACAATACACACACTTTTGTGTTTTTGGTGACTTTGGTGGGTTTCAATAACAATGTGTGCCTGTGGGGGTGGGGAGACGTTTGTGGGCTAGGGAGGTTTCGCTAGCAGTGGTGGGAGCGGAGAAAGAAAAGGGGTGGAGGTGATGGTTGGCTGCAGGTAAGAGTTTGGTTTTGGATATATAGGGTGTTTGGTGGACTATTATGAGTTTCGGTGGCAATGGGGAGAGAGAAGAAAGGTGTGGTTGCGGCAAGGGGAGATATACAGAGAAAGAGAGAGAGGGGATACCCGGGTAAGGCTTAAAGGTTGTCGATGGTTGATCATCGTGTCTCCGATGGTGCCTCCATAATGTTGCTGTGAAGAGAAAGGGTTTTGGTGAGGAGAGAAAAACAGAGAAGAGAAAGGGGCGCTGGTGGCTACAGGGGCAACTCAAGCCAATTTAAGGCCGAAAACATAAATATTAAGTGGAGGTCTTTTTATTTTTAGTATTATTTTTTTAAAAAAATTAATTTATTTTTAATTTTCTATGTGAGAGGGAGACAGAAGAAGGATGTGTTAATATTGTCGAGAAAGAGATTTCAACTTTTTTTTTTATTTTTTTTACTAGATGGAGAGAGAGAGAGAGAGAGAGAGAGAAGGTGGGTGAGAGTAAATATGAGTTGACTTTTGAGTATTTTTTTTATTTCTAAGTTTTAATGTTATGGATTGGATTATAGACCCAAATTATTGCAATAAATTTTTTATTGAATTTAATTTTTTGAAACTTTTTTGTAGGACTTAAAATTTAATGGATTTAATTTTTTTGTGGGCTAGTGATGTACCTAAAATTATGGGATTTTCTAAAAATTTGGGGCCTAAAACACGTTTTTTTTCATACTATTGGGCCGACCCTGGGTGGCTATTCGTTAGGTGCAAAAATCGAGAGGAGCAACAAAGAGATAAAGAGAGAGGTAGAGGAGAAAAAGGATATCAGAAATAATTGGGTGAAAAAATTGATATGGATGCTGGTGATATAGGAAAGCGGAGTAAATAATATAGTATCATCATTATATTGAATATTCTGAAGCTGTGATTTGAAAAAGTGATTTCTCAGATATCTAAATGATATTATTTAGAGCAACATGAGTAGGGGTCAAAATTTAAATATGTACATTAATTTTAGATTTGAACATAAGTTTAGATTTAGATGATATTAATTTTGGGCGAGATTGAGAGGCGAATTCAACGTAGGGGTGCCAATTTTGGAAACTAAAAATTTTGATCAACAAAAATATTTCAAAAGAGCTAATATGGTACGTCGGATCAAAACTATCTGAGACATCAATAGCTTGAGACAATTTAAGATAACGCTGTCCGTTGGATGATAACTTTTTTGGTTACAAAATGATCAGAGTCGCTCTTTGTCTCAAAAATTTAAAATCGTTTTACTTTATTATATAGATATAAATATTCAATTATGTAGAGACTAAAATGATATAATTGAGACCCCATTTGGTAACGTTTTTATTTTTCGTTTTTATTTTAATTTTTAGAATAAACAAAAAAAACTAATTTAATCACCATTTTATAAATGAGTGGCAATTTTAAAAAATATATTTTTTATTTTCGTTTACGGACCTGAAATATTAAAAACTAAAATAAAATATTTTTTTTGAACGTATAAATAATTGAAATATAGGAAACTAAATGACTTACGACTTTCGTTACAATTAACAAAAAAGAAAGGAAGAAAAAACCGAAGTCAGTCCACTGATTCCCCCACTCACTCTGCCATCGATCCCTCTTCTCTCCCTCACCTCCGACGGACGATCGACTTCTGGCTTCTCTCTCGACTCCGACGATATCTCTTCTCCCTCCTGGTTACTGTGAAGTGCTTTGACGAATGACTACTCTGTCCAGTCTCCTCTCTACTGTCGATGTATCAATCGGTGTCCTAAGCTCTCTTCTCTCTTTCTCTCTCTATCATGTTTCTCTACATCCTTCTTTTGTCTTTCTACTAGTAATTAGCACTCTTCTTTTGCAATTAGGATTTGCAAAACAAACTTTGGGGCCTTGAATTAGGGCTTTTTTGCACTTTACAATAGGCTTTTTTTTGTATTATATAGGAACTAATCGAAAAATGGCATTTGAATATTGTAGAGAAACTAAGATTTTCGGGTGTAGCTTGGTTGGAAGTCGGACCTTTTGTCGTTTCTTTGAGAACCTCCACCTGTTGCCTTGCAATCTGATTATCTGATGGCCTAAGGTACTCTTTTATTTGACTTGATGCTGAATTATTTTTTTTATGGTGTTTAACTTTCGTATAGTTTGTTGAGGGTGTTAACTGTTGATTGACAAGCGTTTTAGTATAATTTTTTTTATGCCTGAAGGAATTCGTTTGATTAAGATAGACAAGTAAAAACTAAAAGATAAAGAAGAAAGGGATTGGTTCAATCGCTTTACTTGCACACTTTGCACCGGAATCTCTCTCTATAGATATACACATAATCTTGGCTTCTCATCTGCACATCTTCTATCTGTATCTATATATTTCACAATTTAGTACTCAACCCAATTTCTATTATTAGGGTTTATGAAAATGGAGAAAATCAGGAGAGCATCGCATGCTGGTTCATGGTACACTGACAATGGTAAGTCACCTACTCACAAAATTCCTTAACATTTCCTGTGATTTGAGCCTCATTTTGCATGATTAGGGCCTTCAAACCAACTTTCATATTTCTTAAATTATTTTATTCTCCAAATCCAACTTTACAATAACTGATCGATCACATTTGCTTTTTATGTATTGCCTTCTGCGATGATTCAGTACTCGTTTTGAATCTATTGAATTTTGTTTTTGAATGTAGTGTAATATGTAAGTTTGGAAAAATTTAGTGTAATATAAGGGTTAAGCAGTTTTTAGATAATTATCACAGAAGACAAGTTATGATGTTAGAAAGATGTGATTTTAGTAAAAGCAGGAATAGGAATTGGAGTTATTGTTTGGATTCTGAACGATGTTAGAAACGAAGAGCAGAAATGCTCTTATGGAGTCATGTGATTGTAGGGTTTTTCTTTGGTGGGCCAGCCGCCAGTCAAGCACAACTAATTGCTGATTTATTTTAGATTTTATAAACGGGTATAATACAATTCGGATGTGACGATACAGTAATACTTTTAAAAAAAGAAAAGGATATGGGACGGCTAAGATACGTCCATAAAATTATGTTTTTTTTTTCTAAATTTTATTATTATATTTAATGTAATAAAATTTGAAATGATTTGAGCCATTTTTTATGCTTAGGTAATGTAATCCGTCGGATAACCTTTTTGTTTTATCTTGAAATGACAGGAGTCGCTTTTTGTCTTTGGGATTTGAATTGTTTTGTCCCTTATTATATAGATCACTAACCATTCAGTCATTCATAAACCACACATTCTAATAATTCAACAATCAACAGTCTGTACCCTCACCAAACTACACCCAAAAATTAAACACCATACACCCAAAGATTTTGAAAATCCATTAGGTTTGCTCATCGTGTAGATGCCGTGACTTAGGACTTTGGGATGTCACTTTTTACAAATTTATCTTTGGTGATGAGGGTTTGGTAGACTTCGTAGTTGGTTCTCGTGACATGTAGCAAGAGTGATGATTGTGTCCAGGATATCAATAGATGTGTAATCCTGTGTACAATTTTTTATTGTTCGCAATGAGAAAAATTAGAGTAGTTTTGTTTATTGACTTTATGGGATTTGAATCTTGTTGTTTGTTCATAAGCAACAAGAAGGATTAAATTTAATTATATGAGAGTAGTTTGGTTTATTGACTTTATGATTTCTATGGTTAAAATCATTGTGTCTACACAAAAATAATGGCATTTCTAAGTGAAACAACTTGATTTGGTTGTTATAAAGGTTCTTATATAGTAGAATGGGCAATCAAACAATGTCAAACTATATAACTAATAAAAACCTAATGCAACGGCTCATTTGACTTTGCTAAAGTACATCCTCCTTTTGAATAGATGAAAATTTTAAAAAGTTTGGTGAGATTTCAGAAATAGGAGTTTGGGCAGAAGAAGTGGGTCAAAATTCTAATTGACGACGTAATGTTTTATCTGTTAAGAGAGCTTGTATCCCACATCGAATAATTAGGACCGCCAAAATTAGTTTATATACTTAAAGGGCCACTCTACCTATTACCAATTTGTTCCTATCATGGTATCAAAGCTAAGTTTTGGGTGATCAATGAGTCAAGTCCTATAACCATTTGAGATTGAATGTCACTACAAAGGGTACCATTTTGGCCAAAAGCCTGGGCCAAAGCCATCCAGAAAGCTTTTGATGCCCAGAGCTCCCTTAAGAGTCTGAAATGGGAATATGTCACTCTATCTGTTTGATGGTAGCCTTCTGTGCGTCGAGCTCACTACAAAGGGTACCATTAGCCTCAGATAGAGTGACATATTCCCATTTCAGACTCTTAAGGGAGCTCTGGGCATCAAAAGCTTTCTGGATGGCTTTGGCCCAGGCTTTTGATTTTAAGCTTGAACCTATTACCAATTGTTTTTGGGTTGGATGTTCTAACATTATCCTTATAAAAATATGGCCCTGACTAGAGGTTCAAGCTGCGGAATACGATGTGGTGACCAATAATTGAAGCAAAACATGGCCTCTGAGAATGGTCAAAGGCAAAGAGAAGTCTTTCAATCTTATTCATACATATAACATGATGAAACCATCAAATTTAGCAGTTATAAGTCTTTGGTCTTCCTACTATATACTCAAAAGTTGAATATAACAAGATTAAATTCTTAAAACATGCTCATGTTTCGTATATATAAAAATTGGTAATGCAAAGGTGGGTCGAATCTCTAATCATCTTTGGCTGATGCTTAAAGTGGAATGGAGAAATAGTTATTTAGTTCAACGAAGTTGGTTCAGAGAATCGGTCTTGAATCTAATACAACTCAACTGAGACATATTTGACTTTGCCTTTTCTGTTTTGATACCGTTCCATTTCTTGTAAGTCACGAGATCTATATACTCTTGATTTATTAGAAGTCTTTTCAATGAATTTAGCCAAGTTACCATCAAGGAGTTGCAGTGAAAACGTTCCATGCCCTTAAGAGACCAGTTCGCTTCAATTCGCTTACGTCTTAAATAACATTGGATCCAATACATATCTAGCACGGGCCTAGGTGAAAACGAAAAGTGAAGTGAGCGCTTCATCGAAACAAAGCGAACAATATAAAAAATAAGCAAATATTTTAGTTTGATACTTTGATTACCCCTAAATATTTAAGTTTTAACTTTAGAAGTATTTAAATGCAACCAACATAATAAACATCAACAAATTTTAAATAGACAAGATATTAAATATTGAATATTATTGCATTTTAAAAATAATCAATTAATATAATCACGTCGTCTAAATGTAAAGCTAGCACATGTGAGTTCGATTTCCACCGTGATTGATTAATATCACCACTAAATAGAACTCTTAAAAATTAATTAATCAAATAGAACATATATCAAATTGATTAATCAAATAGAACATATATCAAATTGATTAACCAATTTGATTAACCAAGCAAATTGATTAACAAGAACATTCACATGAAAACTGAGCATTCAACATCATCTAATCATAATAAGACAGATTGTCATATGATATGTTAGATGTATCAATTAATTTATTTTATATATATACACATATAACATCACCTCTGTTAGGGTTTGGTTAATGTTAAGAAAGAAGAAGGAGGCATAGCGGGAGGGGGGAGGAGGAGGAGATAATAAAAAAACTGCAGCTAGGCGTTCACTTTTCTCGCTTCTTCGCTTTATCGCATAGGCTTACTTTTTTCCTCTCTTTACTCGACCTTGCTTCGCCTGGGATGTTCAAGGCAACCAAGGCTTGCTTCGCTTCGCTTCTCGCACCTAGGTTTGCTTTTCACAACACTGATTGGATCTTTCGTCACACCCAGTCTCTTCTTCTATCATTTCGTGCATATTCTACAATATTGTTCTGCGATGTCGGGATTGATGCGCCCTTCGAGTTGATGGTCGGTACAACCACCTTGAATTATACACGACATAGTTGCCCTAGTTTTGACTTGTGGAAACCTTGTCTTTAATTTATATTCAGATAAACAAGTTAATTTCTGTGCAAAAGAACTAAAATATCTACAATGAAATTGGAATTGAGAGCTAATTACTAAGGATGCTTTCATTTCTAGAAAGATATTGTGAGAAATGTATAAAGCACCTATTCATCCTTTTTTTTTTGTCAATGAAGTCTCTGCATTTCTTCTTTACTAGTGAATATAGTTTAAATACAAAACCGGCATTGCAAAAAATTGTTCTGATTGATTGATTAAGGGTTTACAAAATACTTCCTGGCTTTGTTTTTTTGAAGAAGTTCTTTTAGCCTTGGAGAATAATTCTAGTAATTTTCCCTGTATGGAACATTATCTACACTGAGTGTGGTATTATGTGGTTTGATGTTGATGACTACATTTATTGGCAGAGAGTAACTCTATAATTGTTGGTAGAGAATATGGGGCAGTTTTTTGCACTGTAATTCTCACTTCATGGTCATACCTTAAGTGGGATCTTTCTTGCCAGCAATAATCGGCATAAGTAACGCGCATAATTTTTGGCGCTAAGTACTCGTGGTTTTCAAAGAGTACGTTTTGTCACTCAGGTATATAAAATATTATTAGAGATTCTGATCCCAAAAGAAGATGAAGGAACAACTTTAAAATTAGATAGCCTAACTTTAATTTTAGTTTAAGAAAGGGATCTTGTAATGATGTATTCCATTCTTTTGTTAGCAAAAAAATTGGCAGAAGAGTTGGAAGGATGGCTGAGAGCATGTGGTATGTCTAAATCTCATGATGTACGAGGTGTAATTGCACAGTAACTTATTGCTCGCTTAGTCAAATTGTTTAATGGAAAATGTTGGTTCTTATGAATTTGTCATTCTGGTGGTGGCATTGAATCCACTAGTCATGCAGGTTATTCGTATTCAGGTCGTGCAGCAGCCTATGCCTTTGCGAACATAGATCCAACAAACATGTAAGTTCGGCCTTTCCATGATTCTTCCTTTTATTCTTTTTCAAGCAAATAAAAAGCAATCTGATCATCACATCAAACATTATTTATTTATTTTATTTTATTTTTTGGGGGGAAGGGGAAGGGGAAGGGGAGAGGGGGGAGGGAGAACTTGAACTCTTGACCTCAAGAAGGCAAAGCCTTCACAAGACAAGAAGTACCATTAGAAATGTTGGAGTTTTTTTTTTGTGCTAGTCATATGTAAATAAGAATAACTGGTGTGGTGCCCTTTTGATGTAGGACATAATTGAAAGGTGGCTAAGGAAGGGGAAAATGCTAAAAACAAGGGCTGTTTAGGGGTTGTGAGCAGTAGCAAAAAGGAAATTAGAAAGAAGAGAAGATAGTTCTAGGCTGCTCACATAGAAAACCCAAGGCATCTCACCTAGGAGCTCGTTAGCATCACACCAAAGAAAGAATTGTATCACACAATGCTGAAAATTTCATATAATCATTCATCATACTTCATAGCCTTGAAGTTACATCAATATATAGGACTTTGGAAACTAATTAATGCTGAAACTTTTCAACTCCCAAAAAGTTAGATACAATGAGTGTGTCATGGTGCATGAATCTGTGGATACATGCATAAAAATCCTGTGGTTAGTGTAACTAAATGAAAGGTCATATGACAAATTAAAAGTCATGCAGACTTTTAGAAATTAGTCCATGTCTAGTCAATATCCCAAGTGGGCCCAACATCATCCAACATATGCCAAATTAAGGCTTGGGCCTTAGAACCATCCAATACATGTCTTTTATATACCTTTATTGGACGTTAGGAACTTAAGCATTGGAACTAATTTTCTTGAAAACCTTAAATGGACCAACCAAATCAGTTGGCTTTCTAGGAAGCAAACCTGTAACAATCTCAAATGGGTTCCGACCTGTAGATCTATTGACAGAGTTATTATATGCAAATTCAGCCATAGGAAGTACTTGATCCCAACAACTAACATGATCCCCGACAAGGCAACGAAGTAGGTCTCCCAAACTGCAGTTAACAACCTCCATTTGACCATCAATTTGTGGGTGGAAAGCAGAAGAAAACTTCAGCTTTGTATGCAACAACTTCCATAGAGTGCGCCAAAAATAACTCACAAACTTCACATTACGATCAAATACATTAGTTTGAGGTAATCTGTGAAGACGAACAATTTCTATAAAGAAAAACTTAGCAGTGTGAACAACATTAGATGTCTTCGAACAAGGAATAAAGTGAGCCATTTTTGAGAAACGATCCACAACCACATAAATGGAGTCGTGTCCTCTAAGGGTTTTTTGGGCAATCCAAGGACAAAATCCATACTTAAATCCTGCCATGGTTTGTGTGGCACAGGTAGTGGGGTGTCTAAACCATTATTCTTCTTTCTTCCTTTTGAAAGTTGACAAGTTTGACTCTGCGAAACTACCTTGGCTACAGCCCGATTCAGCTTTGACCAATTAAAGTGATCTTCAGCCATTGTAGTTGTCGTATCTCTTCCAAAATGACCTGCTGCCCCTCTAGAATGTAATTCCCAAATTACTTGTTCACGAAGAGAAGTGTTGGGTAAGCAAAGCCGGGTTCCCTTGAAGAAGTAGCCATCATGTAAGCAGAAATCATCATATCCTCCCTGCTGTCTAGCCAATAACTTAGCTTGTATAACTCTGAAATCCTTGCAAGAAGGATAGTCCCCTTTGAGCAAATCAAAACCCACAACTTGTATACTCATGGAAGAAAGAACATACACCACTCGGCCAAGTGCATTAGCTACCTTATTCTCATAACGAGCCTTATGTTTGATAACAAAAGAGTATTCTTACAGAAATGAAACTCACTTACCATGCCGATGATTCAATTTCTTTTGGGAGTTAATGTATTTGAGTGCTTCATGGTCAGAATACAACACAAACTCCTAAAAAGAAGATAGCGGCGCTAATACCAAAGTGCTTGTATTACTGCAGAGAACTCCTTGTCATAGGTAAAGTACTTTTACTCGACTTCGTTGAGCTTTTTACTGATAAGTAACGAGGTGCCCTTCTTGAGTGAGCACACCTCCAATCCCAACATGGGATGCATCGCAAGCCACCTCAAACACCTTTGAGAAATCAGGAAGGTGGAGCTTCAGTCAGCATTTTCTTTATTTCTTCAAAAGCTTTTGTTGTTGCTTTGGTCCAAACAAACTGTCCGACCTTCATACAGTTGGTTATAGGTGTCGTAATTGTGTTGAAATTTCTGATAAAGCGACTATAAAAAGTCGCCAACCCATAAAAACTTCATACTTCATGCAAGGAACTAGGCATCGGCCAATCTAGAATAGCTTTCACCTTTTTTGGATCAACCTCCACTCCTTTAGATGAAACAATAAAGCTCAAAAATAGAACACTTGGGCTCATGAAAGAACACTTCTTTAAGTTCATGTAGAGTTTCTCGTGGCAGAGAACCCTCAAAACTTGTTGAAGATGAAAGATGTGTTCTTCCTTGGTCTTGCTATATATTAGAATATCATCAAAGTAAACAACCAGAAATTGACCAATAAATGGGTGCAATACCTATGTCATAAAGCGCATGAAGATACTAAGGGCATTTGTAAGACTTAATGGCATGACTAGCCATTCATAGATGTCATCCCTTGTCTTGAAAGCTTTCTTCCATACATCTCCTAATTTTATGCGCATTTGATGGTATCCATTTTTTAGATCTATCTTCAAAAATATGCAAGAAACAGCCAACATATCATCAAGTGTTGGAATGGGGAATCGGTATTTGATTGTGATCTTGTTTATAGTAGGGCTGTCAACACGTGTCAATTGCCATCTTTCTTTGGCGTGAGCAATGAGGGGACAGCACAAGGGCTTAAACTATTACAAATAAATCCCTTTGACAACAGCTCATCTACTTGCTTTTTAAGCTCTGCGTGTTCACTTGGATTCATGCGATAGGCTGGAAGATTAGGCAATTGTGACCCTAGAACGAGGTCTATTGAATGCTGGACATTGCGCATTGGAGGAAGTTCATTCGGTAGCTCTTCGGGTGCAATATCAGAGAAGTGAGATAGCAACTCAGTCACCTCCGGAGGTATTGTAGTGGATAAAACAACTTCTATTTTTTATTCTGTTTTTTATACTTCTTTCATCACCACAACATATATGACCCCCAATTCTATGCTCTCTTGTTGAAAGCGCTTCTTGGTGAGAACATGAAGGGACTTTGACTTAACATCAGCATCATCCTTCGACTTCTTTTCTTTGAATTTTTCCATTTCAGCTGTAGTCAACGGCTTTAAAACAATCTCTTTGTTGGTAAATGAGAAAGATTATGTATTTTGTTTCCCACAGTGATGTACATCTCTATCATAAAGCCAAGGCCTTCCAAGGAGGATGTGAGTTACTTTCATAGGAACCACATCACACAAAATAGCATCACTATAGGAACCGTAAGAAATAGAGACAAGGCATCGTTGAGTTACTGGAATAGAAGTGCTATCAATCCAAACTATCTTATATGGCTGAGGATGTGGTTGAATGAGAAGCTTAAGGCGCTCAACCGTGGTTGACGATACAACATTTATGCAACTGCCACCATTAATAATAAGCTTATGGGCTTGATCTCCACAACGAACCAACATTTAGAAAATAAAAGTGCGCCTTCAATCTTCCTTCTCAACTTTAGGGCTTGTAAGGATATGCCTAACAACCGAAATCAATGAAGTGTCAGTCTCTTCGTTTTTTAAATCATCAGTATTGAAGGTCCCAACATCAAACAATTCCTCCTTATCCTCATGGTGTTGTTGGTCAGGTTTCTCATTATGCTTCATTCCCATATGTAAGGTTCTCTTTGGGCATTGAAACGCCATGTGACTTGTCTCCCCACATCTGAAACACTTGCTTTTCTTTCCTCTCGATTTGTTGGTTGGATGAGCTTTGCCTTTTGGGTCAGCCATATTTTGAGAAGATGGCTTTAGAACCATCGGTTCGAAAGTTACTTGCATCATTGTACTTCTTTGATGTTGTCTCCCCAGCTTGAGACCCAAACTTTCTCGTAATTGGGTACTTCAAATACTCCTCCATATCCAAAGCAACCTGGAAAGCATGTTCAAGATCGTACAAGGGTTGACGAGGCAGCTCCCTCCTTATATCTGGCCTCAAACCCATCTTGAATTGTGCAAGAGTTTGATTTGAATTTTTCATCACTTGACTCCTTGTTTTAAGTTTATCAAATTTCTGCATATATGCGGCCACGGACATGCTATTTTGCTTTAATTCCATGAGTTGTTCACACAACTTCTCATGGTAATTTGCTGGCATGTACTTTTCCCGAAGTTTAGTTTTCATCTCTTTCCATGTACTAATTGGTGGCTGTCCCAATCGCCTATTATCACCTTCAACGCCCATCCACCAAATTTTTGCTAATCGTACAAATTTCATCTTAGCAAATCTCACTCGTCGATCGTCGGTCATATCAAACCAATCAAAGTATTCCTCGATTGAAGCAAGCCAATCAGAAAATAACATATGATTAACTTTACCTTCAAAGTCTGGAATCTCCATTTTAACCTTCTTTGTGATATCTCTAGTCGTATCATATGGCTCATACCGCTTTCTTTCTAGCACTTCTTTAGCCCATTCTGACATTGGAGGTTGTGGTATCTTAGTTGGTAATTCACATGCTAGAGGAGGATTCGGGAGTTGCACCCCTGCTACTCTTTCATTCTCCGCATGACCCTCAACAGCAGCTTCTCCTTGCTCATGGGCTGGCGCATTGTTGAGTGGTTGAACAATTCTAGTTTCCAAGTTGGTCATTCGGATGCTTATACCATTCAGCTATTCCATAATCCGGAGTAACATTTCATCTCGCTGATTATCTGTCAATCTCTCTCTAAAAGGCCTACCTAATTGTGTAGCCATGGTACTGCTTTGCTCTGATACCAAAATTGATGTAGGACAGAATTGAAAGGTGGCAAAA
The DNA here is from genome assembly GCA_023539305.1 of Ilex asprella. NCBI lineage: Eukaryota > Viridiplantae > Streptophyta > Magnoliopsida > Aquifoliales > Aquifoliaceae > Ilex > Ilex asprella. The sequence continues at coordinate 40,215,672 of CM042185.1, forward strand.
GAAAGTGAAAATGCTGAAAACAGGAGTTGTTTAAGGGCTGTAATAAGTAGACGTGAACAGTAGCAATAAGGAAAATTAGAAAGAAGAGAAGATAATTCTAGGTTTTACACCTAGAAAACCCAAGGCATCTCACCTAGGGGCTCTTTAGCATCACACCAATGTATCACACAATGCTGAAAATTTCATATATTCATTCATCATATTTTAAAGTCTTGAAGTTACATCAATATATATGACTTTAGAAACTAATTAATGCTAAAAAATTTTAACTCCCAAAAAGCTAGATACAATGAGTGTGTCATGGTGCATGAATCTGTGGATACATGCATAGAAATCCTGTGGTTAATGTAACTAAATGAAAGGTCATAAGACAAATGAAAAGTCAAACAGACTTTTAGAAATCAGCCCATGTCTAGTCAATATCCCAAGTGGGCAAAATATCATCCAACATATGCCAAATTAAGACTTAGGTCTTAGAACCATCCAGCCCACGTCTTTTATACACCTTTATTGGATGTTGCCATTTTTATCACCTTCTCTAGTTTGTGATAAACTTCTAAATTTCAGTTCTCGAGTGTTTCACGTTGCCATTTTTATCACCTTCTCTAATTTGTGATAAACTTCTAAATTTCAGTTCTCGAGTGTTTCTTCTTGGTCCATCTCATTACTATTACACTCCAAAATGTGCTCTTGCAGGAGTCATGGTTTACAAGACTCCAATAGGGGACCTACCTATTGATTTGGAAGGTATTATGACTTCTATCTTTCAGTGCGTTTATCTTCTTCTTTCTATGGCCTCTCTCTCCCTCTCTCATGGGTTTGCCTTTTTTTGCCCCCACAGGGTTTTTGGTGGGGGATGGGGGAGGTATTGGATTAGGGGTTTTTCTTGGAAGAATGACTTGGTTTTTTTCTTTTGGTTCCTTTGTTTGCTAGAGAATCTATAGACAAATGACAACCGTGTGGTTAGTGGCGGCCCGACACAAGTAGAGACCTTAGGCAAAAATGTATGGGGCCCTAATAGTATTTAGGAAAATAATATATATAGTACTAGGTAATTACAAAAATCTTACAGTATATTCATCTAAAAATTATTTAATTGTTTTTGTGGATGTAAAAATTCTTAAGTTTTTGGATCCAAGGTTTGTGCATGAAAGCTTCATTAATTGAGATTCAACAACCGGGAAGTCAAATGCAATTAAGCCCACTATTGGTTGAAGACTTTGAGAAATAGAATGGAAACATGGTTTTTGTAGCAAAATAATTTGTTTTTGGACTGCATTTAAGTAGAATTAGTGTATGTTGTATTTCTTAGAATAATGAGGTGTGGTTGAACAATGTAGAGTTATGTTTAAATGAGAAAATTTAGCAAGACAATTATGGTTAGACTTAGTTTTGGTTGGTGAATTTGTTTTTGGACAACATTTAAGTAGAATTGGTGTATGTTGTATTTCCTAGAATAATGAGGCATGGTTGAACATTGTAGAGTTATGTTTAAACGAGAAAATTTAGCAAGATAATTCTGGTTAGACTTAGTTTTGGTTGGTGAGCTATTCGTACTCACTCTATTTTCTGATAAATTGTAATTTTCTAAGTTGTAAAAAGATAATTAAGCAAAAAATCCAACATAAATAATTATTAGCCAAAAAAAAAAAAGTGATATACAATCTGTCAACCAATAATAATAATGGCAAGGCATTCAGATTATTGTGCTAGTAAATAGCGCATGTTTATATGTTAAAGCTCGGGTAAGACCAATAAAAACAGATTAAACTCGATTGCCCTAAAAAAAATTTGGATGCCCTAATTTTTCTGTCTATTTAGGGGTCCTAGGCAGCTACCTTATTGACCTATGCCTTGGACCAGCCTGTATATGGTGTTGCTAAAGTAAGTCACTCTTTGCGGATTAAACTTGGGAAATGTCTTTTATATACACTAGCAATATAAGATGTGCATTACACATGAATATATTTAATTAATAAATTTGTTATTTAAAAGTTAAATTATGTGTAATTAAATTGAATAATAAATTATGTAATTTTAATTATTACCAAACCTAATTATTGATATATTCTATCCCTTTTCGAGTATCTAATCGGTTATTTGTTTAGGTATCTCTCTGACCCCTTAATTTCTTTTTTTGTTCAAAGTAAATCTTTATTGTAATATTATCATTATTAGGTATTTGCACATCTAATAATATTGTAGGATTGTAATAATATGATATTGTTGTATACCCAAAAATCAACTATAACATATATTGGACTCTAGAATAATAGAATATAAATTAGATTTTATTTCTTCATATAAATATAGACATAGATATAGAAAACCGTATGCAAGTATACCACTAAGTACTAGTAAATGAGTAAAAATTTGAATTATATGTAGAATTGAATTGAATAATAAATTATGTAATTTTAATTAATTTTTATTTCACTTATTGCCAAACCTAATTATTGATCTATTCTGTCCATTTTTTAGGATCTAATATGTTATTTGTTTAGGTACCTCTCCGAGCTCTAAGATATTTTTGCGTTTGTTTAAAGTAAATATTTATTGGAAGATTGTCATTATTGAGTATTTTCACATTTAATTATATTATAGTATTGTAATAATATAATACTATTGTATACCAAAAAATCAACTATAACATATATTGGATTTTAGGATAATAGAATATAGATTGGATTTTATTTTTTCATATAAATATAAACATATATAATATATATTATATATAGAAAACCGTATGTAAGTGTAGTACTAATAAATGATTCTAAAATAATTTTAAAATCAGATATGCTTAATAAAAGAGTCTAAAAGAACTTATAAGTCAAATAGGTATAGGCATAGTTATCAAATTGTGTATCAGAAGGCGTATCGTTTTTTAAAAATAATGTATCGTATCGCGTATCGTATCGTGCATCGTAAGATACGGTGTAATTTTAAATAAATAATAAAAAAATATATATACATTTGAAAAAAAATCATACATTCATAAAAACATAGCATTTTAGTAATACTCCACCAACTATTCAAGTCATCAATATAGTCCACTAACATTATAATGCAAAGCTCACAACTATAGTTCATTAATTCAAACTTGAAACACTAAAGAGACTGGACTTTGTAAATAAATTAAAAAATTAACATTAGTCAAGATTCAAAAATTGATACAAAAAAACAAAAAAAAAATATTTGGCTTTGTAAATAAATTAACATTATTTCTTCCACTGCACAAGATTACATGTTTGTTGGAGTACCTGCCTATCCCAAAACGACATTGTTCCATAAAAAAAAATTTAAAAAAAATCAGTTTACCTAGCCCAAAACAACGTCGTTCCGTAAAAAAAAAAAAAACTGTTTTTTCACGTATCTTACCGATACGTATCGTATCGTGTATCGGACGATACAACGTAAAAACGATACAAAACTACGATCCGTATCGTTTTAACCCTGTATCATGACGTATCGTACGATACTAACAACTATGGGTATAGGAAATAAAAATTGAGTAAAAGTGATATAGAATTTAGAGTTCAAAAGAAGTTAGAAGTCAAATAGGTATAAGAAATAAAATTGGAGGAAATAAATATATGGGTATCATTGACTTTTATAAGAAAAATTAGGGATAAAATAGGAAATCAAATTTTTTTCACAGATATTTATAAGTAGTATAGATATAGATATAGATTATGTATGTATGCATAATTTCTGGGCAAACGATAATAGCATTAGCTTCCGGTTTGCTTCTTATGACATGAACAGAGACACTGCCATAAATAATGGAGACAAAACCTGTCTGGTAAACTGGTAACATGTTAACCTTGGTGTCTTCAACTTTGTGCAGGGAATCACTATCTATATTCATGCATGTATTTTGTACAGAGCTATCTCTCTCTCTCTCTCTCAACACACACACATGCGCGCACACATATTCTTAGTGCTGTAGCATAAACAAGCATGCACACCAACAATTATATTTTAGCATGGTTAATAGCAGATCTCATTCAAGTCCTAATTTGGTTCTTTGCCAGTTAACGAGGAGCTAAAAGCTATTGGAAAATTTGAGCTAATGGATCTCCAAGTTGATGAGGCTGAACATAGCATGGAAATGCACCGGCCATATCTTACTAAAGTATTTGAATGGTAAGTTTTGTTGTGAATAGAGCTTTCTTCTTCATCAACATGTTTTTGAGGCTGATTCTTAGATATAATGAGTCAGGTACCCAGTTAAAGTTGTACCGATTTTGGTTGGCGCTCTTAATGTTGAGAATGAAGCAATATATGGACAGTTGCTAGTCAAGTATGTGGATGATCCGAATAATTTCTTTTCCGTGCCGTCTAATTTTTGTCACTGGGGCTCTAGGTATGATAATTTGTCCAATTTAATCTAATTCTATTTCATCATGTGCAAAACAAGTATGTTTCATGTATGTTGGCACTCTCTTTTCAATATTCGAGCAGAAATGTCACACCGCTTCTGTTCTATTCAGACCAAAGCTACCCCGTGCTTGTAACAGGCTTGCCATGAGATTGCCTTTTTATGTATGTGTATACCTGATTTTCATTGACATTATTCTATCCAATCTTTACACATCTGGAATATCATTTTGGTGATAGGTTCAACTACATGCATTATGACAAAAAGCCTGGGGCCATCCACAAATCCATTGAAGCCTTGGACAAGATGGGCATGTATATAATAGAAACTGGAGACCCAGATGCATTTAAACAATACCTGTTGGATACCGACAACACCATTTGTGGGCACCATCCAATTAGTGTTTTTCTCCATGTAAATATCTTAATTATTTTTCTTTTCCCTTGAAGAAATACCATAAGGCTTGTGCAAGGAAGCATTTTGCTGTCAAAATTTAACCCATGGAATCTCTTTGCTCAATTTTTTTTTCCACATATCAACGAGTTAAAAAAAAGAAAAGAAATATCAAATAAAGCTTCCAGTCTTAACTTAATTTTTAGCTGTTGGCTTCTTGTTATCCTTTATTTCTTTTATCTGGTAGATTCCTTCGCAACTTTGAGATAGATTATATTCTTGAGGAGTTCAGCCAGATACATAAAAGCCCAAAAGTCTTCCTGCCTTGTTTTTGCCCTTAGTTTTTGAAGTTCTTTCTAATTTTTTCCTTATAACTTATCTATTCTCAGCTCATGCCTTCAATGGCTGCTAACATATTTTTCTTTTTTCTTTTATCCTTAAATTCAACCAGATGTTAAGTAACTGCCCAATGAAGACAAAAGTTAAGTTCCTTCGATATGAACAGTCAAGTCAGTGCAAAAACATGATGGACAGCAGTGTAAGTTATGCATCTGCTGCAGCAAAAGTGGATATATGAATCTGTAAGAATGATTATATAATTCAAGTGTACCTGAGGGCTTGTTGGTTGTTCCTCTGTGAATAGACTGTAATTGGTAACCGTACTACTCTTCCTTGCAATAACCCATCGCATTATGAATTCCTTGATAATACATTTCTCTGCTACTGACCTCATAATGTTGTTGAATTTTCTTGAACTTCTTCTGTCTATTTCAATGTCGTTGAGTTCACCAATGTTTATTTTGGGAAAACATTTATCGCTTCAACTTTGAGAACGTATAGCAACCGAAGAAGGATGGTAACTTCTGAAGCTTGTACTTTTTACTTTCTTTTAAGCGTCTTCACCTTATCTGGATTTTTGCTGATTAACCAGAGTTATTAGGTATTCAAAAATAAACAATTTATTGGTTTTTGTCTATCCATTGCAATAATGCTGTTGTATTACTATTTATGTGGAAGAAAATATCAGGAATATGATAATGAATATTTGCCGTATTTTACGTATATTGTGTGCCATTTTTATTTTCATGGTTTGTCAAAAGTATCCAGTGTCTGTTGGGATGTTGACTACTAGTTATTTTCCGTCCTTGAGACACGGAATAATAAATAAAATGGTCAATAATAAGTATATTTATATTTACACCCAAAATTAAATTATAAAGATAGAGGAAAGAGAAAAGAATTTAAGCATTGGTTGTAATGGGGGCTAGTGGTGGTGGAAGACGGTGATAATTGTAATGGATGACGCCGACCGGTTGTGATAGTGGCTGGCGTGGGTGGTAATGGTGGTGGTAGTGGTGGTGGTGGGGTGATGGTGGTGGTGTAGTTTCAAACACTACCACCACCATCACCGCCATCCCACCACTACCCCACGACCCCCACCCCCACCATACCACCACTATTGCCGCCACCTTGGTGGTGGTGGTGTTGGTGCTGGTGCTAGTGAACCCATCTGACAATCTTTGGGATGAGACCCATATTCAAAAGGAAAGAGATCATCTCCCATATTCAAAAGGAAAGAGATCATCAACGTCACTGCTCTATATCCATGCAAAAATTCTGCGTTAACTGAAATCAAGGAAATTATGATTATAATTCACATTTTTTTAATTACAAAATCTCCTTACAAATCGGCTAATTGAAAAAGTGGCAATTAATATGAAACAATTCATGCAATCCCTTAGTTTGCATGTTACACGTGCTCGTTTGGTTGTTGTATTATAAATGAAAGGATTGAATTAAGGAATATAGTCTAATACAGCCAAGATGTACAAAAAACAAGATTAAATGATACAAAAATAATTAGACTTATTTAAACAAATTATAATTAAGTTTACTATTTTATCTGCTCTTAATACGCCAACTAAGCGAGTCTTACGTGATTAACTTCTTGAACTCTAATTCAACTTGGTTCACAAGTAAGCCAATTGGTGTCCCGCTTTGACAAAAGATAGGTATGAAATAGATGATATAAACAATACATTGTTAAATGGCCATTCTAAATACACCCAAAATGTTGAAAGCTCTAGTAGTTTGGATCGGATTTGGATCCTTATCCAATTTGCCCCAATTTCCATTCAGAACCGTCCATGGTGGAACCCATATGCGACCCATGAGGGGAGTCTACTAATTTGACCGTGGATGATTGAAATGAGAAAAAATGATTACTTTCTTAGAACTACACAGGGATTAGTCACCGTGACATTCCATTCCAGCTTGCCTTTTATTTCTGTTCAGGTTCGGAATGTGCCGATGACAAGATCCTCAAATGAACATGATTGGCAAGAACCTGCAGTTTGGTTGGAAAAAAAGGCAAGAAAGATGAAGAAGCTATGTAATTAGAGGAGTGCAATGTTGATGAATATTGAATATAGATGAAGAAACTTTGTTAGTGTACACGTCTACTTGAAGCTCATTTCTAAATTTAAGTCAAAGTTGAAAATGTTCTTATACGGTTTTATTCAGTTAATTTTTTAGTAAATAGCTGTAGACGGGTCACATATGTTGAATATTAATCGGGTGCACTAAGAGCAACCACACTAATGCTATACTATTTCTAAATGACTACTAAACCATTTTTTTTCCATAATTACCATTAAACAATTAAATAAAAATAAATTAGTGTAAGATTAATTACCCTCCCACAAGATTGTGGAATGAATTTCACATAGCTAACGTAAAAGCCTTCAATATGCAATGAAAATCAGTAATTAGTTAGAAGTTGAACCGTTCCACTGCTTTCCCATTCCTACTTGTTTGACATAGTGCTGCCAAACATAAAAAAAAAAGAGCAATGTTATGTATTCTAAATCTACAACTCAAATCTGTATCTCAAATTATGGGAGACTATTAGATCAGTGGATCATATTTTAAAAAGTTAATGAAACCCACACATCCAATGGTCTCCTTTATTTGGGATATAAATTTGGGTTACAAATTTAAGATACATAGTATTAAAAATGAGCTTCACTGGTTCATAGCTTCTGCCTGACGGTCTCTCTATGTGCATTGTATTAACTTGAAGAGGTAGTGAATCTCTCACTATTTTAACTAAAAAGAAATATTACACCATCTGTCTTGTATATTATTTCCTGTATTTTTTTAAGATACTAATTTTGTTCCTAAAAAATAAAGAAATGAAAAAGTTAAGACTAAAAAATAAGGAAACTTTCGCCTCCATCTCATCATATGAAATGGTGGGTTTCTACAGAAATGGGAAGGTAATGATATTTAACCATTTGAGGTAGGGGAGAATTGAAGGGTATAAGGGTAAAGGGGGAAGTATGAATATTTGATAGAGGGGAAATATCATTATAAGGATAAAGGGGGAAGTAAAAGGTAATCATCTCTTTTCTAAAACGAGTCGTTTAATAAACGAGTTGTTTGAGTGATAAATGGGTTGACCCGTCAGACACATTTAATAAACGAGTCGTGTTGGATGAGACTTGTCAAACCGTTTATCACATGTTTACTCGTTTAAATAAAATTAATATAATAATACATTAATAATTGTTTTAAAAAATTAGCCAAAAAAAAAAAGAAGTAAAGAAATCAATACAAAAAAAAAGTAAAGCAGTAGTTCAAAGATAAAAGAGGGGAGATAGAGAACAGTTCAAAGACAAAGACAAACCAATGTCTGCTATTTTTGTCTCGCATCGGCAAATGAGGGGAGATGAGAGGACTGGCTTGCCTATAAAAGATAATGGCCTCTTGCCTTTTTTTTTTAGCCTTCCAGTTTGATTTTTATGTGAGATTTTGTTAGAAATTTCTATTTTTGAGGTAAGTACAGTTGGCAGTAAAAAAAATGAAGTTTTACAATTTTTAGATATAATTTTTTAAAAATTAAACTGGTTAAACGAATCGTGTTGTGTTACCCGTTTATTAAACGTGTTATCTTCATGTTGAGATTTTTCACCCGTTTATTAAACGAGTCGTGTTTGTGTTGAGATTTTTCACCCGTTTATTAAATGTGATGTGTATGAATTTATATATTTCTCACCTATCACCCATTTAACCCTACACGTTTGACACCTCTAGTACTTGATGAGGAAAGATTCCATAAACATTCTCTCTCCTAAATGAATGTTATAGTATGTAGTAAATATGAGCAATGCTATTGAGACATAATTGGAAGACTTAATGACTGTGACCATTAGATTGCCAGTAGGTCTCAACATTAAAGTATCACTGGGTCCTAACACTATCAATCCAATGGTCATAAAACATTAAATCTTTAAATAATGTCCCAAGAGTATTAGTGAGTAAATATATATTTAGAGGGAAGAGAGAGAGTGAGTGTGTGAGAGAGAGAGAGAGAGAGACGTAAAAGGGGAAGATGGTAAGAGAGAAACTTGGGGCGGTTAAGATATTTTAAATTATCCCGTTAATGAGGAATTAAGTTATTCAAAAACAAAGGCCCAATGGAATAATGCCAAGTCAAATTTAATAATTTAAAAAATAAAAATTCAAGAAAGTTGGGATGAAATTTTGGAGTTCCTCCAACTCCATTACATTGATATATGTATACTAACAGTACCTTGTGCAATGCACGGACAACGACGAAATTATAGAGATGAAAGACAAGATAGAATGAAGATTATAAAAGAATCAATTGTAAGCAGTGAAGATTGATAAGGAGATTTATGTGAGAGTGGGGAGTTGGGAAGGATAAGAGAAGGAGAGTATGGAGGAGCCACAAACTGGAGTAAATATTGAATGCAATAGTGGTACTATGTCATAATTGATGACATGGTATCATCAATCAATAATAAAACCCTAAATAAGAAATGTGAACCCCACTTAGACTTAGATGGCAGGAGGGTGAGAAGTTATTTGCTTACATGACAAGTTAATTATTAATTTTTGTGGGGTTTATGTGCTTATTTGTTTTAATATTATTAGTTGGTGATACCACATCACCTTGTCACGTGGTATCACCGTTGTAATGAATATTTTTTCCACAAACTGGTGGAGTGAGGATTGGAAGTTGGATATTGTGGGGGTCCTAGCAAATTGGAACTCTTAAGGTAAAAGAAATTAGAAGTCTAGTGACTTAAAGGATACATATAAGTTTAATTCAAAATTCAAATAATTTTAATCGAGATAAATTTAGTTCAAATAAATTGCATGAAAAATATGTATGGGTCAATAGTAGTGTTACATATTAGATTTTAAGAAAATTAAAGAATAAAAAATTTGAGAAAATAGGATTGAGGTTTTGGAGGTTGCATGAAAAATATATATGGACCAATAGTAGTGTCACATATTAGATTTTAAGAAACTTAAATAATAAAAATTTTGACAAAATAGGATTGAGGTTTTAGATGCCTCTTCTTGTTTGTAGATACATATCTCTCTCTCTATATATAGTAAAATAGTTAGATTGTTTGTCTTGAGCTTTTTAGCGGCTCCGATCGTTTGAAAAGATTATTAATCTGACGGTTTTAAAGCGAAATTTTTCCCCTAATTTTTTGAACAAGTCTTTCATTCCTTCCAAAATCCTAAGACTCTTATCTCTCTTATAACTCTCTCTTTATCTATCTCATTCTATCTGATGCTCGTGCAGCTCACACGTTTCTCTCAGTTAGCTTTCTTTCCCTCTCACATATTGTGACGACCAGTATAAAAATTAATCGCTTATACATTAATTAGGTCATTAATTATGATTCCATATAATTAAGATTATTTTTACAAATTTCAAATAAACAAATGGATCTTAAATACAGATTATTTGAGTGAAAACAAGTTGAATGACTATAATATATATAATATTTCGTATTGAAATAAAAATACTATAATATTCAAATGATATAATAAATAAATAATATATATAATTTGTAATATATTTATATAATAAAGTAGTGAGATTGTTTGTTTTGAGCTTTTTTCGGCTCAGATTGTTTTGATCTAATGGTCCTAATTAGACTTTTATTCTTTTTGCAACTCTAAAACTCCCATCTATCTAATAACTCTCTCTCTCTCTCTCTTTCTATATATCTATCTATCTTATACTTTTTCTCTCATATTATTATTATTTTTTATTTTATCTGTTTTGTTTTTGTTACTATTTACTCTATAAAACAAATGAAACTACATGTTATGCAATTATTTATTCCATGAAACTTATTCAAAATTTTTATATATATGACGACATGTATTTTTCCACATGATTCTTAATTTGTAAATAACACTTAATATTAAAAAAAATAAATGAAACTACACATTGTGCAATTATTTATATCATGAAACTAATTAAGAGTTTTTATATATATGACGACATGTATTTTTCCAGCTGTTTCTTAATTTGTAAATAACACTTAATATAAAAAAATAGAATATTGACTATAAACACCAAATAATATTCAACACCAAATGAACCTTAAATTATAAATTAATATATAATTTTATCAAAAATTGACATTTAATTTTGTTCAATTTATATTCAGCTTTGTCGAATTAATATCAAATTAATTTTTATTGTTATCAAAATAATATTAAAATGAATTTAATCAATATTTTGGAGTACTAAATTATATCAATTTTTTGGGTACTAAATCAAATTATTATTTTTTTTGGTACTAAATTTAGAGAAGGGCAATTATAAAAAAAATAAAGTTTGTTGGGATGAAATTATCAATTTCTGTTATCAACAACGACAGAATGTAGACAAATGGGTCTCTGTGCAATGAATTCAAACTTCAGAGGGTCTCCGTGTTATTTATAAAATATCAGGAGGTGTCCGTGTGATATTGCCAAAATTCAAGGGATGTCCATGATTTTTATACTGTTTTTAATTAAAAAATAAATTTTTATTATTTTATTTAAAAAAATTGGATTATTGTATTTCCAATAAAAACAGTTATTGACTAGGAGAGTTTGTTGATAAAAAAAGAAATATATTTATACGTGGAGGATTGAACATTTGGTGATTAAATTTATAATTATATTGTGTCATTTGGGGTTAAACTTTGATAGTGGTGATAATTCATGAGTTTTATAAATAAGTAAAATTTGATTGATTTTATTTATCGCTTAAAGATTGTAAATTTAATTATGTTTTGTTAGTATTTTTTTTTGCTTGAGGTATTTATTACATGAGGAAAGGGTGAATTAAAAATATAGTGGTTGAGTTTATAATTATACTGTTTTATTGGGTTGAGTGGTAGTAGATGTGATAAATTCATAAGTCCTATAAATGATCAATATTTTATTTATTGTTTAAAGATTATAAATTTTAATGAGTTATGTTAATAAATTTTTTTTCTAGAGGCATTTGTATATATGATGTTATTATTTTTTTGGGGGTGGGGGTTGTATATTTGTATGACAATTTTATTAATATGGAAGATATGACCAACTATATATTTCGAGATTTTTTAAAAGAAGAATTGATTTGAATATTTGTAGGTTTTAAAATTTGGATAATTGTTTAATATTTTTTTTAGTTATATAGTGCCTTCAGAGACAACGACTAGTATATATATAAATTACTAACGGCGTCCCTTGCAATCCACATACTTTCAATCTCACCACCCTAGTATTAATGGAAAATTACCTATTATTGTGTAAATTAAGAAAGATTAAAAATTCAAATTTAAAGTAATTTTCTGGGAGTAATTATATAAGCCAAAAGAATAATTTAATTTGGAGAGATTAATGTATGATTATTAAATAATTCAACATTATAAAAGTCTAGTACTCGATAGAAAAGATATGTAAGTGTTAGATATTGGTTGAGTCATGGACCCGAACCAGGACGCCCATGGTGGGTTGACCCAAATTAAAGAATGCCCAAAGAGACATGTCTTTTGGAGGTATCATTTACTAAAAGGTATCATTTACCAAAATGTATCCTTCATCTAAAATAAATGTCTGTTACTATTAACAGACATGTCCCTAAAGAATGTGTCTCTTAATGACACCCATTGGTTGCCTATATAAATCCAAGACAACCCAATAGATGAGACACCTTCTGATAATTCAACTAACGTTAAAAACTCTCTTCTCTCTCTCCCTACATAACATTTGTAAGACTTTTGCGCTGTGGAAATTCGGTGTTGATTTGTTACTATTAATAGACATGTCCCTAAAGAATGTGTCTCTTAATGACACCCATTGGTTGCCTATATAAACACAAGACAATCCAATAGATGAGACACCTTCTGATAATTCAACTAACGTTAAAAACTCTCTTCTTTCTCTCTCTCTCTCTCTTTCTCCCTACATAACATTTGTAAGACTTTTGCGCTGTGGAAATTCGGTGTTGATTCCTATTGTGTAACAACATTGTACTGCTCGAGCAATCGAAGAAAAGACAATTTTTTAGATTCTAAAGTACGTGGAACTGTAATGCCCCAAAATCCACATTGGACAGCATTACTATCTAAAATCATTTACATCATGAGAACAACTAATAAATTCCATCAATAAAGAAAATCTCATTCCTCATACGTGATATCTACAACATTATCCCAAAAGAATATGCCAAGTCATGGTCATTATATCCAAAAGAATATGTCAAACTATGACAATTACATCCAAGAAATCAAACTTATCTTGCAGCGGAATAACAAAAAATATTAGACATTACATTGTCTCAAAATAAATTTCCTAGTGTAGAACATGAGAGCATATAGCTCTAAACATCCATCTCGCGATTCATGTTCCCATCTATTGGAACTTTCCAATGTGTCGACTTATCAAATCTGAGCTCCTTCTCTAGGCCATAATCTGAAAAGGATATTATTTGTAGGGGGTGAGTGTTAATAAATATAGAGTTATTTTAATTATTAAGGGTAGAATAGTTTTTTATTTTATTCCTTTGTTTAGCCTATATATAGTCTCTTTGTATTTAGGTTAAAACACTTTCTTTGTATTCAATTAAATTATGCAGTATCAATGAAACTCTAGCCTCATCTTTTCCTCTTTCTTGTATTTCTCTTGATTGTTTAACATGGTATCAGAACTAAGTTTCATGGGACGAGGCTTAATCTCAAACACAACTTTTTTTTGGAGGATATTCGGTAATCTGGTATTTCGTTCTGATTTAGAAATCTGGTATTTCGTTTTTCCTTCTTTTGCAATCTGGTTTTCTTTGTTTGTTTGATTATGGCTACTGAAAGAAATGATTCGCTTCAGTCTGTGAGTGTGAGGTTGGATGGAAAGAATTATTCGTATTAGAGTTATGTGATGAGAAATTTTCTTAAGGGTAAATATATGTGAGGATATGTTAGTGGAACTTCTGTGAAACCTAAGAATACTGATGAAAATTATGCTACGTTGATAGATTCCTAGAAAGCAAACAATGCAAAAATTATTACTTGGATTAACAATTCTGTTGAGCATTCTATAGGTACACAGTTGGCAAAGTATGAGACAGCAAAGGAGATTTGGGATCATCTACAAATGTTATTTACTTAATCAAATTTTACAAAGCAGTATCAATTGGAGAATGACATACGAGCTCTTCAGCAGAAGAATATGAGTATTCAAGAGTTTTATTCTGCTATGACAGATCTTTGGGATCAATTGGCTCTTACAGAATCGGCAGAATTAAAGGCATGTGGTGCCTATATTGATCGTAGAGAGCAGCAACGGTTAGTACAGTTTTTAACAGCACTTCACAGTGATTTTGAAGGACGTAGAGGTTCAATTTTACATCGTTCTCCACTTCCTTCTGTTGACTCAGTTGTCAGTGAGTTATTGACTGAAAAAATACGTCTTAAATCTTATTCTGAAAAGGAAACTCTTTTTACCTCGAATCCTTCTGTATTAGCAGTACCTTCTAAGCCATTCTCTAATAATCATAATAAGCCTTACACAAAGGTTGCCTTCGACGAGTGCAGTTTCTGTAAGCAGAAAGGTCACTGGAAGTCTCAATGTCAGAAGTTGAGACAACAGAATCAATCCCAGTCACAGTCTAATGCTCATAGACCACCTCAGGGTTATAAACCACCACAGTCTAATATTGCAGCAGCAGTTTCATCAGGTCCTTTCACTGATCTTAGTACTATGGCTGAGCAATTTCAGAAGTTTCTCTCCTTACAGCCACAAGCTATGTCTACTTTTTCTTTTGTAGGTCAGTTGCCTTAGAGTTCTTCAGGTATGTCACATTCTGTATGGGTCTTGGATTCTGTTGTTTCACATCATATGTCTCCAGATTCTTCATCTTTTGTTTCTGTGTCTCATTCGTCTTCTATTCTTGTTATGACTGCTGATGGAACTCCTATACCTTTAGCAGGTGTTGGTTCTATTGTCACACACCTCACTTGTCTCTCCCTAATGTTTATCATATTCTGAAACTCACATTAAATCTTGCTTCTGTTGGTCAGTTATGTGAATTTGATAATTTAGTCACATTTTCCTCTTCTTCTTGTTATGTGCAGGATCTGAAGTCTCAGAAGCTGATTGGGACAGGCCGTAGGAAAAGGGGGACTATATATTTTGGAAGAGTTAAAAGTGTCAGTTGCTGCTGTTGCTGCTACTACTACTAGTGTTGATTTATCTTCTTTTCGTTTGAGTTCTTCTTCTTCTAGTTTTTATTTATGGCATTCTCGTTTAGGTCATGTTTCGTCTTCTCGTTTGAGATTTTGGCATCCACAGGGGCCTTTGAAAATTTATAAACTTGTGATATTTCTGATTGTAGTGGATGTAAACTGGCAAAATTTTCAGCTTTACCTTTTAATCGAAGTATTTTTGTTTCTTCTTCTCCATTTGATTTGATTCACTCTGATGTATGAGGACCTTCTCCTGTTGCCACAAAAGGAGGGTCTCGATATTATATTTCTTTTATTGATGATCATACTCATTATTGTTGGATTTATTTAATGAAACATCGTTCTGAGTTCTTTGGAATATATACAATATTTTGAGCTCTTGTGAAAACTCAACATTCTGCTGTTATCAAATGTTTTAGGTGTGATTTGGGTGGGGAATACACTTCTAATGAATTTTGTGACTTGCTTGCCTTAGATGGAACTATTTACCAAACTTCGTGTAAAGATACTCTTGAGTAAAATGGTGTTGCTGAAAGAAAACATATGCCTATTGTTGAAACTGCTCGTTCTCTCTTGTTGTCTGCTTCTGTTCCTAGTATGTTTTGGGGTGAAGCTGTTCTTACTGCTGTATGTTTGATTAATACAATTCCATCTTCTCATATTTCAGGTGTTTCTCCTTTTAAAAAGTTGTATGGGTATGCCCCTAATTATTCTTTCTTTAGAGTTTTTGGTTGTACTTGTTTCGTTCTTCGTCCTCATGTAGAACGTAGCAAGCTGTCCTCTCGATCTGCTATTTGTGTTTTTCTTGGTTATGGTGAAGGTAAAAAGGGGTATCGTTGTTTTGATCAAATAACTCAGAAACTTTATGTGTCTCGTCATGTTATTTTTCTAGAGCATATACCTTTCTTTTCTATTCCATCCACTGCTCATAGCTTGACTAGATCTGATCTTATTCGTACAGATCCTTTTTCTGAGGATTCTGATAGTTTATCATCTTAGGTTTCTAGTACTTCAATTAGTACTAATCATTCTGCAGGTACTGACACTTTACTCTCCAACACTCCTGAAGCTCCCTCTTCTCCTATGGTCTCTCAAGCTCCGTCTGAGATTATGGATCCACCTCTACGTCAATCCACACGCATTCAGAAGTCCACAAAATTACCAGATTTTATTTATTCTTGTTATTCTTCATCTTTTACTTCCTTTTTAACTTCTATTCATTGTCTCTATGAGCCCTCTTCCTATAAAGAGACAATTCTTGATTCTCGTTGGCAGCAAGCCATGGATGAGAAACTTTCTGCTTTAAATAAGACAGGTACTTGGGATTTGGTTCCTCTGCCTCCTGGTAAGAGTATTGTTAGTTGTCGTTGGGTGTATAAGATCAAGACTAATTCTGATGGATCTGTTAAGCAATACAAAGCTAGGTTGGTTGCAAAAGGGTATTCTCAACAGTATGGTATGGATTATGAGGAGACATTTGCTCTTGTTGTAAAAATGACTACTATTCGTACTCTTATTGCAGTTGCTTCGGTTCATCAGTGACATATCTCTTAGCTTGATGTTAAAAATGCCTTCTTGAATGGGAATCTTCAAGAAGAAGTTTATATGGCACCCCCTCCTGGTTTTTTACATGATTCTGGGTATGTTTACAAGCTCAAGAAAGCGTTATATGGTCTCAAACAAGCACCTCGTGCTTGGTTTGACAATTTTTCTGTTGTGATCTCTTCCCTTGGTTTTGCTTGTAGCAGTCATGATTCTGCTCTTTTTGTTAAGTGCATTGATACAGGTCGTATCATTTTGTCTTTATATGCTGATGATATGATTATTACTGGCGATGATATTGATGGTATTTCAGTTTTGAAGACAGAGTTAACTAGACAGTTTGAAATGAAGGATTTGGGTTCTCTACGATATTTTTTGGGCAATGAGGTAGCCCACTCACCCAGAGGTTATCTTCTTTCTCAGTCGAAATATGTTGCAAATATTCTTGAGTGGGCTAGACTTATTGATAATAAGACTGTAGATACGCCCATTGAGGTTAATGCAAAGTATTCTTCTTCTGATGGTTTACCTTTGTCAGATCCTACTTTATACTGTACTATTGTTGGGAGCTTGGTATATCTCATTATTACTCGTTCAGATATTGCATATGCTGTTCATGTTGTTAGTCAGTTTTTT
Source organism: Ilex asprella (assembly GCA_023539305.1). Taxonomy (NCBI): domain Eukaryota; kingdom Viridiplantae; phylum Streptophyta; class Magnoliopsida; order Aquifoliales; family Aquifoliaceae; genus Ilex; species Ilex asprella. The sequence goes on from CM042185.1 coordinate 40,233,177, forward strand.
GCTTCTCCTACTACAGTTCATTGGGCAGCTGTTCTTCGCATTTTGCAGTATCTTCGGGGTACAGTCTTTCAGAGCCTTTTACTTCCATCCACCTCTTTCTTGGAGCTGCGTGCATACTCTGATGCTGATCATGACAATGACCCTACAGATCGCAAGTCCGTTATTGGTTTCTATATTTTTTTGGGTGATTCTCTTATTTCTTGGAAGAGCAAGAAACAATCTATTGTTTCTCAATCTTCAACCGAAGTAGAATATCGTGCTATGACATCTACTACCAAAGAGATTGTTTGGTTACGTTAGTTACTTGCAGATATGAGAGTTTCTCTTTCTCATCCTACTCCTATGTATTGTGACAAACAGAGTTATATTTAGATTGCTCACAACTTGGTTTTTCATGAGCGAACTAAGCACATTGAGATCGTCTGTCACCTTACGCGTCATCATCTCAAGCATGACATCATTACTTTGCCCTTTATTTTTTTTCTTTGCAGATTGCAGATTTCTTTACCAAGTCGCATTCTATTTCTCGTTTTCGTTTTTTAGTTGGCAAACTCTCGATGCTTGTAGCTGCCGCATCGTGAGTTTAAGGGGAGATGTTAAGAAATATAAGGTTATTTTAATTATTAAGGGTAGAATAGTCTTTTATTTTATTCCTTTGTTTAGCCTATATATAGTCTTTTTGTATTTTGGTTAAAACACTTTCTTTGTATTCAATTAAATTATGCAGTATCAATGAAACTCTAGCCTCCTTTTTTCCTCTTTCTTGTATTTCTCTTGATTGTTTAACAGTGAGCACTAAGCTCTGCAGGAAAATTCTCCCAAACTTGAACAAGGTTTAGAAAACATATAAAACAAGTCGGTCTCATTTCACAAATATCACATATAACTTTTGAAATAAAGCAATGACATTTCATCCAATCTCCAGTTTACGTAAAAACAATAATGTAAGGAAGAAGTAAAACCAATTTCCAAGAAATAGATCATTCCAACAATGAACCATAACCCACCATTTGAGACGTTACCCACAATGTATATCAAACAACCACTTGTATCTTTCACAACATTATGTATATGTATCTCAAGTATGATTTATGACATTTCATGAATAAACACATCGAGAATGTCCTGTCCCACAAACACTTACCCAATCCTCGCAAATATATACAACTTTAGGAAGAACGTATACCAACATAATGGCAGTGACGAATCCAACCTAGGAATAGTATACTAACCCTCATCCTCGGTACCCGTGAGCAAATAGTGATTTAGTCCTCATAAGGCACCAACCCCACTTCGAGTGGTAGAAAAAATTCTAACTTACACAGAGTAAGAAATGCATCTATCCATTCTGTGATTCCCAATCAACGGCCATCCATGATCATCCAAACATCCATAAGAGATACAATTCAACCCATTTCCTCAAATAACAAGCAATTCCCAAAATCCTCAAATTTCATATGGAGTATTACAATAGAACAATTTAAGAAAATATGCAAGAGATCATCAACGATACCATTTTATTGTTCAATACAAAGTACTAAATTTTTGAAATTAAGGACAAAGAAAAAATCAAGAGAAATATTCATTTCTCTTGAAAACTAGGGTTTTAAGACAATAAAAGTGATTTAATGGCTATGCGACCATAACATTGTTTAAAACATGGCAATATTCAAAAGAATATCAAGAATCAAAGATTTCATAGCATAAATATAAGATTTAGAGTCAAAATAATACATGTATATATATGCCCTAGCCTCAATGTAAGAGAATAGGAAGAAACCCCTACATTGAATCCAAAGTTCCAAGTAAAGCCCAAGCTCTAGAGACCTCATTCCTCCCTTTTCTTTCTCCCTTTATCTTCTCCTAGGATCTAAGAGGTTTTGGGTGAGAGTGGAGTAGAAGAATGGAAGAAAATGAGTTGAAAATGGTGTTTTAAAGGCAACCAATCCCGAATTTTACTGTTTATAGGACCAAAAATTATATTTTTCTCAGAAATTATAATTTTGCTACTAAGTATCTCCATTTTGATCTCTATGACTATCATAAGGTTTTTCGACGTTTCGGATTCATTTTAATGTTATTTTAACCTAAAAACATTTGCTTTTATGTTTTATCTTAATATTAAAGTAATTTTATTGGGATTTTTAAAATACAAGGTCTATGTATATCTTTAATCGATTGACCCATCCGAGACCCAGTATATCACCATTAGTACTCTATTATTGTCCATTTATAACATTTGAATGAAAGAATACATAGCCCAAAATCTTGATAAAAGAGTTTTAAAATTTCTGATTTTTAAAAAGTGTACCGGTACGGTATGCTCTCTAGACAACGGTATACCAGTACGGTTTGTCCGAATTTGCTTTTTTCACTTGTTTTTCATTTTCAATCAATTCCAAATCTTTCAAAACTAACTCAAACTTATACAACATAAATTTGTATATCAAACATAGTTGGGACAAGTTCTAATACATGTGAGGGTTTACAGGAACATTCTCAAACTGTATTTTGGATTAAAGCGAAGAAGGTATGTCTTTGATCCTATGCTTCTGTAATATATATACGATTTCCAACAATGGTATCAGAGCCATTTAAGGTGTTCTCGTAACTTTGGGATTAATTATCAATTGTTTAGAAATACTGTTTTTGCGAGAAAAAAAACCTTCGAACAAATTTTAATGGCATCTCGAACAAACGGTCACCGAATGCCTTAAAATTTAAATGTGTTATAATTCGTGTAAACATAAATCAATTTGAAAAATTCTCTGAAAAAAAAATTCACAGTTTGTGAGGTTTTTAATTTTTCAAGTTTTTTTTTATGGCCGGCATAATAAGTTATCACCTTTTTTTTGTGTAAGAAAGCGGATATGCTGGCTTGAATCCGATACACCCGTTGTTTGGCTTGAAGCTGGAAAAAATATCGTACTGTTTGCCATTTTTGTTAATTTTGACTATCAAATTAAGTGAAGTTTGATAGGTATCATGGCGAAGCAGTTAGAATACAGATAGACCAATACTAATAAAATATTATTATGCAACAAATGGTTGGCAGTTTGTCCTTAATGTGTGTCTCAGTACTTTTGACCATTGTTTTGTCTTTCCCAGCCATGATATATAGTGTCATACGTGCACTTGAAGTTACTGGTTTTTAGTTTATGATATCAAAATTTAATCATTTAAATTTTTTTGAAACAAATGATTTTCTATGTGACACTGATATTATGCATAGAATAATGTTAGCATGATGAATATGCTAGTTTTATTTATTTTCCGTGTTTAGTATGATCTAAATTAGAATAGTATTATTTCAATAGCATGTTTATTTTATAGAGAACATGCATGATATGAAATTAATTATGATCGGTATGCCTAGAGATACTAGATCTAGTGGGAGTTTTATTTTGTTCGGTATTAAGAAACTGAAATTTTGTGCATTAATTAAATTAAATATTATTAATAATCCCTTGTGGTGTGGGAGATGATTGGGAACTTAGTGAACTTTCGATTTCGCAACTTGTGAAAGTTGTTAATACTTGAATTTAGATTTTTACGACAAAATTATAGATTGTGTTGTGCTAATATCCCATATGCACTGTCCTTGCATGTAGATTAAATCATAATGACTACTAAAATTATAATGACTAAATTAACTAAGGGTGGAAAATTGAACGACGATAACTATGATATATGGCGTCATAAGATTCAATTTGTCCTGTATGAGTGACAAATATTGGATACCCTTGACTCTATGCTGCCAGAGCCTGAGCGACCTCAGACCTGCCAAGAACAAGATAATTATCAGTCTTGGCAGAATAAGGATTGACTTGTGCGCTATACCATGCAATCAAGTATGCATGATGATCTTATTCTTGAATTTGAGAATTACTCCACAGCTCACGACATGTGGAAGGTCATCAAAGAGAAATTTGGTATTACTTCTTTTGTTAGGCTTCATGGTTTGACCATGAAGTTTGACTCGTATCAAAAGAAGTCGGAGCATACAATGAAACAACATCTGAGAACTATGACCTCTATTTTTCGTGATTTAGGCACTGATGGTCATGTGCTGACCAATGAACAACAAGTTCAAGCTGTACTTCGTTCCCTTCCACCATCATGAGAGCATATGAAACAAAACATGACACATAATGAGAATGTGAAAATATTCGGGAATGTATAGCATCAACTTGAGCTTGAGGCTGAGCGCTTGGAGGCTATCAAATGTGAGAGTAGCTCTTATGTGGCTAAAGTTGGCTCGTGCAAGACCTTCGGGTCCAAGCGCAAGCACGGTGGAAATAGGTCTGATACTCAAACTGGGGCTGGTCATTCTTATTATAACAAGCACAAGCGGGGTAAAAGAGTTGGTAAGAAGAATAAAGCCAACATGGTATGCTATAACTGCAACATGAAAGGTCACTTTGCTCTTTAACGCACTAAGCCGAAGAAGGAACTCTCTAGTTCTGTCTCTCGCATTGACTGTTTAGTTACTAGTCAAGTTTTTGTTGCTTACTCTCCTAATTCATGGATTGTAGACTCAGGAGCAACATACCTCATAACGAGACACATATTCGGATTTGTGGAGTATTGTTGAGTTCCAGCTAGAAGCAAACGAATTTACATGGGGAATGAGACCAGTATAGATGTGCTTGAGATTGATACATACAAACTAGAATTGTGACACGAGCGCACTTTATACCTTCATGATGTATTATATGCTCTAGGAATCTGACGAAATTTGTTGTTAGTTACTAGCCTAATGAGACTAGGTTTATTTTTCGTTTTAAAGGCCAACATGTTGGCATTTATAGGGGAACTATATTCTATGGATCTGGTTATATCACAGATGGTTTAATTGTATTAGATATTGATCATTATAGTAATAAAATTTATTCTTATATTACATCTATGGATAGTGTTGATTCTATTAGATGACATGTTGGATTAGGTCATATTAGGCAAGACAGAATGAATAGATTAGCTAGAGAGAGACTTTTGGGCCTACTCGAAAAAATCAACTTACCCACATGTGAAAATTGTCTCACAGGTAAGACAATTAGAAAACCATTTGGTAAGGCCAAAAGAGCATCTATTCCATTGCAATTAATACACTCAACTATATGTGACCCTATGAATGTGAAGGCAAGACATGGTGCATCATATATTATTACTTTTATAGATGACTTTACACGTTTCGGTCATGTCTATTTGATTTCTCACAAGTTCGAAGCATTGGGATTACTTTAAACGTTATATTAAAGAGATTGAGAATCAACGAGACAATAACATTAACGTTCTTAGAACCGATCGAGGTCGCGAATATCTATCTGAACAATTTAAAGAGCTATGTGAAGAAAAAGGAATAATCAGACAATTGACAATACCTGACACTCTGCAACAAAATGGTGCAGCGGAGAGACGAAATTGCACCTTACTTGATATGGTTAGGTCTATGATGGCACAAGCTCATCTTCCGATTTCATATTGGGGAGATGCTTTGTTGACTGCTGTTTATATCCTTAACCGGGTACCTTCTAAATTAGTTCATTTTACCCCATATGAGTTATGGACAGACACAAAACTTGGCTTAAATAATTTATGGTCATGGGGTTTAGCGACTTTTGTACACAATACTTCTCATAAATATGGGAAGTTAGGTCCTAGAGGGAAGACATGTATTTTCATTCGCTATTCTGAGCACTCTAAGACCTATGTGTTTATAGGTGAACAGCTTGATGGAAGGGTAACTGAAATTGAGTCACGAAATGAAATTTTCCTTGAAGAGGATTCCCTGGTAGAGGACATATGTCTAAAGGAATAAATTCTATGAGTTAGATGATCCCCAAAGAGATATACCCACTAACCTAGTAGAGATCAAGAAAATAGTTTCGTCACCTCCTAGGGACAGTGGGAGCGATATACTCAATGATGGATTAGTTCCAATGGATGTAGATCCATACGACATAGAGTTACGTAGAAGCAAGCGTGGAACCATCCCTCAACGTCGTTTTGAGATTGAAAGGGAAGCTTTCATGGTTGCACCATATGATGATACTGAACCTAAACATATTGAAGAGACTCTATCATCACCTGCTAATAATGAATAGATAGCTTCAATGAATGACGAGACGGAGTCAATGAAGGCTAATCAAATTTGGAACTTGGTTGACCTTCCGCTTGGGCGCAAGGCCATTGGGAACAAATGGGTTCTCAAAATTAAGTGTAAGGCAGATGGGTCCATATAAAGATATAAGACTCATCTAGTGGCAAAAGGTTACACCCAAATAGAGGGTGTGGACTACGAGGAAACTTTTTCTCCAATTGTAAGGTTTGTCTCGATTCACATGATTCTAGCTATTGTCACACATTTGGATTTAGAACTATATCAAATGGAGGTTAAAATTGCATTTCTTAATGGAGAACTGGATGAGGAGATCTACATGGAGCAAGCTGATAAATTCGTGGTGGTGGGTCAGGAGAACAAAGTTTATAAACTCCAACAATCCATTTATGACCTGAAGTAGTCATCCAAACAGTGGTATCTAAGATTTCATCGAGCTATCACTTCTAATGAGTTTATGATGATGGATGAAGACCATTGTGTGTATGTTAAACGGTCTAAAAATAGTTTCTTGATTCTATCTTTGTATGTTGATGATATTTTATTAGCTGAAAATAATAAGGAGATGATTATTACTATTCAAAAGTGGTTGTCCTCAACATTTGAGATGAAGGACTTGGGTGAAGCAAGTTATGTGCTCGGAGTTAAGATCTTAAGGGATCGTTTTAAGAAACTTCTTGTTTTGTCTCAAGAGACTTACATTAAGAAAGTACTTGAACGATTCCAGATGCAAAACTGTAAACCCATAGACACTCCTATAGTGAAAGACCATAGCCTAAGCCTAAAGATGTGCCCTAAATCCCCTGAGGAAAAGGAAAGGATGACTCGTGTTTCCTATGCCAGTGCTGTAGGTAGCTTAATGTACGCAATGATGTATACCCGTCCCGATATTTGCTATGCGGTAGGCCTAGTTAGTCGGTTTTAGTCAAATCCTGGAATAGCTCATTGGAAGGCAGTCAAAAGGTTACAACGATATCTCAAGGGGACTTCATATTATATGTTATGCTACCAGTCTCCAGATTTACAAATGGTTGGTTATAGTAATGCTGATTGGGGTGGTGATATAGATGAACCCAAGTCCACATCAGGATATGTTTTCTTACTTAATGGTGGGGCCATTACATGGAGTAGTAAAAAACAATCATGCATATCCTTATCCACCATAGAAGCAGAATACATGACTTGTTCTGCTGCTGTATAAGAAGCTGTTTGGTTATGAAGGTTCTTTCAACATTAAGGAGTTGTCACAAATACCTTGGGTCCAGTGACAATTCATTGTGATAACATGGCTGCATTAGCCTATGCTAAGGATCCTAAGTATCATGGAAGAACTAAACACATAGATCTAAGATATCATTGCATCAAAGACATGATTGCACAAAAAGAAGTAATCTTGAAACACAAACCTACAACTCAGATGGTTGTAGACCCTTTAACTAAGCCTATAGCTAGAGATGTATATATGACTCATGTTAGAACTTTAGGACTTCGTAGGTATTGATTATGTGCTAGAGATTGTATGGATCACACAGTCATTTGTATTGACATTTTTTGGGATATTAATACATGGTTTTAATTGCAATTAAATTGTTATATTGCTTGATTACCTTGATATTTGAGAAAGCACACACATTAAGTATGTCAGCGGGTGTGATTGGCTCACTCACACGAGCAATCGCCTTTGGCACTTGATATGACGAGCAAAGATGAGATATTCTAACATATAGTATCGTTCCGTTTTGTATACATAATGAGATTTGACATTTGAGGATCAATAATGGACACAACTCCATATCTATTATGCATGTGTTTATTGATTAGCCAGATGCGAGATCTTAATTTGACTTTTTAGGGGGCGAGCAAATAGAGAACTCGGGTTAGACGCTTGTAGAGCTTCTAGACTAAGATCTGTACAGTGTTTGAGTATGACATACGCTCTCATTAGGATCGAGATACTCCACTATAGCATATATTTCATACTATATGTGCTTGGCGACAATTAAGGAGGTGAAGGAATGGATCCCTGCTTCCTCACTGTGTGAGCCCTCTGAGTCATTTTTACATGACCATGTTATTTTGTTTAACCAAACATTCTATGTACTCTTTGACTTTTGACTATGTCATAAAGTGAGAATTAATGCTCAGCTACTTTGGCATGTTACGTACAACCATGAGTGATTCCTCCTTCCAGGACATTGTTGGGAAAGCGGTTAATTTTGAACTAAGTGACATGGTGACGAAAGAAAGACCATTTGGAACATTCCGCGATATATTCATTGTTGACAACTTTGGGCGCTAGTTTAGATAGTGACAAAGTGTGAATGTATAGGCGAATGCTTCGAGGGGTTATGCATGCTCTTCTATTAAAAGGGATTATAGATGCTTGAATCGGTGTATCTGAATGGGTCTAGAGTACTTGAGACACCATTTTCTTTTTCATTTTTTTTAGGGTTGATGTCTCTATACTGGCTTTGTAGAGTTTCTAGTATAAAGCTCCCAAATTGTAGGTGTGCTCAGCGGTCGCACGACCCATTAGCCTGTATGAATTGATGTAGATGTATATAATGGATTGAGATAGATGACAGTGTCGTACCCATCACGTGCGAGGGAGATATGTTGGATATTGGTTGCGTAATGGACCCGAACTGGGGCACCTATGGTGGGTTGACCCAAATTAAAGAATGCCCAAAGGACCATGTCTTTTGGAGGTATTATTTAGCAAGAGGTGTCATTTACCAAAAGGTATCCTTCACCAAAATACATGTCTGTTAATATTAACAGACATATTCCTATAGAATATGTCTCTTAATGATACTCATTGGTTCCCTATATAAACCCAAGACAATTCAATAGATGAGACACCTTCTGATAATTTATCTAACGTTAAAAACTCTCTTCTCTCTCTCTATCTCTCCCTACATAACATTTGTAAGGCTTTTGTGCTGTAAAAATTCGGTGTTGATTCCTATTGTGTAACAACATTGTACTGTTTGAGCAATCGAAGAAAAGACAATTTTTCAAATTCTAAAGTACGTGGAACATCCTCAAACGGTATTTTGGATTAAAGCGAACAAAGTATGTCTTTGATCCTATGCTTCCGTAATATATATATGATTGCCAACCGTAAGGGTAGTAGGTAGTTTTAACAGGGTTGGGAGTATGGTTAGAGTAGGTTTCTAATAAAGTTGAGAACTCATAAAGAGAGTGAGAGTTGCCAAAGTGTAAAATAAATTTTATTTAAAAAATCTAAAAAATTAGTATTTAAGATTTGGAGTTCATACAACTAAGTACTATTATAAAGATATATAGATATATGTATATACACTTAGAAACTACTTTGATATAAAATATGACTTTCTATGATGTTTCAAAATTGGAACCCCGATTATGAAATTGCTCAACAATGAGAGAATCCTTTTGAGATCTAGAACCGAACATTTGAAAGGTAGAGAAATGTGATTGAAATTCAAAATTTTTTTTTTTTGCAAAATCTTTGCATGACAAATCACGTGCACAAAATAATGGAAACTTTGATAAGTATTGCGTGAAAAACTGGAGGGTACTCCGGTAATTAAAAAAAAAAACTGCATTGTTTAATATGTCCCATAGGACAAAAAAGTTTATCATTAGTATCCTTATTAACTTCAAAAGTCCTTGGTTGGTCCTATTGGCAAAAAAGTAGCAGTGGGAGTCCTTGTATGAGTATCTTTTTTTTTTTGCTACTATATTCTTATGGCATACGTAGACTACCTGGTAGCAAGAGGGTAGAAGATTAGAATTATGAACAACCATGATACACTTATCAATTTTTTTATTTTTTTTTATCAACCAAACATGAACTATTTGGTTAATGAGTCCTATTGGATCCTACTAAAAATCTAGTGAGTATAATTATGTTACATCAGCTCGTACAAAAAAGTTTATGCCTACAACATTATTTAGTAAAGCCATACTTTCATATCAAAAGCTCGAGGTTATTTTTGGGCTTGACATTCCAAAATTTTCTTATTGTACTATCCCAATTTAGCTCACTAAGACTTGATCTTGATCCCATTTTGAGTGGAATTGCTCTGTGCTTGCTTTAGTGGTTACTTCTTAGGCAACTCTCATTTTCAAGTATTAGTCATATCTTGTGCCTGAAGATATAAAAAAATGAGTAATACTATTTAGACCTAAAACACTGATCTAGTTTGCTAATATAATGATGTGACTGCAATAGAACTATTGGATTAATACAAAATTCTAATGTTTGATGGCCCCTACAGTCAATCCAAAGGTCATAGTGAATTAGGTAAGAAAATTAGGTCCTAATGACATTACTGTAAAAAAATATAAAATTCGAGCCGTCAAAAAATTGATTCTATTATATTAAATAATACTTTTTTTTCATTCATTTATTTGATTATATAATTTAAAATTTATTTTTATTAATTATTTTCTTAAAAATATCGACAAATTTTTTTCAAAATATGTAATCCAATAATTCTTTTTCAATAGGTGTATACTATTATATATGAATAATATATCTGTCTCTTATACTGTTAAAC